>JAJJWW010011986.1:0-439861 GCA_023531295.1 Papaver armeniacum | reverse complement strand
GGCGCCCAACATTCCATAAACAAGAAGAAGACCCGTGCATCGCACGGGTGACAACTATAGCAATAAAAAAGAAACAAACGAATTCAAATTACTTGGACCATCATCACTAGGCGGCAGAATAAAAGAGAGACAATCTGTAATTTTTCACATATTTTCTCCGTAACCAATTGATCGTATAACGTTAATAATTTTGGGAGGTCTTGTGTTGTTGCCTCATCATTTCCGTTTCAATAATGGCTTTCGTATGTCTGTGGTTTCTCCTTTTGTGAGTTCGATTCTGGTTCCCCACCAAGATTACCTTTGACAGTCACTCCTGCAACACTCATCCGAGCCTGTCCCTGTTACCCCTAACTCTCCTTTCTTTAAATCTCCCTTTGGCCTCAAAGTCCCATTTCCTGTTACTACATTGGCCACATTCCCAGACCCAGTTGCCTTTAGTTTCCCCTTCAAATCCTCCGCGTTACCCTTCCTTTGACTGAATTTTTCTGCTGTGCAACACCCTGGATGTCACTAGACCCGGCTGTCTTCCCCTTTAATCCAACATTGTCCGGTTTGCATTCAGATTCCCAGTTCTTTCTCCGGCGGGGTTTTTGACGACCCCTCTATTCCAGTTGGAAGCAGCTCTCGTTCAGCGGGCGGCCAAATGCCATCTCTGCACGTAGAGTGTACGTATATATTAGAAATGCTTTCATATATCAAGAATAAAGAAATTAACTGAAAGTTAAAGGAATTGCGTGACTGCTACTTACCAGTAACGAATATCACCACTAAAACAAAGGAAACCAGTGTACAAAGTAGTGATTGAAGTTCTAGCCATTGTTCTGCAAGATGATCAACTTCAATATCTGAGATGTTTTAATTGGTTTGAGGGCATTGAAAACACTAACGCATTTTCTATTTATAGCAAAACATCTCTAGCTGTCTCCCCGTTGAAGTTCTAATACAATAATATGGACCTAAATAATCATCATTATCTGTTTATATTATCAATTCACCAAACTTCTGCAATATGGATTAGTGGTAATGATGTCCGAATAAGATTTTGTGCTCCAGTTCATCAAGATTTGATGACTATCACGAAAACGCGCTTTACATAACATGCTACCCACTTGTTTACCTTAAATAGTTTTGTTTGATCAAAGGCCTTATGCATTATGGATCAATTTAATACACCTCCATTTCGGAAAAGTGATATTTTCACTTTTTCATTTCTTGCAAAAAATAGGCCAAATTCGAAAAAGTGAAAGTATCCCTTTTCCAAACGGAGGGGAGTAGTTAAAATGTGAATCGTGGTGATCTAATAAAATATCTTGAATCTTATATCTCGTTTAACGATTACGAGACAGGGGGCGTGGTGGGAGCAAGCCCGTTCAACCTACGCTGGTTTCACGGCTCCTCCTGGTTAGAGCGCACGTCTATCATCTACCCTTTCATATATCATGACCGATGCCGCTAATTTTCTGCTTCCTCAACCGCCTTGTTGTATGAATAATTAGACATGATGAGAGAAATAAGTTAATTCTTATCTTTATTTTGGTCTTATCGAAAAAGCGTTATATGTGTACAACCTGTTTTTAACAAGGGAACTAAGTTTCTTGAATAATTTGTTAAACTATTAGGGAAAACTTGAACATGAGTTTTCCCTTGATAACATATTAAAACTAAATTACTTGTAATTTTGGTTTTAATATTGGTTATCTAAATGGTATATGGAACCCCTGTGTTTAACTCTTATAGTTTGTGTACAAGTCTTTTAGATTTGTAAGATCCTTCTGTTTGACCTTTATTTACTTTCGAACCTTTGTCATTTTGAGACGAAAAGGGAGAGAAATATATGGAGTAAACAAGTGATTTGCAATCCTAAGAGTTGACAATTGTGCTTTAAACGTTATATCTAACGAAAGAGTACAACATCGACTAAGGGAGAAACATATCATATTGTTTGTGTAGTTATTTTGACTACAAAAGGAATAAAAATATGTTGGATTGAAAATCTACCTATATTACCTTTAGGGGAGTATTAGCTTTGTTATTCAAATGTCAGCTGACAGCATTTATTATTGAATATATGCGGAGTTATTTGTCTTTGTTGGAAACTTGGAATCAGCGCATGTATAATTTCTTGTAATTTTGTTTATCCATATAAATTTAGAGTTTTTTCACTAAATCGTATTAACAAAGGGGAGATTGTTAGAGATGGTTCATTGAACCACCAAACGTTGGTATGTCAAGTTTGGTTGTCATATTTTAGTGAATCAAAAACTCATCTAAGAGTCGTCCTTGATTATGTACTAGAGACAATCTCAGACAAGTTAGACTAAAAAGTCTAGAATCGAGACATACAAGTATTACTCGAAGACCAAGAACGTGAAGAATTAAAGAGCTACAACAACGACATCATCCTTCCTCAGGTTAGTAATATCGACTTGACTTTGCTTAATTCTAACGTATCTTTCGAGTCGTGCTATATTGAAAACATAACTGGGAAGTTGTGAATGGATATATTACTCTAGTAGTGAGACATGATCATATGATCATTGTATTAAGGAATTAGATTACGAAGTATAACGATTATCTTTTGAACTTCTTAGATGACATCGACATAATCTTTATGAATGCTGTTGTGATTATGTGAATGGGTAAAGGTGAATTTCATCCTTTGAAACAATGTTTTACATTTGTTTGAAGGAATTACAATTCATGAACTTGTTTTTGAATCGAATGAAATCGCTAGTTTATTGATATGGCTATTCATTGTAAATCTTTGTATTACCAATATAGTTGAGATGGTAGAACCGATCATAACTTTGTTATGTATCTTGGTATAATCCAATCACTATGTGTGACTTATGATTTGGTATGACTAGTCTTGATTAGTGTAACCGATCCTAAGTAATCACCCTAGATGGCGATCGATATTTATTATTTGGTATGACTTGTTCACTATTAATTTGTGTGACCGATCACAAAAAGTTGTGTAATCGATCCTTGTAATCGGTGTAACCGATCCTAGTGACTAGTGTGACCGATCACAAGCAATACCATGTATATGGTAACCAGTCCTTGTAATTGATGTAACTGATCCTCGTAACTGATGTAACTTGGCCCCCGTAACTTATGTAATGATCATCAAAATGTTCCATATTAAGGTATAACTGATCCCCTTGGTAAACCGTGAACCCATAGTTGTATTGGTATACAGATGAACCAATTTTAAAACTTGTTTGGAAATCTGGTATAATCGATTCCAAGGTTGTAAATATGAAAGAGGATTTACAAAGAAAAGATGTCAACATATATACTTTGAACCACGAAACAATAATTTCTTTATCTTTTTATTGTTCAAAGATATTCTCTTAGTACTCAAAGGAGATCATGTTCGAAATAAATTAAGAATCTTTTAATTAAGGTTGTTAGTTTTATATGCTTTAATTACCAGCAATTAAATGCATATCTCGAGAAGAATAAATTAGTAATGTGCGTTTACTAATTGGAGATTTTTTTGTTGGAGAGATTTGGGAAATATTGACAAAGCATTTCTCGGAATTATAAAACCAGAATGGGCATTTATTGCATATCTTGGGAATACTTTCGGTTTTGGAAATTCCTTGGTGTCCAAACATCCTTGGTCTATAAATACCCAAGTTTGCATTTCTATCAAACTATCCTAATAGCCAAGCAAACTTCATCTTTTTGTTGTTTTTCGGTGGAGCCGCCTTATCACGAGAGGAAAGTACCTACTAATTAGCGTAAATATCTTACGACCGCTACGTTTGAAGACTTCATTAGATCAAGAAGCTCTCTAAACCGTTGGTGGGAAACTAGATAATTGCAGTGTTGTTATTAGTTTTCGTGGATTTGATTGACTAACGGTTTTTGAATTGATGCCTAATTTGTTTATTCTTAAGAATCTTCTATCTCGATATAAGATTCACTCAAACTAGATCGAAGTATCGGCAAATCTTTAGAACTATTTGTAGATATAAGACATCTTGTGATAATCCATTGTTAACAGACTCAATTCTGTGTGTGATTGATCACAAGGGATTCAGAATGGTGTTGACTAGGTGTTTATTGAAGATTAAAGAAGATTTGAAGACAAAGAATATTTCTTATTTGGTTTCTCATATCTTTGTATTACCAAACTTTGATCGGATGGGATCCAACTAGTATCGGATGTATTGATTGATTAATTGCGTGAGATCGGCATCACGCTATAGTTTCTTGTTGGTATCTATACGATTGATTACAATCTAAAACTGCTACTTGTTGGTTGTTGGATAGATTGATCTAACAGACAAAAGAGTTTACTAGCTTAAACGGAAGAGCCTTTGCATATGACTTGAGATATCTTCATCTAAAAAAATCAAGAGAGTTGTTACCAAGCTTGATTATTGTTTAAGCCCCTACACAACCTAAATTGTGTTGAAAGTGCATCTTGTCCTGTGTCGGATTCAAAGAGACAAGAGTCATGCAAATCGGGTTTTAGGAAAGAAATTTTTGTTTATTGTTTGTTTATTTTCTTTTGTGATCGCTTTCATATCCTAAAAATGGTATTGAAAAGGTTTACCTTCTTTTTGGTTATTAAAATAGGGTTAAAATTGACAATTCTTTCCTTTCTTAGGGTTTATAGTTGGTCGCACGTGAATCCTACTTCTACGTATATAGGTTACGTAGCCCTACATTCCTTTTCGTCTCTAAATTCTTTTATCAAAAAGATTGCTTGTGGAGCTAATTTTGTGTATTTCTCTCACAATCCTAATCGAATGGAAATTATAAGATGATATCTTCGATGGAAAAAATGTTAACATGATTGTTAAGCCATCAATCATGAAGGAAAAAGGTAAATCCCATTCCTCTACAACTTTGGAAAAGAAAAAAGGAAGAATATGAAGAAACCAAGGGCTAATCCTCAAATCTTGAGAAGTTCTCTGGTGTTCTTGAAGAGTTGAAAGAAATAAGGATGGAGATGATAAATAAAGGCTATTGTTTTAAGAACTCTTGGAATTCAGAAGGCCCTGGTTCACGGATCGCCTAGAAAGTTCGTTGGAATTGACTCCTTTCTTCATGAACATTATGCTCCAATATCTGTTGACGACAAGGAGTTCGGGGACGATAAAGAATTTTTCAAGAATCTTAATGCCTAGGAAACTTCTTATGAGAATTTATTCTTGTGTTTTTAAGAAGGATAAATAGGGTTTGGAATAGCAAATATTGTGATTACACATAGCTATTACAAATGATTTCATCTTGCAATGTTTTTAGATTTATTTATTTAAATTCTAAGTTATTTGGAAGTTGATTTTGCTGATATTTAATCTTTATTGGTTTTATATATTTATAAAAGTATGGTATGAGATATGTGTATTTACGTTCGTGAACTATGATTATCTCATATATGGCAAAAGTTAAATCTATTATGTCTTTATACAAATTTTGATAAAAGATAGAATGAACTTTTGCATATTCCGTATGATGGATCTTTCCCGATCCACTTCTATGTGAAAGTACCGTATGGCTCCGTAAGTTCTCTTATGTTGAGCATTTATGAAATTAATCATTGGGTCTCTTGTGGTTAATTTAATTAAATTTTATGGATACAAATTCTTTGTTTCATGTAATTTGTTAATGTCCAAAGAAATCCTTCTTTTCTTGTAAAAGCAAGGTCGCTATTGTTATTCCTTTTGGAATGACATTTTATGGGAGAGAGTTCTTAATTGAACTTGTGCTTAATTGCCAATCTTTGTGGGGAGTGCGACTGTGGAATATTGTAGGAGTTATCTTGTATCTTTATAAACTCCTTGATGATTAGACTAAGTTTCGACTATGTGAAATCATCAAACCAAGTTGATATGTTCTCTTTAGTCATGAATAATCTCTCGAGAATTTCATTATGATCCCGTTAGTTTTCGTACCTTTGCCAATTTTTATTGACAAAAAGGGGGAGAATTATTTTGTAGTTCATACTACATACATATGGTTTACGGATCATTATGTAAGGGGGAGTGGTTTTCATTGTGAGATGAAGTATTGACTAAGGGGGAGTGATACATATCATCATAGTATTATTGTCAAAGTTGTGATACAATTGAGCTTTGATGTTGTGCAATAATACTATGACACTGTATAACAATACGAAAACATCTTGTTTTTAAATATTGTTATAGCTACGGATCTTCAACAACAATGATACTGAGTTGAACACGTTCATTATCGCTGGATTACTTGAAGTGACGAAGAATTCAAGGAACGTTGAATAATCAAGGAAATCAAGCATGTTGGATGAGAAGCTACAAAGTTTATTTATTTTGTAATCCGTATGTATTGATAGTTTTGTCACTAAAATTGACAAAGGGGGATTGTTAGAGCACTTGATCTATTTAACTCGCAAGAGTTTCTATCTCAAGCTTGTTTGTCAAGTTTAGGTTTCAAATCTATAAGTCTTGATCTCAAAGATACTTATAGCCTAGACTTCTTGAAGATTCATCGATCAAGATGAAGATCTACTAAGGGGAGCTTGTGGAACGTCATCAACAAAAGGTATGTGGAGACTTAAACTATCTATCTATTACTCAGAAGTCTATTCTATTCTATCTCCTATTGAGACAAAGTCATATAGCTATATAGACTTCATCATCATATCCTGGATTTTGCAACATTTCAATTTTGGGGTGTGCACCTATATCAAGCGCGCAACATGGAGCAACGCTAATATCCGTTGCACACCAAAATACGTTGCGCAAAAATAAACTCCTGTGAGATCACTGTATACCAAACTAATTGGGGTATACCTAATGAGACAAAATAGGTCATTTTGAAGTAAAAGAGGTCACCCCCTTAACCAAATATTTTCAAAATGGCAAAATTGCCCTCGTTTAATTAACACTAAAAGTTTGATTAGATTAATTAATTAAGTTTAAATTGATTGAATAGATTAAAACTTATGAATTTTAAGTTATGAAATTTTGTTTTTGATTGACTTTTTATGGGATGATTTTTGATGATTTTTTTTTTTTTGAGAATATCTCTTACAACGAAAATGAAGCACACAACCAAAATACTTCTAAAAAGGGGATTGCAAATCATTATATGAAATCATACTCAAAATCAAAGAATAAATCAACACTTTTAGTTCCGAAAGTATGAAAAGTCGGCAATGACCCAATGAAGATCATCCTGAGCCAAAAGTGGCCGGCAAGATCTTCATCGTCACTCTCAAAAAAGTGGCCGGCAAGGTCTTCATCGCCGGCATGATCTTCATCGTCGACCTTGCCGACTTTTGTTTTTTTACATACAGGAGATGACATAAAAAATTTATTGGCCGGCAGGGTATTCAAGAAATACCCTTCCTGGTTGTTTTTTGGCCTGAAGGTATTCAAAAATACCCTTAAAATTTGTATTGGCGGCAAAGGTCTTCAAAATACCACTAGCAAATTTTGAAATTCTTGCGATTCTTTGCCGCCATGGTCGTTATGAAAAGTCGAAGAATAGCATGTCACGACTCATTGAAATAAGCTGTAAATCATAAATTTCGATTTCTAACCCGATATAACAATCAAATCACACAACACAATGATGGGTTTAAGTTTAAAACATCATTTATAGTCTTCTTTTCGGGCCGGTAGAGTCAACATTTTTTTGGAAAATCAAAGTTGAGATTTTTATATGGGTTTGGTTGATGGAAGATGAAGATGAAGAAGAAGAAAGATTAAGAGTTGGTTAGTTTTTTAATTTTAAGGTTAATGAAATTAAGAAATGAATTTATTTTTAAGATTTAATTATTTTAAGGGTATTAAAGTAAAATCACACTTTTTAATAATGACACACCATGTCCCCTTCTCATTGGGTATACCCCAATTAGTTTGGGTATACCCCAATCTCGCCAGGAAAATAAATAGCATTAATTTACTAAAAATAAATTTTTGGAACAACGGATTTGAAATTATTAAAACGTTGGGCTATCATGGAATTTACGTAATATCATACATTTTCATGGTTTTTAGTAATCTGTTTTTTTTAGTCTTTATATTTTTTGTTTTTATTTTTCTTTAACACATTTGTTTTCAGATTTTTTTTTCGCTTCCTCTCTCTTTCTTTTCCATATCTTTTTTACTCCCTCTGTCTTTCTTCCCCAGATCAAAAATCTCATAACTTAGAGATGTCTTTTATTTCCGAGAAATCTCAGGAATCAAACCCTCACTCGTAATCAAAACCATAGATCCAAATCAAACCCAGAAATATCGATGTAAAACCTAGAATATCAATTTTGTTCCTGAAATCGAAAATCGATTCGTCTGATAGTTGATTTCTTTGTTGATTTTCAAGAGGTATAAAGCATTATCTACTACTGCTTTTGTTTGATTTTGATTTTTTTGGTTATACTTTAATCTATTGTTTGACCTAACTCTGATGTTGGAGTCTTATTGCATGTATATTGTTTGACCTGACTCTATTTTGATGATTTTCTTTTGTATTATGTAATTTTAAAGTAAGGGGTGTGTTTTGATTTCAATTTTGAATTTGTTTTGGTTATTTTCAGTTTATTGTATAGATTTTGGTGACTTCAATTTAATGTGAAAAGTCCTTCAAAAGTGAATGATTTGCATACTGAGTTGGGTTTATGGTTTTGAGGTGGTTTTCATGTTTATTTGCCTTCAGATCTTCAAATATTGATATTTATTTAGTAATTTAGACATGGTTTTCATGTCTATGCCTGCTGTCAACTTCTTAATTATCATGATTGATACTAGAGTTTAGAGGTTTGGTTTGTTACCCATGGATTTCCTTAAGTCCTTCAAAGATATGAAGAAGCCAAAGCAAGTGGTAGTCATAGTTATGAAAGAGAACAGGAGGATGTCATAGGTAGGCTTATTTTTTAGTGTGATTGGAAACTTACATGAGCTCTTAAGCGCTTGGGGGAAGATGGTGCTAAAGATGCTATTGTCATCTCTATGTCTGAGGTTACCAAGGTAAACACCTCTAGATCACTAAGGACATACATATCCATCTTCTCTTGTACATTGGCTAATTTTTTTGATACAATTTTTTGTTTCCTTCCAACATATTACAGCCACCTGAGGTGCTTGAGTTATCAAAAAAAAATTTGCAGAGAAGTTAAAAGAAGTTGATAAACTTGGTAATTGCTCATTTATGCTCAAACAGTACAAACATCAAAGTTCCTGCGATTTACATTGGCTAGTTATAATTCTTACCCAGATCCTTTTTGTTTATACTCATTTGCTTTAAGGAATTCTTAAGTTTTGTCACACATTCATTTTTGGTCTGAATCCAATATAAAAAGGGTATTTGAGTAACATGGAGTTGGATTTTTCTTATTGATTCTTATAGCACATTACACTGTTTTCCTACTTGACCTCTCTCGGCATTGCATTGAACTTGTGAATGGATTTTTTTTTTGTATACGTGAAAAGCAAGTGAATGCTTAGAGTTCTTGTCATATTCTTATCAAATTATATCTTTATCATTATTCTGTTTTTTTTTCATTGTCAGTAACAACAGCGCTCTCCACTTTGGATAGTGATTTCGCTCCCTCTTTTAAAAATGAATGCATTTAATCTTGGTATATCGATTGTACTTCTACTTTGGTATTTTTGCTTATGGAGCAGTATTTTGTGTAAGTTGCGGCATCGTTTCCTTTCACTTTTGTGAATTTGCTGTGGTTTAGAAATGTTGTTTTATGTGAGAGTTCGCTTGAGATGGCTGCCAGTAATAACTAGAAAGCTCTGACCTTGTACATGCTCATGTATTTTGTAAATGAAACTTGGTGGTGCAATGAAGGAAAGGTCTGACCTTTAGGTGTCTAAAGAACCGGATACATGACTCATTTTGCTAACAAATCTAAGACTGCACATGTTCTGTTTATATATTACTACATCTTTAGATTTTCTTTTATTTAGTAATTGTTAGTTTAATTAAGGTAAAACTAGTAGGTGACGCTAAGTGTTGATCTTCTAATGTTTAAAACTATAAAACTCTCATTTTGCTGTGTAAAAACTTATGGTACAAGGATGTAGATCCATTTCTCCACTATGTTAATATCTTTGTTTTTCTTTGTTTTTTTTTAGATTTTGATTTAAACTGCCTTTTAATAACTATGCACTCAACTGTGAGATTTTGATGAGTATCTTGTATCCTTTTTTTTTTTTTGAATTTTGAAATATGCGTATATTATATTTTTATAGTTTTCATTTTTTTTTTCATTTTCGAGTGGGGTGACCGGCGTTTGGCCTTGCTGTTGGCGGGAAAATTCACCGGTCCGTTACATTGTAAATCAACTTTCTGGAGCTTACTCTCACATTTGTGTTTCGTATTGGTATTTTGTAAATAGGCAATGCTTCTTCTTGATGCCTTCAATAAGGAAAGAGCTTCTCTACAGCAACCTCTTCCAGCTCCTCCACCTTTGGCTCCATTGTCTATGCTTGCTCCGCCTGATCATCGAACTCAAGAGATGACCAATGAAAAGTTGAAGAAGGCAGAAGATATTGGTACGTCAACTATTACCCATTGAACTTTTGGTTGAGCTTTCGCTGTTTAATTATTTTAGTGAAGATTTCAAAAGGTTTTTAAACTGTTAATTGTTAGCCTTCTGCTGCTTTTATTGGGTATTGAAGTATTGTGCAATAAACCTATTCATCACAGAGAAAGGTTTGTTGCTTGTTTGTATTTCTATTATTTTGTACTTTATGCGTCTCTTGTATTGTGTGTAGTCTAATTTTTTCTTAGTTTGCTTAGAATTCAGTTTGCTCGTCATTTCAGAAATTTTGTTTTGTTGTGAATTATAGGCTAACATGAGTAGATACTTTTATGGTAGATAATAATCTTGTATGTTCATTATTGTATTGAAATTTTGTTTAACTTGTTTGTGCATTATTGTAGAATGTCGCAATAGAAAAGCTTTCTCAGGATACGCAGAGCACTTCTGAGATACCATCCTCAGCCCAAGTTTCACAGGAATTGCAGGGTGACCTGCCGAATAAACACATCCAGTAATGCTCCTTTAGCGGATTCAATACCTAAATGTGGATCCAGCAATGATAGCAGGAAAGTCTCTCGTGAAGATATTGAACTTGTAAGATAACCTTTATTCGTGTTGTAAATATCAGTGGTGGACTGGTTTTGCTTTTGCTAATAATCACTAGATCAGCTCTTTCTAATATAATCTTTATGTAGTGTATGTCCAGCGTTTAATAGAAAGATGCCTACAGTTTTATATGAATAGGGATGAGGTGGTACAAACTTTGTTGAATCGAATGCGAATCTAGCCTCAATTTACATCATTGGGTATGCTGAGCTTTTTATCAATTCCCGGTGCTTAAACACTGAATTTTTCAGTGCTTAATGCTGAAGGAACACTGTACTATATCATGTTTGCAGAAATAATGTTTAGCAAGTTCTTTTACTTCATCATGTTTCTGATTAACTTGTGTGTGTTCAGGAGTCGTAGTCCATATAGAAGCAGGAGTCCGGTATATCGACGTAAGTTGTAGGAGCTTGAGCAGGGATTGTGAGATTCAAACTAATGGCGTGGGTTCTAAAACAAATCGTGATGATTATCCATCTCAAAGGTTGGTCCTTCTACGTTGTTCACAATAATCTCCTGACAGGTTGTTTTCTAAAATTCGATTCGCTAATTAATCGTATCATCTATGGTCAGGATTCGTGGGAGAAGGTCACCAGTTCGGCATACCCCTGAGAGGGAGGAGGTCAAATTTTCTGATCAGGAGCATAAGGCATTGGATCTTTTGTGACGTAGACCACAAGATTCTTTGATGTCACCACAACAGGAACCAAGAAAGCAAATTGGTGGTCATCACAAGGTACCTGTTCGGTTGAATTCACCAGAAAGATCTCCAAGTAGGACAGAGTCCCCACCACCTTTGAGGAAAGTGATTGCTGGGGATGACAAGAGGTCAGCATCTTTGCTTCACATCCGATAGCTTTTTATTCTTCATTTAATTCTGTAAATTAGCTTACAAATTTGCTTAATTATTTTTGAAGGACCTTTAGTCCACAAAGATTCATCTGCGGGTAACACGAGAACAGAGAAATCGTGCTGAAAGTGCAAGTCCTGTAAGGCAGATAAGAGATCACGGTGCTTGTCTCCGTGGTATTCCAGAAACTAGTGGAGACGAAAATGCTATTCGTTCCAGGTTCGATTTATTTAGGGTTTCTCTTTCGTTTTTTATTTTTCACGTTTTCCAGTTTTGTTTTTTGCATTTATTTACTGATGATGTCATTGTATTGTTTTAGGAGGCATGCACGTCTTTCTCCTCGAAAGAGAACCAGTCTAGTTACCTATGGGGGTACCCGGTTTTACAACCACCACCAATGTCAGTGGCAGGTTAGTCACATCTCCATGCCGTGAATTCTGGTCTTTATAGATGTCAAGTGGTAAATAGAGTCTCTGCATCAGGAAATCTCCACCCTGTTCGAGTAAACTCGGGAAATGAGTAAGAACTTAGTCACTTATTCTCTCATGTATTATCTGTTACATGTACTTTTTTTTAACTTCGGTTCTAGCTTTTGTATTTGTAAAGTAAGATTCAGTTGTGAAGCAGACTTGCTGAAACTTTTGTTGAGTGGATACCATAACTGTAATAACTTGCAAACACCTTGTTTACTACAATGTTTAATGGTTAAGTAGACACAATCTTCTTAATTCACAGCTAATTTTGCTATCAGGAAAGATTATTATATTAATGCAAGCTGTAAACCCATGCTTTGCCATGTTGATTCTATACCTAGTCTTATAATAAAGGTTGGATACAGGAATTTGAAATATACAGATTTTTATTTATTTATTAAATTTGTTTAGTTCTCATTATCTATCTCTTGATGGATTACGATGACCAACCATATGTTCATACGAAAGATTGGGTCTTCTAGTTGTTCTTCTAGTTACCTATGGGGGTACCCGGTTTTACAACCACCACCAATGTCAGTGGCAGGTTAGTCACATCTCCATGCCGTGAATTCTGGTCTTTATAGATGTCAAGTGGTAAATAGAGTCTCTGCATCAGGAAATCTCCACCCTGTTCGAGTAAACTCGGGAAATGAGTAAGAACTTAGTCACTTATTCTCTCATGTATTATCTGTTACATGTACTTTTTTTTAACTTCGGTTCTAGCTTTTGTATTTGTAAAGTAAGATTCAGTTGTGAAGCAGACTTGCTGAAACTTTTGTTGAGTGGATACCATAACTGTAATAACTTGCAAACACCTTGTTTACTACAATGTTTAATGGTTAAGTAGACACAATCTTCTTAATTCACAGCTAATTTTGCTATCAGGAAAGATTATTATATTAATGCAAGCTGTAAACCCATGCTTTGCCATGTTGATTCTATACCTAGTCTTATAATAAAGGTTGGATACAGGAATTTGAAATATACAGATTTTTATTTATTTATTAAATTTGTTTAGTTCTCATTATCTATCTCTTGATGGATTACGATGACCAACCATATGTTCATACGAAAGATTGGGTCTTCTAGTTGTTCTACAATGCTATACAAAGGTTCAGAAATCTGCCGTAATTATCGTCGGAATTTATTTATTTTCACCTGAAAATGGGTTTGCAACGTATATAAGTGTTGCTCAAATTAAAGTAATACGTTGCCTAAATTATTGTAACCGTTGCACAAATTAAAGAATCCGTTGCTTAAAAAACGTTGGTAAACTTGTTGACCAACGTTTTTATGTGTTGCATAATTTAATTTGCGCAACGGATTTTCACGTTGCACACAAATTTGCTACGCCTTATTTCCAACGGATATACGCGTTGGTGAAATTCATTGCAACGCGTATATCCGTCCCAAATTGGATGTTTTGGTGTAGTGATTATGCACATTTGATATTTCGAGCTGAGTATAACTCGCTTATCTATTTCTCGAAATATGTGTTGGAAAGCTTTTTGCTTTAGCTACCTTCATCATTATACTTGACGAGTTTAGTTGGAAACAATTTATTTGTTGAAACTAAATAATAAGTCAAAAGATGATCATGTGAAAATTACCTTGAAACATCTTACATGATTTGTGTGAGACAGTCATTTGATGTCGACTCGGAAACTTTCGTATTGATAATTCGATCACTTGGAAATTGCTTATTAGCTAATGGTTTGTGTGAGACATCCATTGTCGTCTTCTAAGAATGTTTCAATGATTGAAATGGGAGTTTAGAACAAAACCCATGTCTGGATACATTACGGTTTGTGTACTTAGTGTGCGAACTGTTTTGATGGAATTCAGAACCGGAAAATAAGTTTGCGTACCCGTTTGCAAACTGTTTCAACAACTTAAGTCAGGGTACTTAAGTTTGCATACCCGTTCGCAAACTGATTTAATTGTTGAAGTCCGGGAACCAAGTTTGCGTACCCGTTCACAAACGGTTTCACTGAGTTCGGGCCGAAGCCAAAGTTTTTGTACCCGTTTGCAAATTGTTTGTTTAAGACCAATATCCGGAACTTAAGTTTGCTTACCCGTTTGCAAACTTAAGTGGTTCAAGTTCTAAAATAGGTTAAGTATGATTTCATACTCATGAACAAATACATTTATATAATAAGGAATCCAATGTTAGCAAACCGTGGCTAAATGTTCATGAATTGATTCTTGAATAAGTACTTTGTACAATCATGAATCAAATCCGATTTTGCTTCAATTGTGTCTTGTATACTTCTATGAGAATATAAACAATTGAACAACTCTATGAGTAACACAATTAGATTCATTTGATTATCATTCATGTTTTGATTGATCATCATATTTGAACTAGAACTGTTAGATGAATGTGGTTAATACAAAAGTGTTCATATGGCTAACTTCGGTTAACTATTGTTGAGCCAACTCAATATACATGTTTAGGTACGGTTACGCATATCTAAATGAAGGTATATTTTATTTGTGTGTAACAAGCTAAGACCATCTAACGGTGGAGATATATTGCTTTGGTTTTAAGCAAACTTAGCTTGAATCTTAAATTAGGTTTTCATCTAACGGTGAATATTGATTGCTTCGTTTCAAAGCTATCAAACCCTAATTTGAAGACTGTATAAGGGAGAAATCTAGCAACTGGGAAACCTAATCCCCACACCTCATGTGTGATACTTGCATACTAGAGTCGATTCTCCCTTAGCCTAGGTTTTTCTAAAACCATTATAGGTTAACGACTTAAAGATTTCACTGGGATTCTGAAGCCAAACCCAACTACTTTCTCTGTAGTTGCGTGTTCTGATATTACTTGTTCTAGCGTATTGAGTACTATCGTCTCTATGATTTTCTCGAGATTTATATCCAACAGGTAAGAGTAATCACAAAGCTCTTCGTCTCATTCTTTGTGATTCCACAATAACTTGTTCCACTACCATATGGTTAAGTTATTGTGAGGTGGCTGATATTACTTGGTTGTTCTTCGGGAATATTAGACCAGTGTATCAATTGGTTCATGTTCACCTTGATTTATCAAAAGACGGAACAAAAATTCATAGGTATTTCTGTGGGAGAATAGGCTTTTCTGTGTGAGACAAATTTGTCTATAAGTCTTCGACTTTGGGTTGTAGCTACTCTTAGTTGTGGGTGAGATCACCTAAGGGAATCAAGTGCGTAGAGTCCTGCTGGGATTCAGAGACGTAAGGAACGCGAATGTACCTTGATCAGTGTGAGATTCGTTAGGGCTCAACTACATTCCAGTCCGAAGTTAACTTGCAGTAGGCTAGTGTCTGTAACGTCTTAAAATAATGTGGTGTTCAAATCTTGACTAGGTTCCGGGGTTTTTCTACATTTGTGGTTTCCTCGTTAACAGAATTTCTGGTGTCTGTGTTATTTATTTTCCGCATTATATTTGTTATATAATGGAAATATCACAGGTTGTGCGTAGTTCAATCAATTAGATAATCCAACCTTTGGTTGTTGATTTAAATTTATTGACAGTTGAACATTGGTCTTTGGTACCGTTCAAGTCGTTTCTCATAATAATCAGGCTCACGGATTCACATCTGTTTGATTTGCTGATTACATTGAGAAACAGAGATATAACTCTTGGATATATTTTCCTTTATTGAGTCTGACTATCTAGTTAATTCTCTTGGAATTATATTGGAGTTATTCCATACATATTGTCGAACGAATTATTGGGTGTGGTTTTTAGACCCCCGCTTTTTCACCTAGGTTTCCTCTAAGAAACATAATTTGGTTTACGACTTAAAGACTTCACTTAGAAATTTGTAAAGCGAGGTCTGACTATCTTTACCTTGCTAGTTCGTGTATCCTGATCTTATTATTTTTGTTATCGAGTTTTTAGTAATCTCTTTCAGGAACGAGATAAACATAAATCACAAAGTTCGCTTCGTTTTAGACTTTGTGATTCCTCAAGATAGATATCCAAAACTCTTCTTTATTGATAGTTTAATATTTTTCTTGAGAGGTGGTTAATAGTGTAGGACCATAATATCGCAACGTACAGGGCTCGCGGGGTTAATAAACAACGATGTCGCGAGGCAGTTGCAGAGAGCTAAAATAAGCGACGCAAAGAATAATGACAGGCAAGACATAAAAAAGACGTGAGATCTGGCGAGGGTTAAGAAGTGTCGCGAGAGTGAATGTTTGTGCATCTGCGACACTTCGCGAGACATTCCCGAAAATAAAGGATAGCTTAGCTGTCATCCACTATGTATTACCCTATATAAAGGGCTAAGTGAGTCTGTAAAGAGGAGAGATCTTTTTGGAATGGTTGGGCAAGTCATTAGGAGAGAGAAAGTTCAAGAGTGTTTTAATTTCTAAGTGTAATTCCATTTTCTTGTGTAAACAATTCATAGATTCAATCAAAATCGAATAATTAAGGGGTGTAGTGTGGGAAAACCTGCTACTACATATGCGCTAGAAACAGGGAAGAGCAGTGATTGACGTAGAAATTGGAAGGAATCTGGATTAACAGAGAAAAGATTTGGAGAAGGTACTCAAGAATTCATTGGAAAAGAAAAATGGCTAGAAGAAGAAATGTACAAGGGCAACCAACGATTGTAAGAAGAAGTGGGAGACTTGCTGGAGAAAGGAGGAATGAAACAGGAGAATCGTCAAGGATAAATATGAGAAACGATGGAGAAGATCAAAACCAACCACCAATCTCCCCAGTAGCAAACGCAGCTGTGGATTATGATAGAGTAAGTGTACATACTTGGAGATCTGATTCTGAAGACGAAAGAGAAGAGGAGCAGCAGCTGGTGAACAATGGACAAGGAGAGCAAGGAATGAATGGAGAAAACGAAGAAATCGCAGCATTAGAAAGATTGAGACAAACAATACACGAAGAAAGACGGTTAGAGGCAGAAGAACGAGCAAACTTGACAAGACAGAATCATGAATTGAGGATGGAAAATATGAGATTGCAAAATAGGAGATCTAGAAGTAGCGTGAGATCAAGTTCAAGATCGAATAGGGAAGAAAGAAGGAGAGTTTTACCAACAGAAAGTACCGAGGAAGAAACACAAAATCCGAATACAGAGCATGGCGAGAGAAGAGGGGAAATAGAAGATCGTTATATTCCTCAGCCCGAAAATCTTCAAAATGAGCGGAATAGGGAAAATCAAGGAAACATGCAACTTCAAGAGCCGAATGACCCAGTCTGCTTGAAGGAGAATAATCTTGCACGGGAGAGAAGAATTGAGAATAAACCGAGAGATCGAGAATGACATTGAGAGACACTACATTGAACAAGCGCGCTAGCTCGCGAGAGAGAAAGAATAAGAGCAAAAATGGAAAATCAAGAGATGGAGGAGGCAATCCGGAAGAATAACCACGACAACCGCGAAAGAAGGAGGGAACAAAATCGTACCAATAGAAATATTAATGAAGAATATGAGAGGGTGCAGATGGGAATTGAGAGACAGCCAAGAAGAGAGAACAACCAATATAACGGCGTGCGGAATGTGAAAAGAGACGAGGAAGAGCGTCGCGGGGAAAGAAGAGGAGAAAATAACGAGCAAGAAGATCAAAATAGGCGGGGAGCGAAGAAGGAGAGAAGCGAGCTAAAAAGACCGGTAGAAACAAACTCCGAAGCAAATGAACAAATCTTAAGAGAACTGGCTGAGATGAGAGGATTACTGAATAATAGAAGGGAAGGAGGAAGGAGACAACTGGACGAAGCCATCGCAGAAGCTGCGAAGAATCCTTTCACGCTAGAAGTACAAATGGGAGGAATACCTCCTAAGTGTAATCTACCTGCATTAACCAACATCTTTGATGGAACAACCTGTGCGATACAACATATCAAGGCTTATATGAGATGCATGTTGCAATGGGAGAATCATGACGCTATACTGTGCAAATATTTTGCGTCAAGCCTAATAGGAGAAGCACTAAAATGGTTTGAAGGACTGCCAAGAAATACAATCACATCATTCAACCATTTACAAGCCATATTCCTAGGAGCATACATAAGTAACAACTCTTCGCGACCAGGTATTGAAGATGTATTCGGGTTGAAACAAAGAGTTGGCGAGAGTTTAAAAAATGATTGACAATAAGATGGAGGACCATGTGTAGCGAAATGGCAGGACGTGTTGAGGAAAGATACCTCATCCTATCATTTGTGAATGCTCTCTTCGCGACCAATTTGTTATATATTCAAATTTTTAGAATCAAAAATACAATCACGATGGCGAATCTGAGAATTACAGAAGAAGAATATATTGCCTTAGAAGAAAGACGAGAATGAAATGAATTCTTATCCAAATCGCGAACACAAGCTCTAACGCTAGCGAATGCAAGCTTGCTGCCTCAATTCATAAACACAAAGTGGCGAGCACTTCGCAAGGACAAGCAGGCAAGGAAAGCCGATGAGGGACAACGAGAAGATAGTAGCCATGGGAAGCCACGATCAAGAAGAGTTTGAGCGAGAAAGGAACTATTACAACCGTAATGACAATAATAAGATTCGGAGGTCGGATCATGTGCAAGAAGCTTATGGTGGACGAAGGCAAAATAACCGTGGAGGGCGGAGAAACCACGAAACGCATGGGAACAGTTAAGATGCCTCCACCGAATGCTAGTGTGGAAAAGATCCGGGAAACTATACTTGTGATGGAAAATGTACCAAAGACCTTGGAACGTGGGAATGGAACCACCGCCCGGCGATAGAAGTCATGAGTTTTGTTCTTACCATCGCTTCCATGGGCATCACACAAACGATTGTAGAAACATAAAGAGAATTATTCTCAGGATGATTGATCAGGGAAAGCTGAACCACTTTCTAAAGGGAGAAGAAACGGGCCGGACATTACCACCACCACCAGATGCATAGAACGGTGTCGGCGAAGGGAAAGGAATCATTTGTGATAGAAATTGGGACAAAGGCTAAGAATTTGAATTGCAACTCTATCGTCCACTCCTATCGCACCATTGAAGATTTTCATGACAACGTGCTCAGTAGAGTCTTTGCGAGAGATGTTAATGATAAAGAAATAATGAGTCTGGCGAGAACGACGCAGCTAGAGAAATGGCAACTGAAGACTATTTCTTTCTCTGCAGATGAAGTACCAAAAGGAAGAGAAACACATGATAGCCCGTTGGTTGTGAAACTAGAGATTAACCCAAAACCAGTTGATGGAGAAGATGATGAGGCGAGAAGCTTGTTGGGCGATCAACCGAATCTTAATCGATACGGAAGTTCGGTGAATATTCTTTTTACCATACTTATAAGACGATGGGAGGAAAGGATGAGGATTTGATCCCCTCTACATACAAGATATATGGCTTTAATGGCACCGCAAACAAACCAAAGGGAGAGGTTCACATGAGAATACCTCTACAAGGATTATCAACTGATATCTTATTCTCGTGTGGTTGACGTGGAATCTCCATATAATGCGCGATTGGGAGGCCATGGCTTCATGAAATCTTGGGAGTCACATCAACATATCATCAATGTATAAAATTTCCACATCCAAACGGCATTGGTATCATACAGGGAGACTGGAAGGAGTCGCAACAGTGTCATGAGGTCGATATAGAAAGCTGCGAAGAAAGAAATGCCAAAAGAAAGGATTGGAAGCAACATGTGAGAAATGAACAGAGAAAGGAGAAACTGATGGTAGATGCTATAGAAGTGAGGGCTGAACATATCTCGCGAGGTGAATCCCTGGAGACAGACCAATATTATGACAATAAAGAAGCAAAAGATATGAGGAACAAAAGGCATAAGAAGTGAATAATCAATAAAAGCAAAATGCAAAGTAGCAGCTGAAGTAATGATGTGCGAGAATCTCGCAGCCAAGAGTAAAATGAGAATTCGACTAAGAAAGAAAAGTGAAATACAACAAATGAAACAGAACTACGCGAATACTTCGCAAACAAATATCAGCAAATAATGAAATATGAATGATTGAATGATTTAACAAATATGAATGCGCAAAAGAATGGGACGAACCTTTATGGCGTACACCCTAGTTCGCGAATAACATTTCGTAAGAGGCAAATGTAAGACCTAAAGTGCGTCATATAAGGGGTATCTCTCGCCATGGTTCGGGGGAAGGTTACACCGCTCCCGAAGCTTTGAACCATGAAAATTTGGGGCCCATGAAAGCCTATCCTAAGAGGTACCTTGGATTCCCAACTATATATGTAGGTTATACCCTGGTTGGGCGACCGAGGTCTCTTCTTAGAGTCGATGTATGCACAAGGCGCCGAGGTACACGGTTGAGCGAGTGCCCGGGATGGATGAACCTACCCTGGCCATTCTTGGCAAGTCTTGGCATGCGTTGCACTCGCCCGAAGAAAACTCCACTTAGGGTGCGGTCTCGTAACCATAAACCATATAGGTATAAGGGATAAGAGGCTGCAAAAACAATCAGTTGTTGTTAAGACCGGATGGGAGGAGCTAGTCTTGTATGGCCGATGTTTCGCCTCCTTGAAGGGGCAACCCGGGGAGATGATAAGGGCGACGCTCTCCATTAGGGGGGGTGTCAAAACAGACGCAAATGTCATAAGGCTATGTTTTCGCAAGAGAACGTAGGCTCGTCATATTTGTGCAATGATCCTGCAGAGGCAATAATACTAACGCGAGGGTAAGGCGAGATCAATGGGTCTTTACACGAAAGTGTACGGACGTCCTGCGATTTCGTCGCACGACGGCAATGTCATGGGGCTTTATGTTCGCGAGGATGTCTAGGCCTGTCATATTGTCGCAACTAAAACATCCTGCAGAGGCAAAAATACTTGGAAAATGATAAGACAAGATCAATGGGTCTTTACATGCAAGTGTAAGGACGTCCTGCGATTTTGTCTCCGAAAAAGGTGGCAGGGGAGGACCTCTAATTAGGGAGGTCTAACTCGGAAGACCACACAAAAATGATAAGGCGAGGTCAATGAGCCATCACATGAAAATGTAAAGGCGGTCTGCGACCTTGTCGCAACAAAAAGAGATAGAATTCTCAATTCATGAAAATACCAGCGACTCACGCGATGATCCATTTCAATCAACAATAAGATTATTATCAAATACAAAAAGATAACCAAAATCTTCCATCCGAAGATAAATAACGAGAGGCAAGTATGGGAATGGAAAAGATGGAATATTGTTATTCATCTTCTCGACGAAAGAGTTATACATCAATAATGTTAGCCAATTATGTTACAAGGAAGAACTACCAAAAAGGGGAGTGAAGATTGAATTCATGGGGAAAAAATCCAAGAAGTTCACCATAACAAAGATACAACAATGTACGAGATATTACAGGAAATGAAAGAAAACAAAAAGAGTTATATCTTTGGTGATTCTTCTTCTTCATCGATTCTTCAGTTGTATTATTCTCATCGCCAGAATTCTCTTCTTCGCCAGCTTCACTATCAGAAACATCGGAGACAGGTAGATTCTCAGGAACCTTTTCAAGAAGCCAGGGATATGTATGCAGAGGGATATTCTGGTGCTTACAAACATACTCCATGGCTCCATTGCGATAACGAACGGCATCATTATTAAAATTCGCCACTGTCGTTTCAAATTGTTTCTTCAACTTGGAATACTTATTATTACGAAGGGAGAGACTCTTTGCGAGCTGTTGTTTTTCAGATTCAAGTTCTTCAATTCTCATTGGGAAATTCCTTGCGAGTTGTTCTTTCTCTCGATTCAAGCTCTACGCAATCCTAGCTTGAAGTCTTTTCTCAGATTCTACAAAGAAGTAACAACAAATTAATGATTTATAAACGGTACAACGGGAATAAGAAACAATGAAGGTATAATAAGCAACCTTCTCTGTCGGATATCATATCTTTAACCAAGGAAGTATGCTCGGCATGAAGACTAACATCAACACCTAGGTTATTTACGGCATTATCTAAAACTTTCGCAGCCCGAGGCGAAT
Source organism: Papaver armeniacum (assembly GCA_023531295.1). Taxonomy (NCBI): domain Eukaryota; kingdom Viridiplantae; phylum Streptophyta; class Magnoliopsida; order Ranunculales; family Papaveraceae; genus Papaver; species Papaver armeniacum. Next base: position 417,490 of record JAJJWW010011986.1, on the reverse strand, counting down.
TCATCATCATTATTTATAACAAGGAGTGAACGAATTTGATCTTCTCGCTCACTAAGTAAGGAATTCTCAGCGAAGCAATCCATCTCGCTCAATTTGTAGCTCAAGAAGAGATTTTGAAATGTTGCTAATGCCTGTGCACCATTATTAGCAATGCGATCTTTGTCATCTATATGGTCACTAATTTTCTTCCTCAAAATTTTGATCTCTTTATGAGACTCAAGAAACATTTGTTTAAATTGGTTGGCTGTACTTAAACCAGATCTATGTTCAATTTCTAAAAGGCGATATTTGGTCTGGAGTTCATTTAATGAAAGGGAGTTAATTTTGTTCGATGAACTACTTAAAGAGTTGTTGAGGTAAGCAAGAAGAATGTTATTATCCATAGGTTCGGGAAATGTATGGAGAAGAATAGCCTCATCGGAGAGATTATATACATCTGCGAAAGTAATAAGTTAGGGGGCAATATGCGACCGATGAAACAAAAATAGTAAGAGGAGGAAAAATTTTATACCATAAAGTTGCTGATTAGCGTTACAAGAGTGGACACCCTAACTTTTTGGGAGTCAAGCTCGGTATTCAACTTTTGAATTCTCTCATCTTTATCGCGAGACAGACGCAGCCTTCAATTTCTAGTTCTCGAATCTTCTTGCTTAACTGCGAGTTCTTCTTTTCAAGATTGTTGCGTCTTCTCTCGAGATCTGAGGCAACTACAAAAGAAGTTCTTCCAACCTATGAAAGAAGATAGAAAAGTCATTAATATATATACATTTAAAAATTTAAAGTTAACGGGAAATATGATCGCATGCGTACCAAAGATCCAAGTGCATTCAAGAAGTCGGAGACACGATTCTAGAGGCTCCATTGAAAGAATCGTTGCCTTCTAGTAAAGCAGCATTACACACATTTGCGAGAGTCCCGCAAAGAGAAGCTAGGGAGCATCTCCCATTCCTTGGAAAGAATCGAGAAGATGCTAGACAACCGATCCATAGGAGAACCGAGCCAATGGAGTTTCTTTAGCGGGAGAGCGGTTCGAATCATGGTCATCCTCATCGAAGATTCGGAGTTTGAGTTAAGGCGAGAAGAAGATTGAATCTTTCGCTTTTTAGTTAATGGAGCGAGAAGATTTATTTTTGCGAGCGACAGTTTTGCCCTTACTTTTACCCTTCAGCGGCTACTGACTTCTTCAACTCCAACCTTCGCATACGGTTAAAAATAAGAAACAGAGGCGACAATATTGTAAAAATGATAAAGGAAATGTTTCTTACTTCGCCCGTAATCGATCGAAGTCTCATCGGGTGCTCTCCAACGGATTATCCTTGTAGCTTCTCCTCAATTTGTTGATCCGAAAAAAATTCCACAAATTCAGCAAATATAAAAAGAAAATTGCGAAAGCAAGATTTGAGGTAGAAAACATACCTCTTTTGCCCTATCAGGCCATTTGAATTCCCAAGGATGATACCCTGCGAGATTCGCAGGAAGAACGTGTGAACCTGCGATATAAGGGCCATTTAAAAACAAGGGGACAACCCACCACTTCTCATCTTTGGAGTGGCGAGGAGTAGTGTTATTGCCCGGTGCCGATCAATATCCGCATGAGCGGTTTATCCTCGACGACATTATCCTTCTTTTTCAGGCGAATGCCCCAGCGAGATTTCGCGTTAACCATCTGTATCACTGAATAATTTTCAAAAAAGTTCTCTACAGTATATTTCTCAGCATCTATTTCCAAGTCTGCGAATTCGGGGTTTCTAACAGTAGTAGGATATAAAGATCCTTTGCCAGCGCCACGATTCGCATACTCAAGCATTAGGCGAATGCAATCGCCACACAATTGATAAATAGCCCGAGAGAATTTTTTCATGGGCCAAGATTTCATAAAATAGAGGCAACTCTCTGGATCGTATAAGGGAATGGGAAGTCCCGCGAGAAGTGACCTAGCGAGACTATAATCCTTTGATCATCACATTGATGATCGAGAAAATAACTTTGCATAAAGAATGGATGAAGATTCTTGATCGGGAATGGTTGATAGAGTGAAACCCTTCTCGAGCAACTTCGTTGAACTTCCTCAAAAGAAGCTTTATATGCACGACTAATGAAAGCCATTATCGGTATGGGAATGGATGAGAGGTTGGAGATTAGGTTCGAGCGTTAGAAAAGATGAAGAAAAGATTTGCGGAGTTAAGCGCAAATTGCGGAAGGAGAAAATCAAAGAGAAATTGCAGAGAGAAACTAAAGAATGAAAAGGAGAGGAAAAGAAAACTATATATAGGGAAAAAGATCCTCGAGAAAAACGAGGTCATTTAATGCGAGAAGAGACATGAACGGTCAAGAATAAACGGTTGAAAGAGACGTGTCAAGAAAAGATATTAATAATCAAAATCCGTGTAAAAGTACAAAACTGAAACAGATAAAGATAAACAGTCGCAGCAAATCAAAAGGATCGCTCTCATGATACTCTTCCCTTCGCAGGAGAAATATGAGGAAAGACAAGAATCGATACTAAATGTACATCTCAAAGAAACTTCGGAACTTCACAAAAGAATAGAGGCAAGTACGTACTTTTCAAGAACAGTATTCTTCTGCTTGTTCCTTCATCAGCGAAGACCAAAGATTATTACAACAACAGATTTTTCCTTAAAGATCGCTCTTCAAGCAATATTCAAGGAAAAAGAGGCAAGATGTAGGACCATAATATCGCAACGTACAGGGCTCGCGGGGTTAATAAACAACGATGTCGCGAGGCAGTCGCAGAGAGCTAAAATAAGCGACGCAAAGAATAATGACAGCAAGACATAAAAAAGACGTGAGATCCGGCGGCGAGGGTTAAGAAGTGTCGCGAGAGTGAATGTTTGTGCATCTGCGACACTTCGCGAGACATTCCGAAAATAAAGGATAGCTTAGTCATGTCATCCACTATGTATTACCCTATATAAAGGGCTAAGTGAGTCTGTAAAGAGGAGAGATCTTTTTGGAATGGTTGGGCAAGTCATTAGGAGAGAGAAAGTTCAAGAGTGTTTTAATTTCTAAGTGTAATTCCATTTTCTTGTGTAAACAATTCATAGATTCAATCAATAAATATTCTTGATCTTATATCTTTCAATGGACTAATTAAGCAAAATCGAATAAGGGGTGTAGTGTGGGAAAACCTGCTACTACAAATAGTCCAGGCTTCTCCAACTGAGTGTAAGTGTTCCAAATTTATGAGGTTTGATAGCTCTGTCTATTGTAAACAGATTTACAAGCCTTTATTTATCAATCTAAAGGGAAATCAAATATCCTTATATGTTATAGTAAGATTGGTATCAAAAGTAGGGGTGCACATATCCTACCCTTACCCGCCACCCTATCCTACCCGCCAGAATTTTTACCCGTATCCTATCCTACCCGCCATTGACGGGTAGGGTGACGGGTAAACATTATTTTATCCGTCGTCAAATGGGTAGGGTGACGGATAAAACCCGAAATTATCCTACCCTACCCACTTACCCGCCTCATATATGTAAAAGACCAAATAATCCCCGTCTTTTCTTTTGTCTCGACTCGGTTCTCTTCTTTCTAAACCTTTTTTTTTCTCTTTCCTTTTGGTTTCTATTCCTTTCTAAAGGAGAGCTTTGAGAAAGAACACCCCACCGTTTTCTCAAACAGGTTCGATTTCTTTTTAGATCTGAAATAAAACTAAGAAAAAATCATGATAAGCCTCCGATTTTCTCCATATCCATCTAGAGATTCTTACAGACTTTTTTTATGAATAATATTGAGCTCTTTTTAAAGTTAATCGGTGATTTCATTTTCAAAAACTAAATAAATATATAAAAATTATCTTACATTCTCAATCTATTCTACTCCATGTAATGAATTGAATGTTTCTAACTATTGCAAACAAGTAAAACACGGTGTTTGTCGCTTTTTAAAAAAAAAAAAAAATGAACCACGTCTATTGACAGCAAAAGAGTTCAAGTGCAGCGAAAATTGAAATTAAGCGCAAACAAGCATACTAAAGAGGTGCGCATGAAACAAGATATTGTAATCAAACCAATGAACTGGATCAATAGCTTACGTGAAATCAATGTTGGATTCGACAGAAACCCGCTAACCAAGAGCACCAGCAAGAGAAACAAGATTTGGGTCTTGACCAAAAAGAACAACAGTAAGGTCTGGAGATAAAGAAAGCCATGATTGAATAGCTAATATCTGTCTTGCACCAACCACACTACTAAAAGAATTAGGTGCATAAAAAATAGTTATCGAAGGCTTAGTTGGGTCTGTGCTAAAATCCCTTGTTGCTGAGGTAACAACAATATTTGGTTTTCTAATCTGTTCTTTGAGAGAAGATGGCAAACGCTGAGATGCATAGAGCGAAAGAGCAATCAAAACAAACCCACATAACCATACTGACCACAAACCTACTTGAAATGCCTGCAAAATTTTTCAACTTTCTTCTTCAAAACCATTGGGTACATATGTAGATAGGTTGGATCTGATTTATTTCTTTTGTTTTTTGGAAGTATTTTCTGTATACACATGTAGTGAGAAAGTCCTGAACAAAATAAATTAAAAAAAAAAAAAAAAACGGTTATACCCGCCACCCTATCCTACCCGACCCGCCAATTAATGGGTCGGGTAGGATCTTACCCGTTTAATGGCGGGTAGGGTGGCGGGTAAAAAATTTCTTACCCGCCAGTAAGCGGGTAGGGTGGCGAAATAGGCCATATCCTACCCACCCTACCCATTGTGCAGCCCTAATCAAAAGTCTTTACTTAGGCTAAAGCAACTCTTAGGATGTAAAGGACGTAAGCTAAGGGAATCAATTGCGTAGAGCCTTACGAGTTTCAAGAGATATAAGGAGCAAGACTGTAGTGAATTCAGTCAATACATTTCAGTCCGAAGTCTTATAGTAGGCTAGTGTCTGTAGCGGCTTAATACAGTTCAATAATCAAATTTGGTCAAGGTTCCGGGGTTTTTCTACAGTTGTATTTTTCTCCGTTAACAAAACTTGTGGTATTTTGTGTTTTTCTTTCTCCACATTATATTATTTTATCTTTATAATAAAATAGAACAAGTAATACGTAACCAGTTTTAGTAGATAAGTCCATCTTAATTGTGATCAATTACGAGACTCGTTCTTGTAGAATTCGTTTCTTGAAAGATAAATAAGTAGTTTCATACTTGGCAGAATTAGGATTCAATTATTTGGATACGACTATATTGATCTTGGATATTGATTTTTGAGATCGTCCAAGTACTCTTCTATACAATCAGGTTCACAGACTTTGTTGTCTTTACTTTATGATTTTGAAGCGAAAGAGCTATGAACTCCATATATATTGTTCAAGGATCATTAATTTGGTCTACTTGCAACTATATTAGGATTTGTCTATACAGGTTGCCGAACGAAAAAGTTGGTGGTGTACTTGTTACTTGCTCCTTTCATAAGGCATGCCTTGGGCTTGCACATAGGACATCGTAATCCTATTCACAACTTCCTTATTTCACTTCGACATTGAGCTAAAATCATGGATTGATATTTCTCATGCCAAGGGTGCATAAGTCAGGCTCATGTCGTTGTTGCCTTGCATCATCTTTGTGATGCAATTAGCTTATGCAAGCTCCCCTAACTTGCATCTTGGTTAGCTACCTTTCCTGGCCATACCCAATTCGCAATTGCCTACGTCAAATGATTTGATAGAAAGTATGAGCATCTAATGAATGTATTGCAATTACCTCATCAAGTGTGGCAACAGTCATTTCTTGCTTCGCATTGTCGAGCCTAGATGATATGATTTACCAAAATATCGCAATCACCTCCCAATTAGATGAATATGAGCGACAAGGTGTTGGACAACAAATGTTACCATTATGGATGCCTGCGTACCTACTCAATAGCTCGAAGAGATCAAGCACAGACCATAGTTCATCCGTGTCGGGGATAGAAACTAAAGCCAACTCGTGTTGCAAAGCCAAATCCAAGGGCAAAGCCTATTCCTTATAGGCTAAAATTAAAGTTATTTCACAAATGATGCACAAGATATTGCATCACATACCTTTTCGTCGGAATGCATGAATTTGATGCATTCTTGGTTTGCAGAAAAACATATGCTTACGTATCATATGCTCCATCGGCAAGCCTACACAACAATATTGATACTTTTGCATGATATATGCTTTACCAGCTAAGCTTTATATATTTATGGTGCATTCCTCAACCAACTCCCCATCCCTATATATATGTCTTATTGACGTTTCTACAAACATAAAAAGGGGGAGTGGATGGTCATGTACCAAGTTCGCCTGCTTCCTCGACAACGAATTTTCAGAAACTACGCTACTATGGTGCAATTTTACTCTTGCCCAGCATACACTAGCGTGATGCACCATGATGGTACAATTTCTATTCTGTGCCAACATGCTTTAAACGCGCAATACAAGCTTGAGATGAAGCTTCTTCTCATTCAATGACGCATCTTTGAGCATGTGTCATTTGAATAATGCGTGTGTTACAAATTTGATCCCTGATAGGTCAGTGGAGAGGTGTAATGCAAGATTAATAGCCAATTGTATGATCAGTTGGATGAAGTTGATTACTCTAAGACATCTATCAAGTTGTGAAAGCTCCAATTATAAAAACCGTGTTGTCAATTGCAATTTCCAAAAGGTGGCATATTAAGAAACTTGATATTTCCATTGACTTATTTTTCATGGACATTTTAATGAGTATGTGTTCATGAAGTAGCCTGAAGGATTCAAAATACCAGAAAAGAAAAATTAAGTTTGATATTTAAAGAAGTCTTTTTATGACTTGAAAGAGACACTTAGGGCTTGGTTTCAAAGATTTAACAGTTTTGTGCTGAAATATGGTTTTATTCAGTGTAAGTGTGATCATTCTCTTTATCTCTACAAATCTTTTTATGGTATGATGTCTACTCTATGTAGATGACATTATTCTTATAGGTAGTTCCACATCTTTATTGTCTGATCTTACTTCTTATCTCAGCTCAGAATTTATAATCAAAGATTTAGGTGGGCTGCATTATTTTATGAGTATTGAAGTTCAAAGTAATTTATCTATCTCTACTATGTTACTGATAGTTAGGAAGGATGACATGATAGATTGTAAACCTTGTGTTACACATGTTAGTAAAGGTGTGTTTATGGGTGAAAACTATTCCTGCAGAATTTGATAATTTGGGGTGTGGATGAGGAATGAATCTAAACCTTAAATAAATACACTGCGCGGTGAGTGCTTGTAGATTCGAGAGATCAATCTGTGCAAGTCCGGCATAAACCAAGAAATGGCCGTTCCAGACTTGTTTCGGTCACAAAGTGAAGGAGATGGGGTTGATCTTAGGGAGGGAAGCGAAGAAGGTGTTGAGATTGTGAAGGTGTTGGCTTGCTTATGACACATAACGAAGGTGAGCGGGCTTGTGATTGATGCCAGCAAGCTCTGGTGTTGGAATACGTTTTGTATTAACACTTGGTTTTCTGTCTCGTCTGGACTTGTGTTGTTGTTTGAAATAGGGCGGAGAACCTATTTATACAAGTCATTGAGCCTTATTCACGTCTCTCGTGGGAAGTGGAGGAAGTGGAGTGATGGAGTAGTGGAGTTGTGCGTCGGTGCCACATGACCAGTCTTGCCCACTTCTCCCGTTCATCTCTAACCGTCCATGACTTCCGACACGTTCTTGTGATGGCGCGTTGCACGCACGCCGCACGCTTTAAACCGCCGGACCAATACCCCGTATGTATCCCCCCAGTTTGTGACATAATTGATGTCTGGAATGTGTGGATCGTGGATCCACGAAAGATAGCATGTAATGCTGAATTGAATAACTGCGTTATTCAGTAAGTCGATACTTGTGAAGTATCGTGTTTATTTTATGCAGAGTCTTGCATCATGGTGTGGTAAAGTGATGGGTAATGACGCCTCACCGACCAATTAACTCCGACCGGGGTTGTATAACCAGTTGGGTGAAGTTGGACGGATGAGATGATCTTTGAGACACTCATCTGCGACCGTTAATGAAATTAGGGTTTTGAAGAGGCGCGCAAGCATCACTCTTGACTTGGTCGAAACCAAGCATGGGAAGGATTTCGGAGAGGACCGACCAGGGCATGCATGTAGATAGCATGCCGGTGTACACGTCCATGTCTCACTTGTCCCATGAAGGTGCGATCTAGGCCACTCAATTTGACCGGCAAAGAGGAGTGGTTGAGATCGATTTTGCAATAGGAATTTGATGCCGCAAAAGGCCGTGCACCATGCTCTTTTCCGGCGTGCGTTCCAAGACGACCTAACTTGGTCGGTCTTGGCCGATTAGTTTGACGTGAAGATGGTAGGCTGGTGTTCACGCCTATACCTGAATATCCCATTAAAACGTGATCTGAGCCACCCAAATCGTCCGGCGAAGTTGAGCGGTCGAGATCGGTTGTGGTTTGGGAGGCGTGGCCACGCTAGTTTAGGCGCACGTTTTGGATTAACCAGGCATGATATGCCTTGGCCGAACACATGAGGAGGTAGATGGGCCCACAAAGTGGTCATGCTTTGGTATGACCGGACCTGTTTAATCTAATCTGGGACCCTCCATTCGTGCCGGAGAAGATGGACGCTCATGATGCTTAAAACCCTAATTTTGGGTTTCAAAGCCGTGCGTCATCTCTTGTTTGGGCGAAAATTTTGTCACGACCAAACATGGTTGGTTTTGACCGATTGGTCAAGTGTGTAGGTGGGCCCACGGTGATCGTGTTGACATGCTCTGGGCCCTTTGGATCTACATCTACACCCTCCATCTATACCTGCGAAGATGGATGGTTGAGACTGCTTTGCAACACATGTAATATGCCGCAAACCCTAATTTAGGGTTTTCCGTTCATAATGCTTGGTATGAACGGTTTCTTGGCAAGCTAGGCCGATGACCGACCATGCGGGGTCGGCCGTGGGTATTCCATACCTGCTTGGGGGTGATGGAATTGATCTGGGGTCATCCAATCATGCTTATGGAGTTGGATGATCACATCGAATCATATCCGGACCGATACGGTCGGTCCGATGCTCAATCGGGCTAGTATAACACACCGAGAGGGGCTCAATCGGGCTAGTATAACACACCGAGAGTCACTGTACGGGTATTTCGTACATGTTTCATTATAGTGCTTGGAGGTTCGTGTTACTCGTAAGAGTAACACTCGATCGTCATGCCACACCGATAATGATTACTGGAAATACAAGGCTGATATGAAATTCACACGGGATGGGATTGTTGCTACATGCTCCAACCTGGAGGAATTTCATGTATTCACGAGAATGGGATTGTTGCTACATGCTCCATTCTTGGTGAATTAAGTGAGGGAGTATCCAACACTTATAAATGGCTTTATCTTTTACAAGATGTCATCGCATAATTTTTTCGGTTTTTACAATTTTAACCTCAAATGAAAACCCACCATCAACATTAAGTCCCCTGCCTGGCACATAATGGTTACACTATTGTGTGGTAGGCATGAGATGGTGGCATATACAAACGTAAGGAGACAAAATAAAAGAAGTCTACCTGGAGGGATTCTGGCCATGGGAAATCCTCTATACGTGCATGACCACAGGCCTTTGATGAACCGGCTTTCTCCCTTAGGTGTTTGAGTCAGGAATAGGATTATTCTTTTTACTGGGATCCCGGCGTGGGTGCTTGCACACCGCTGGTTGAATTGCTCGTATCCAAATGCTCTTGATTCTTGATTAGGGTTCATTGTAGGATCATAATATCGCAACGGACAAGGTTCGCGGGATTAATAAACGACGGTGTCGCGAGGGAGTCGCGGGGAGCTAAAATAAACGACGCGATGAATAACGACAAACAAAACAATTGGAAGACATGAAACACTGGCGAGGGTTAAGAAGTGTCGCGAGAATGAATATTCGTGCACTTGCGACACTTAGCGAGACATTCCCAGAAAATAAAGGATAGCTTAGCTGTCATCCACTATGTATTACCCTATATAAAGGGCTAAATGAGTCTGTTGAAGGGGAGAGATCTTTTTGAATTGTGAAGCAAGTCATTAGGAGAGAGAAAGTTTAAGAGCGCTTTAATTTCCAAGTGTAATTCTATTGTCTTGTGTAAACATTTCATGGAATCAATTAATAAATATTCTTGATCACACATCTTTCAATGGATTAATTAAGCAAAACTGAGTAAGGGGTGTAGTGTGGGATTTCCTGCAACTACATATGCGCTAGAAACGAGGGGATCGAAGCGAGAGATTGACGTAGAAATTGGAAAGAATTTGGATTAATAGAGAAAAGATTTGGAGTGATACTCAAGAATTCATTGAAAAAGAAAAATGGCTAGAAGAAGAAATGTACAAGGGCAACCAACGATTGTAAGAAGAAGTGGGAGACTTGCTGGAGAAAGGAGGAATGAAACGGGAGAATCGTCAAGGATGAATATGAGAAATGATGGAGAAAATCAAAATCAGCCACCGATCTCCCCAGTAGCAAACGCGGCTGTGGATTATGATAGAGTAAGTGTACATACTTGGAGGTCGATTACGAAGACGAGAGGGAAGAGGAGCGGCGGATGGTGAACAATGGACAAGGAGGAGGAGAGCAAGGAATGAATGGAGAAATGAATCCGGGAAACGAAGAAATCGCGGCGTTAGAAAGATTGAGACAAACAATACATGAAGAGAGACGACTAGAGGCGGAGGAACGAGCAAACTTGACAAGACGAGAATCATGAATTGAGGATGGAAAATATGAGATTGCAAAATAGGAGATCAAGAAGTAGTGTGAGATCAAGTTCAAGATCGATTAGGGAAGAAAGAAGGAGAGTTTTACCAACGAAAATACTACCGAAGAAGAAAACCAACAAGAAACACAAAATCCAAGCACGAGCATGGCGAGAGAAGAGGGGAAATGGAAGATCGTTATATTCCTCGGCCAGAAAATCTTCAAGATGAGCGGAATAGGGAAAATCAAGGAAACATGCAACTCCAAGGGCCGAATGACCCAGTTCTTGAAGGGAGAATAATCTTGCACGGGAGAGAAGAATTGAGAAGAAACCGAGAGATTGAGGATGACATTGAGAGGCACTACATTGAACAAGCACGGCTAGCTCGCGAGAGAGAAAGGATAAGAGCGAAATGGAAAATCAAGAGATGGAAGAGGCAATCCGGCGAGAATAACCATGACAACAGGGAAAGAAGGAGGGAACAAAATCGTACCAATAGAAATATTAATGAAGAATATGAGAGGGTGCGAGATGAGAGGCGAGAAACAGCCAAGAAGAGAGAACAACCGATATAATGGCGTGCGAATTGAAGAAAGAAACGAAGAAGAGCGTCGCGAGGGAAAGGAGAGAAGAAAATAACGAGCAAGAAGGTCAAAACGAGCACGAGCGTAGAAGGAGAGAGCGAGCTAAAAAGACCCGGTAGAATCAAATTAAGAGGCAAATGAACAAATCTTAAGAGAACTGGCTGAAATGAGAGGATTCTTGAACAATAGAAGGGAAGGAGGAAGGAAACAATTGGACGAAGCCATCGCGAAAGCTGCGAAGAATCCCTTCACGCTAGAAGTACGAGATGGGAGGAATACCTCCTAAGTGCAATCTACCTGCATTAACCAACATCTTTGATGGAACAACTTTGTGCGGTACAACATATCAAGGCTTATATGAGATGTATGTTGCGGTGGGAGAATCATGATGCTATCTTGTGCAAATATTTCGCATCAAGCCTAATAGGAGAAGCACTAAAATGGTTTGAAGGTCTGCCAAGGAACACAATCACATCATTTAACCATTTACAAGCCACATTCACAGGAGCATACATAAGTAACAACTCTTCACGACCAGGTATTGAAGATGTATTCGGGTTGAAACAAAGGGTTGGCGAGAGCTTAAGGCGATTGACAATAAGATGGAGGACCATGTGTAGCGAAATGGCGGGACGGGTTGAGGAAAGATATCTCATCCTCTCATTTGTGAATGCTCTCTTCGCGACTAACTTGTTATACATTCAAATTTTTAGAATCAAAAATACAATCACGATGGCGAAGCTGCGAGAGTTACGGGAAGAATATATTGCCTTAGAAGAAAGACGAGAATGAAATGAATTCTTATCCGATCGCGAACACAAGCTCGAATGCTGCGAACGCAAGCTTGTTGCCTCAATTCATAAATACAGTGGCGAGCACTTCGCAAGGACAGCAGGCAGGGAAGGCTGATGAGGGACAGCGGAAGATAGTAGCCATGGGAAGCCACGACCAAGAAGAGTTTGAACGAGAAAGGAACTACTACAACCGTAACAGCAATAATAAGATTCGAGGCTAGATCATGTACAAGAAACTTACGGTGGACGAAGGCAAAATAATCATGCAAGGCGGAGAAGTCGCGAGAATAGTATGGGAAGAGATTAAGATGCCTCCACTTTGAATGCTAGTGTGGAAAAGATGCGGGAAGCTATACTTGTAATGGAAGATGTACCAGCACCTTGGAGGAACGTGGGAATGGAACCACCACCGGCGATAGAAGTCATGAGTTTTGTTCTTACCATCGCTTCCATGGGCATCAAACAAACGATTGTAGAAACATAAAGAGAATTATTCTCGGGATGATTGATCGGGGAAGGCTGAATCACTTTCTAAAGGGAGAAGAAAAAGGCCGGACATTACCACCACCACCGAGAGATGCACGGAACGAGTGTCGGCGAAAGGAAAGGAAACATTTGTGATAGAAGTTGGAACAAAAGCTAAAAATTTGAATTGCAACTCTATCGTCCACTCCTATCGCACAATCGAAGATTTTCATGACAACGTGCTCGGTAGAGTCTTTGCGAGAGATGCTAATGATAAAGAAATAATGAGTATGGCGAGAACAGCCTTGATTAGAAAAGTGGCAGTGAAGACTATTTCTTTCTCTGCGAGATGAAGTGCCAAAAGGAAGAGAAACACATGATAGCCCGTTGGTTGTGAAACTAGAGATTAACCCAAAACCGGTTGATGGAGAAGATGATGAAGCGAGAAGATTGTTGGGCGATCAACCGAATCTAATCGATACTGGAAGTTCGGTGAATATTCTTTTTACCATACTTACAAGACGATGGGAGGAAAGGATGAGGATTTGATCCCCTCGACATACAAGATATATGGCTTTAATGGCACTGCAAACAAGCCAAAGGGAGAGGTTCACATGAGAATACCTCTACAAGGATTATCAAGCGATGTTTTATTACTTGTGGTTGACGTGGAATCTCCATATAATGCGCTGATTGGGAGGCCATGGCTTCATGAAATCTTGGGGGTCGCATCAACATACCACCAATGTATAAAATTTCCACATCCAAACGGCATTGGTATTATACAGGGAGATTGGAAGGAGTCGCAACAATGTCATGAGGTCGATGTAGAAAGCTGCGAAGAAAGAAATGCCAAAAAAAGGGTTGGAAGCAACATGTGAGAGATGAGCGAGAGAAAGGAAAAAGCTAATGGTGGATGCTATAGAAGTAAGGATGAACATCCCTCGCGAGGTGAATGCCTAGAGACAGGCGAATATTATGATAATAAAGAAGCGAAGGATATGAGGAACAAAAGGCATAAGAAGTGAATAATCAACAAAAGCAGGAGGAAAAGTAGCAGTTGAAGTAATGATGTGCGAGATTCTCGCACATCAAGAGTAAATGAGAATTCGGTTAAGAAAGAAAAGTGAAATACAACAAATGAAATGGAACTATGTGAATACTTCGTAAACAAATATCAGCAAATAATGAAACATGAATGATTGAATGATTTAACAAAGATGAATGAGTAAAAGAATGGGACGAACCTTTATGGCGTACACCTAGTTCGCGAATAACATTTCGTAAGAGGCAAATGTAAGACCTAAAGTGCGTCATATAAGGGGTATCTCTCGACATGGCTCGGGGGAAGGTTACACTCCTCCTGAAGCTGAGTCATGAAAATTTGGGGCCCATGAAAGCCTATCCGGAAGAGGTACCTTGGATTCCCAACTATATATATAAGGTTATACCCTGGTTGGGCGGCCAGGGTCTCTTCCAAGGAGTCGATGTATGCTCAAGGCGCCGAGGTACACGGTTGAGCGAGTGCCGGGATGGATGAACCTACCACTGGCCATTCTTGGCAAGTCTTGGCATATGTTGCACTCGCCCGAAGAAAACTCCACTTAGGGTGCGGTCTTGTAACCATAAACCCTATAGGTATAAGGGATAAGAGGCTGCGAAAACAAGCTGGTTGTTGTTAAGACCGGATGGGAGGAGCTAGTCTTGTATGGCCGATGTTTCGCCTCCTTGAAGGGGCAACCGGGGAGATGATAAGGCGCGCGCTCTCCATTAGGGGAGTGTCAAAGCAGACGCAAAATGTCATAAGGCTATGTTTTCGCAAGAGAATTTAGGCTTGTCATATTTGTGCAATGATCTGCGAGAGGCAATAATACTAACGCGAGGGTAAGGCGAGATCAATGGGTCTTTACACGAAAGTGTACGGACGTCTGCGATTTCGTCGCAAGGCGGCAATGTCATGGGGCTTTATGTTCGCAAGGATATCTAGGCTTGTCATATTGCCGCAACTAAAACATCTGCGAGAGGCAAAAATACTTGGAAAATGATAAGGCAAGATCAATGGGTCTTTACATGCAAGTGTAAAGACGTCCTGCGATTTTGTCGCAATGAAAGGTGGCAGGGAAAGACCTCTAATTAGGGAGGTCTAACTTGGAAGACCACACGAAAATGATAAGGCAAGGTCAATGGGTCATTGCATGAAAATGTAAAGTCAGCCTGCGACCTTGTCGCAACAAGAAGAGATAAAACAAAGACTACCGAAATGGTAAGGCGAGACAAGTAGGATTCTTGATTTATGAAGATACCCGCGACCTCGTCGCAACGATACATTTCAATAACAATAAAATTATTATCCAACAAAATACATGATGACAACTAAAATCTTCCATCTGAAGATAAATAACAGAGGCAAGTATGGGAATGGAAAAGATGGAATATTGTTATTCATCTTACGATGAAAAGTTATACATCAATAATGTTAGCCAATTATATTACAAAGAAGAACTACCAAAAAGGGGAGTGAAGATTGAATTTAGGGGGGACAATCCAAGAAGTACACTATAATAAAGAGATACGAAAATGTACGAGATATTACGAGCGTGAAAGAAAACAAAAAGAATTATCTCTTTGGTGATTCTTCTCCTTCATCGATTCTTGATCCTATTATTCTCATCGCGAAATTTTCTTCTTCGCTAGCCTCACTATCGAAACGTGTCGAGACAGGCGATTCTCGGGAACCTTTTCAAGCCCGGGGATATGAATGCGAGAGGATATTGTGGTCCTTACAAACATACTCCATGGCTCCATTGCGAAAACGAACGGCATCATTATTAAAATTCGCCACTTTGTCGTTAGAAATTGTTTCTTCACTTGAAATATTTATTCTCGCGAAGGAGAGACTCTTTCTGTTGTTCTTTTTCGATTTCAAGTTCTTCAATTCTCATTGGAAAATTCTGGCGAGTTGTTCTTTTTGATTCAAGCTCTCTAATTCTAACTTGAAGTCTCTTCTCGGATTCTACAAATAAGTAACAACAAGTTAATAATTTACAAGCAATACTACGAAGTAAGAAGCGATGGTATAATAAGTAACCTTCTCTATCGGATATCATATCTTTAATCAAGGAAGTATGCTCGGCATGAAGACTAACATCAACACCTAGGTTATTCTGGCATTATCTAAAACTTTCGCAGCCCAGGCGAATTCATCATCACTATTAATAACAAGAAGAGAACGAACTTGCTCTTCTCATTTGCTTAAGTATGGTATTACGATGAAGGAGTTCATCTCGTTCAACTTGCACACCAAGAAGAGATTTGTGGAATTACTGCTAACTTTGTGCACCTCTGTTAGTAATGCGATCGTTCTCATCTATGAGATCACTAATTTTCTTCCTTAAAGTTTTGATTTTCTTCTCGGAATCAAGGTACATTCGTTTAAAGCGATTAGTTAAATTTAAACTAGATCTGTGTTCGATCTCTAAGAGATGATATTTGGATTGAAGATCCTTTAATGAAAGGAGGTTAGTTTTATTTGAGAAACTACTTAGAGATTGATTGAGGTGAGTAAGAAGGACATCATCATTCATAGGCTCGGGAAATGAATGGAGAAGAATGGATTCTTCGGAGAGATTATATACGTCTGCGAGAATAATAGTCAGACAAAGAAAAATAAAAGATAGCATGAAAAGGATTTGAGAATTGAAAATTACTATACCATAAAGTTCTTGATTTGAATTACGAAGAGTGATTACTCTCTCCTTTTGGGAGTCCGGATCGGCTTCTAATTTTTGAATCTTATCGCGAGATGACGCGGCTTCAACTTCCGGCTCTTGGGTCTTCTTGTTCAATTGTAAATTTCTCTTTTCAAGATTATTGCGTCTTCTCTCGAGATCGAGGCAACTACAAAAGAAGTTTTCCAACCTATGAAAGAAGATAGAAAAACCGTTAATACATATATATTTAAAAATTTAAAATTAACGGGAAATATGACTGCATGCATACCAAAGACCCAAGTGCGTTCAAGA
Organism: Papaver armeniacum; assembly: GCA_023531295.1. Lineage (NCBI taxonomy): Eukaryota > Viridiplantae > Streptophyta > Magnoliopsida > Ranunculales > Papaveraceae > Papaver > Papaver armeniacum. Next base: position 400,904 of record JAJJWW010011986.1, on the reverse strand, counting down.
AGTCAGGAGACACAATTCTAGAGGCTCCATTGAAAGAATTATTGCCCTCTAGTAAAGCAGCATTACACACATTTGCGAGAGCCCCACAAAGGGAAGCTAGGGGAGCATCTCCCATTCCTTGGAAAGAGTCTGAGAAGATGCTAGATAAGCGATCCATAGGAGAACCGGCCAATGGAATCTCTTTAGCGAGAGAGGGATTCGAATCATGGTTATCCTCGTCAGAAGATTCGGAGCTTGAGCTAAGGCGAGAAGAAGATTGAGTCTTTCGCTTCTTAGTTAATGGAGCGAAGATTTATCTTTGCGAGCAGCGGTTTTACCCTTACTTCTAATCTTCGCGGCTACTGACTTCTTCAACTCCAACCTTCGACTCCAACCTTCGCATACGGTTAAAGATAAGAAACAGAGGCAACAATATTGTTTCAAATAACAAAGGAAATGTTTCTTACTTCACCCGTAGCGATCGAAATATATCGTCAGTACTCTCCAACGGATTATCCTTGTAGCTTCTTCTCAATTTGGCGATCGAAAAATTCCACAAACTCGGCAAATATAAAAAGAAAGTTGCGAAGGCAAGATTTGAAGTGGAAAACATACCTCTTTTGCCTTATCGGGCCATTTGAATTCCCAAGGATGATATCTGCGAGATTCGCGGGAAGAATATGCGAGCCCGCGATGTAAGGGCCATTTAAAATCAAGGGTACAACCCACCACTTCTCATCTTTGGAGTGGCGAGGAGTAGTATTATTGCCGGGTGCCGGTCAATATCTTGCATGAGTAATTTATCCTCGGGGACATTATCCTTCTTTTTCGGGCGAATGCCCCAGTAGATTTCGCATTCCTCATCTTTATCACTTTGAATAATTTTCAAAAAAGTTCTCTACGGTGTACTTCTCGGCGACTATTTCCAAGTTTGCGAAATCGGGGTTTCTAACGGTATTAGGGTATAAAGATCCTTTGCCGGCACCACGGTTCGCGAACTCAAGCATTAGGCGAATGCAATCGCCACTTAATTGATAAACGGCCAGAGAGAATTTTTCATGGGCCAAGATTTCATAAAATAAAGGCATCTCGGGATTGTATAAGGGAATGGGAAGTCTGCGAGAAGCTGACCTAGCGAGACTATAATTTTTTGATCATCACATTGATGATCGAGAAAACAACTTTGCGAAAGAATAGATGAAGATTCTTGATCGGGAATGGTTGATAGAGTAAAACCCTTCTCGAGCAACTTCATTGAACTTCATCAAAAGAAGATTTGTATGCACGACTAATGAAAGCCATTATCGGTATGGGAATGGATGGGAGGTTGGAGATTAGGATCGGCGTTAGAAGGGATGAAGAAAAGAGTTACTGATAGCGGGAGCGCAAATTGCGGAAGGAGAGAGTCAAGAAAAGTTGCGAGAGAGAAACTAAAGGAAGAAAAGAGGAGGAAAAGAAAGCTATATATAGAAAAATCAAAAAAGATTCTTGAGAAAAACGAGGGCATTTAATGCGAGAAGAGACACGAACGGTCGAGAATAAACGGTTGGAAGAGACGTGTCAAGAAAAGACTTTAATGGTCAAAATCATGTAATAGTACGGAGTGAAAACAGATAAAGATAAGTAGTTGCGGCAAATCAAAATATTGATTCTCATGACATTCTCTCCCTCGCGAGAGAGATGTAAGGAGAGACGGAGACGGAACTTCATATATATACTACAAAGAAGCTTGGAACTTCGCTAAAAGAATAGAGGCAAGTACGTACTTTTCAAGAAAAATATTCTTTCGCTCGTTCCTTCACCAATTGAAACCAAGGATTATTACAACAATGAATTTTTCCTTCAAATCGCTCTTCAAGCAATATTCAAGGAAAAAGAGGCAAGATGTAGGATCATAATATCGCAACGGACAAGGTTCGCGGGATTAATAAACGACGGTGTCGCGAGGGAGTCGCAGGGAGCTAAAATAAACGACGCGATGAATAACGACAAACAAAACAATTGGAAGACATGAAACACTGGCGAGGTTAAGAAGTGTCGCGAGAATGAATATTCGTGCACTTGCGACACTTCGCGAGACATTCCCGAAAATAAAGGATAGCTTAGTTGTCATCCACTATGTATTACCCTATATAAAGGGCTAAATGAGTCTGTTGAAAGGGAGAGATCTTTTTGAATTGTGAAGCAAGTCATTAGGAGAGAGAAAGTTTAAGAGCGCTTTAATTTCCAAGTGTAATTCTATTGTCTTGTGTAAACATTTCATGGAATCAATTAATAAATATTCTTGATCACACATCTTTCAATGGATTAATTAAGCAAAATTGAGTAAGGGGTGTAGTGTGGGATTTCCGAGAGTCAAGAAGATCATACCGGTTTGTCTCTTTTTCCTTTTCTGAACCATTGCTTGTTCGTCGTAATGATCAAGTAAATAATCCCTTCATTCTTGCAGAGATACCCTACCGGAACATGTGTCACGGTTATCGATGATGATGACTTAACCAGTCCTCTTCCTTCAAATTCAAACACATTCACCCCTGTGAACCTTGAAGACGCCGACTTGGGTATCTCATCTTATGAATATCCAAATGCAGGTCTTTCATTCGATGTTCCCATGAAATGTTTATCCTCCAGCTACCGAGATGTCGGTGGATTCTGGTGCGGAAGGAGTTTGTGCCTTTGTACACAAAGTTATGGAGGAAGTACGGCCATATCGCAACCGAAACGTGGTCCGACACTATTCCTCTGCTTTGGTCACCGCGATAAACCGCCTTCTTCCCATGATTGCCGAGATGGAGAGTATTTCTATCCGCAACGTTCTTTGAATCAAGCCTCGAAAAGTGGGAGAATATGGTATCTACCTGTGAATCCATGGAGTTCAACGTGGGATGGTTGCGGCGGCGTCTTGATATCATCAAGGTTGATCGAGCTGGTATCCTTGTAAATGTTGTTCTGCTGCGAAGGCTATTTTGGAAGAGGAGAAGGCTCTGGCTGCAGAATCGGAGAAGGTAGAGCAGGTTGTGCAGGACTTGAAAAAAAGAACAGAAAGATATCACGCTAGACTGGATATGATGCTCTCAAGGAACTATAATCTTCTAGACGGCCTCTTCTAAACTTCATTCCTTTGTTGTTAATGATGTTTATGTCAAGAGTTTTTGAACGTCTTTGCGAAATAAAGCGCATTGGTTTTTGATTGGTGAAACAGGTTTTTCATTGACACATCTCTCAATATAATTGAGGATTCAAACATGTAATGAAAATAAATGCCCGTATTGTTGACACAGCGGATAGTGGTCAGGCGTGAAATGCCTTGAGCCACTTTCCATTGATGACTGCTTCCAACCTGCCTCCGTCCACCTTAATGATCTTGTAGTAACTGTATTGTAGGCCTTGGTGACCGGGTAGGGACCTTCCAATTTTGGTGAGAATTTCGGTGCGAGACATGTCTTCTTTGGATATGCTTGGCCGTTTTTAGGACCAAATCTCCCACTTTGAAAATACGTGGTCTCACAAGTCTTGTTATATGCCCCGGAAATTCTGTTCTGTATATCTCGAGTACGTTCTTCCGCTTTGTTTCTCCCCTGAATCCAAAGTGTCTAACTCCGCTATTCGAGAGTTAGAGGCTTCATCCTCGTCCCAATGGATCCCGTCATCGCTGTAATCTGGGGTGATGGGATTTTGATTTCTGTTTGGGAGAATTGTGTCTCCCAGTAAACAAGTGAATATGGGGAGACCCCAATGGAGCTTCTAGGTGACTTACGGTATGCCCATAACGCCATTGGTAACTGTTCATGCCATTCTCTAGGATTGTCATGTACGGTTCGATGATGATCCGGATCGGCGTCTTGTTGGTACTTTCACTGTCCATTCCCCGAGGATAGTAGATGGTGGAGAAAACTGTTTTTAATGCCATACCTCTCAAGTAACTCTCGCCCTGTTTATTGGCGAAGGGAGTGCCGTTATCGGTGATAATATGCTTAGGTATACCGAAACGACAAATGATGTGTTCTTTAATGAAAGCCGCAATGGTTGCTCCTATAGTTCCTCGCAGTGGGATGGCTTCTACCCATTTGGTGAAGTATTCCGTTGCAGTTATGACGTACTCGTGTTGCTTCGATGAGGGCGGGTTGATTTTCCCGATGATGTCTAGTCCCCAGCTGTAGAATGGCCACATACTGCTTATCGAGTGCAAGGGGGTGGAAGGTGCGTGAACAAGGTCTCCATGAATCTGACAATTGTGGCAGCTTTGAACAAAAACGGCCGCGTCATCCTCCATGGTCGGCCCCAATAATATTTCTCGTGTATACGGAGGAACGTTTCCTCTTCCCTTGATGTTCCCCTTCGTGTGTTTCCTTCAAAATGATTGGAATTTCTAACCCACCAGACATCTTAATAGATTACCTCCAAAACTCTTGCGATGCAGGGATCCCTTCGTGGTATACGAATCGCTTGGCCTTTTGCTTTATCTTGATGGCATCCCTTTGATCGGCGGAAGTTGCTCCATCACGAAGATAGTTGATGTATGGCTCTCTCCAGTCCCCAGTGTCGTTCACACTAAAAACCTCCGATTGGTGCGGCGGTGCTTGGCAATTTGAGCAGGACTTCTGAAGTAGTCTGGATTGAGTCTCCATCTCCGGCCAGTAATAACCCAGACGCTGTAGTCGTCGGTAAAGCGTTACCACCAATGATTGCCCACAAATTTCATTGTGAACACGACTCAGTTGTAGATGTGCTTCGTCATCTCCAAGACATCTCGACAGAGAACCATCCGGGTTTCGATAGTACAGCATACCATGAAGCATGAAGAAGTTTTGCAGACTTTTGAGACCAACCTTTCCTTGGGAGAGTGGGTTGTTGAGCTCCTGAATGATCGGATTTCGCCAATCATCAGTCCTGGTGTCTTTGTATTGTGACAGCCATGTTGACTCTATGGTTCTCCTCTTTACTGTCAGGGTTTCTTCCGCTCCTTCGAACTTTAGTTTGGAAGACAATGTTGCCAGACAATCGGCATGTTTATTGTTGCTGCGACTAACATGGATTATGGTTGCATCGGCAAAATAATTTAATAACTTTTGTGCTTCTGACCGGTATGGAGCTAGTGTTACTTCCTTCATGCGTATACTCCATTCATCCTGTTTACCGGTAGTTTGGAGTCACCTCTTATCTCCCGACGCGTGACTCCTGCTTGTTTAGCTATTGAAAGCCCTATGAGGAAAGCTTCATATTCTCACTTGAGTTGTTGGTGCATTCGAAGTCTAACTTGAAAGAATGTGAAAATACTTCTCCGGTTGGAGAGACTAACACCACGCCCGCTCCTCCAAAAGATTCGCTAGGGGTAGCGAGCCATCAAAATACAGGAGCCATACTTCTTCCTCCAAAGCGAAACGTCTGGAAATTCTCCAGGAGGTCTTCATGTAGTTACAGTAGTGCCTTCTCCAGAAATGCTTTGCCGGTAAGTCTGCAACGCTGACCCTTGATAGCTCTAGGTGACGCGCACGTTATGTCCAACTCGACATTTGGAGAAGCCATTTTCTGTCCTTCCCTTCCTGGGACAGACCGCTTTGAAAGTAAAAACTTTGCGGGATCGGATTTAGACACGAGTATCACCCTATTAGACAGGTAGGTAATGCCTAAACTTCGAATGGAATGGATCAAAGCTAAACATGCCTTTTCTCTCTGGGGTATTCGAGTTCGGCGTCCCTCAATATTCGGCTGAAAATAGTATATGGGACGTTCAATTCCTCGTCGTCTTCCTGAGCGAGTAGAGCCCCCACTGCAGTGTCACTGAAGGAAGTGTAAAGACACAGCGGCTTCCCTTGTACAGGAGACTTCATGATGGCTGGAGATGATAGTATTCGTTGGATCTTTCGAAAAGCTTCTTGCTGAGTTGCGGTCCAAGCGAAGCTGGCTCCTTTCTTCAATAAGGGGGTGAACGAGGCGGTAAGTTGGGCTAAACCAGGTATAAAACGTCGAATGTAGTTCACCTTGCCCATGAAACTCGGAGCTCCTTCACGATTCGGGAGGCGGCATTGTGAGGATAGCCTGAGTCTTGGACGGGTCTACCTTTATTCCTTCTGCAGTCACTTGGAATCCTAGAAATTTACCTGGGGAGACACCGAAAGCGCATTTCAAAGGATTCATCTTTAACTTATATTCCCGACACCTCTCAAATACTTGCCGTAAGACGTTGGTGTGATCTGCTCGATCCCTTGACTTGACCACAATATCATCTACATAGTCTTCTACTTGTTTATGCATCATGTCGTGGAATATTTACGTCATAGCACGTTGGTACGTTGCACCGGCGTTCTTTAAACCGAATGGCATAACAGTATAGTAAAAATTGCCAAGAGGGGTTCGGAAAGCTGTATTACTCGCATCGTGCTCATACATCCTTATCTGATTGTATCCGCTGTAACCATCCATGAAGGAGAACATGCCGTGTCCGCTGGTGGCGTCTACTAACATGTCGATGTTAGGTAGAGGAAAGTTGTCCTTGGGGCAGCACTTGTTCAAGTCTCTGAAATCTACGCAGCAAAGACCGATCTGTCCGTTTTTCTTCTTCTTTACTTGGGACCATATTGGCTAACCCGGGTTGGATGATGAATAGGCTCGATGAAGCCAGCGAGCTAGCGGCTTACGAATTTCGTTCTTGATTTGTTCCTCTACTTCATGTCCGAATTGCCTCGGAGATTGCTTGATTGGCTTGGATCCGGGTATGACATGTAAGTGATGGGTGACCAATTTTTCATCCGGACCAGGCATTTCCTCGTATGTCCAGGCGAACACATCTTGGTAATCCTTGAGTAGTTGAACAAGACTCGTACGTTCGTTTGTGGATAGAGTCGAACTGATAGAGACCGGCACAGGAGATTCTTTATTCCCGATGTCAACGGTCTCGAGCTCGTCGGTTGTGGAATTGGTTCCATCTTGTAGTTCTTTGCGGGCGTATGGTACCTCATCTTGTGTTTCATCATTCTTGCGGCATTCAATTGGGCGGAGAGGGGCTGGGTTCCGGTCTCTCCGCTAATTGCTAACAGCGGCGCCGGTATATTGTTCTCCCCTTCTGATCACGTTTCACCTCGAAAGTGCATCCCCTTTTGGTGTGAGCATGAGTTGGAGTCTCACCGGATAGAGATGGACGCCTCGTTACAGAACGTGTGCTGTAGTGTTTGGCCTCCAGTGGTGTAAGTCGGTCTCCTTCCTTGATTGAAGCCCACGTGGGTAGTGGGGTGCACAGGACTTTGTCTGATCCTCCCTGTGTGGTACCTTTTGGCTCGAACAGCTCCACTCTACATATTGGTGCATACGGAGACAATGATGCTGGAATGCGGATGACTTTCTCGTTTAGCATCGTCTTCAGGCACTGGTGATACGTCGAGGGAATGACCTTGTTGTCGTGAAGCCATGGTCTCCCCAGTATCATATGGTAGTCCGGCTCTTTTTCTATGACCTCAAACTTTGCTTTTGATTGAACGGGTCCTACTGATAAGTTCAGATTGACATACCCGTATGTGCAAGTTTGATTTCCTTCGAAGTCCGTCATCGTGGTGGGCTGTCGTACAATCTCGCATAGGCTAACCTTGGCTGTCTTGAGAGTCTTGAGAGTAATTACGTTCGAAGATGCTCCTGTGTCGACGAGGGCCCTTCTGAACTCCGAACCCTTGATGTGTGCGGTAACATGTAGGGCCCGGTTGTGACCCTCCTCTACCATCATGTCGTCTTCCGTAAATGTGACATTGTTTACAGATATTTCCGACGCAGCTAGGACTTCTGGACGAGAAGGAGTCAGGTGTGCATCAAGAGCTATTTTATTAATTGCGAAGAAACGTCTCGCCCGTTGATTCCTCGAGAGGTGCAAGAGTTCACACAAGCTTTCTACTAGAGATGCCGCTTCCCGATCCACCTGGTCTCGATTCGTAGTAAAATTGTTGATCGAGGGGAATTAGTCCCGGTGTAGAAATCTCCTGAATGCTCATTTCTGACGTCATCTTGATGAGGAGATCAAGTATGCCGTTTACCGCTTCTTTGATTAGCTCCATGTTCTTCGTGTGAATCTCCTGTACCCGTGCTAGTTCGCTTAATGTTGGAAGTCTTCTTATTATGCCGTCGGATACACCGTTAGGAGGGGGTATCTCCGTTGGAGGAGCCATCAGGATTTGAGACTATCGAAGCGGTCCTAAGACCAACCATCTCAGGATTGATTGAACGGTATTGAAGAGATTGACTTTACAACCGAGAGATCAACCTCCCACTGTGGTCGCCAATTGTTTATGGGTGAAAACTATTCCTGCAGAATTTGGTAATTTGGGGTGTGGATGAGGAATGAATCTAAACCTTAAACAAATGCACTGCGCGGTGAGTGCTTGTAGATTCGAGAGATCAATCTGTGCAAGTCCGGCCTAAACCAAGAAATGGTCGTTCCAGACTTGTTTCGGTCACAAAGTGAAGGAGATTGGGTTGATCTTAGGGAGGGAAGCGAAGAAGGTGTTGAGATTGTGAAGGTGTTGGCTTGCTTATGACCTGTAACAGAAAGGTGAGCAGGCTTGTGATTGATGCAAGCAAGCTCTGGGTGTTGGAATACGTTTTGTATTAACACTTGGTTTTTCTGTCTCGTCTGGACTTGTGTTGTTGTTTGAAATAGGGCGGAGAACCTATTTATACAAGTCATTGAGCCTTATTCACGTCTCTCGTGGGAAGTGGAGGAAGTGGAGTGATGGAGTAGTGGAGTTGTGCGTCGGTGCCACACGACCGGTCTTGCCCACTTCTCCTGTTCATCTCTAACCGTCCATGACTTCCTGACACGTTCTTGTGATGGCGCGTTGCACGCCGCACGCACGTAAACCGCCAGACCAATACCCCGTATGTATCCCCGATTTGTGACATGATTGATGTCTGGAATGTGTGGATCGTGGATCCACGAAAGATAGCATGTAATCTTTGAATTGAATAATCTGCGTTATTCGGGAAGTCGATACTTGTGAAGTATCGTGTTTATTTTATGCGAGTCTTGCATCATGGTGTGGTAAAGTGATGGGTAATGACGCCTCACTCGACCAATTAACTCCCGACCGGGGTTGTATAACCAGGCTGGTGAAGTAGGACGGATGAGATGATCTTTGAGACACTCATCTGCGACCGTTAATGAAATTAGGGTTTTGAAGAGGCGCGCAAGCATCACTCTTCAGCTTGGTCGAAACCAAGCATGGGAAGGATTTCGGAGAGGACCAACCGGGCATGCATGTAGATAGCATGCCGGTGTACACGTCCATGTCTCACTGTCCCATGAAGGTGCGATCTAGGCCACTCAATTTGACCGGCAAAGAGGAGTGGTTGAGATCGATTTTGCAATAGGAATTTGATGCCGCAAAAGGCCGTGCACCATGCTCTTTTCCGGCGTGCGTTCCAAGACGACCTAACTTGGTCGGTCTTGGCCGATTGGTTTGACGTGAAGATGGTAGGCTGGTGTTCACGCCTATACCTGAATATCCCATTAAAACGTGATCCGAGCCACCCAAATCGTCCGGCGAAGTTGAGCGGTCGAGATCAGTTTGTGGTTTGGGAGGCGTGGCCACGCTAGTTTAGGCGCACGTTTTGGATTAACCAGGCATGATATGCCTTGGCCGAACACATGAGGAGGTAGATGGGCCCACAGTGGTCATGCTGGTATGACCGGACTGTTTAATCTAATCTGGGACCCTCCATTCGTGCCGGAGAAGATGGACGCTCATGATGCTTAAAACCCTAATTTTGGGTTTCAAAGCCGTGCGCCATCTCTTGTTTGGGCGATAATTTTGTCACGACCAAACATGGTTGGTTTTGACCGATTGGTCAAGTGTGTAGGTGGGCCCACGGTGATCGTGTTGACATGCTCTGGGCCCTTTGGATCTACATCTACACCCTCCATCTATACCTGCGAAGATGGATGGTTGAGACTGCTTTGCAACACATGTAATATGCCGCAAACCCTAATTTAGGGTTTTCCGTTCATAATGCTTGGTATGAACGGTTTATTGGCAAGCTAGGCCGATGACCGACCATGCGGGGTCGGCCGTGGGTATTCCATACCTGCTTGGGGGTGATGGAATTGATCTGGGGTCATCCAATCATGCTTATGGAGTTGGATGACTGCGATCAGATCATATCCGGACTGATACGGTCGGTCCGGATGCTCAATCGGGCTAGTATAATACACCGAGAGGGGCTCAATCGGGCTAGTATAACACACCGAGAGTCATCCTGTACGGGTATTTCGTACATGGTTTCATTATAGTGCTTGGAGGTTCGTGTTACTTTGTAAGAGTAACACTCAGTCGTCATGCCACACTGATAATGAGTACTGGAAATACAAGGCTGATATGAAATTCACAGGATGGGATTGTTGCTACATGCTCCAACTTGGAGGAATTTCATGTATTCACAGAATGGGATTGTTGCTACATGCTCCATTCTTGGTGAATTGAGTAAGGGAGTATCCAACACTTATAAATGGCTTTATCTTTTACAAGATGTCAGCGCATAATTTTTTCCGGTTTTTACAATTTTAACCTCAAATGAAAACCCACCATCAACAAGGTGCTAGGTGTTCTCTCTTCTACGAGCTTATCAAAAATTCTCTCATGTACAAGAAGTCAAAATAATTAGGAGGCTTGCATAATTTGGCAATGACAAGACCTAACATAGCTTATGTTGTTATCAATGTCTCTTAAATTATGCCTCAACCAATAGTTGAGCATCTACAATTAGTGAACAAGATACCAAGTTTTCAAAAAGGCAGTTTGGTGCCTGGTATTACAATTAGCTCTTCTGACTTTTCTGCTCTTGCAGCTTATTCATACTTAGACTGGGCCGGATGTCCCGACACCATAAGAAGTACATCAGGATTTTGTGTATTTCTAGGTTTTTCTTTGATATCCTGGACTTCCAAGAAAGAACTAACTGTCTCTAAGAGTTTTGCTATATCAGAATACAAGGCATTGGCTAATACTTATGCGGAATTATTATGTTTATCCTATCTACTAAATTACCTAGGAATTACTCTTCATGGGCATGTTTCTTGTTTTATGATACTAAGAGTGCGGCTAGTCTTGCATGTAATCATGTTTCCCTTCCAGAACAAAGCATGTGGAAATTAATCAATTATCATTTTATTAGGGATGTTATTATTTCCAAATTCTTGGTGATAAAGTTTGTTCCTACTCTTAGCCATTTAGTTGATCTTACCATAGGGTTGGCGACAGATTTATTTGTTGGTTTCGTTACCAAGCTCAAGTATTTTAGGACTACTAATCTTGAGGGTGTAATTGCAGGAAATCCTACAATACACACCTCACAAGAATTCATAATATCTAACACATATTTAAGATCAATAACCAATCTCTTTATTAATTGAGTTAGAAATTTTACAAGAAGGAAGTGAAATCAAGAATGTTATTGCTACTCTAGACTTTATCTCTCCTCTACAATTTCTCTCCACTCTCTAAAAAGATCCCCCCTTTCATAAGCCTATTCAGCTCTTTATATAGGACATTACATAATGGATGACAGCTAAGTTATCCCTTATTTTCGGATCTGACTTGCGACATTCTCGCAAGTGTACAAATGTAAAACCTCGCAACACTCCTAAATCTCGCTAGGTCTTCACGTCTTTCTCGTGTTCTGGCTGTCGTCATCCGTTGCGTCATTTATATTACTCATCTGCGATATCTTCGCAATGTGTCGTTTATGGATTTCTCAAGGGCGTTGGTGTTACGATATTCTGATCCTACATCTTGCCTCTTCTCATGTCTTCTCTTCGAAGGAGAGAATGTCATGAGAACTAATCTACTCAAAATGCCGCAACTGTTCATCCTTATCTGTTTTGACATGACTCCATACTTTTACACAAAATTTATTACACGTATCCCTTCTTCCATTCATTTCTTGACACGTCGTTTTCAACCGTCCTTTCTCAACCGTTCATGTTTACTCTTCGCATTAAATGTGTTTGCCTTTTAGAGAATCCTTCTCTCTATATATATTTTTCTTACTCCTCTCTTCTTCTTTTTTACTCTCTTTCTTGTTTTCTCTGCAATTTCTCTTCTTCATCTCTCTGTAACTTCCGCTCCTGCTACTGTAAATCTTCTTCTTTTTACTTCTTTTGATCTTTCATCTTCTCTTCATTCCCATACTCTGAAGGATGCCTCCAGTTGGTCGTAGATATGAACTTCTTTTGGAAGAAGTTCAAAAAGGTTTGCTAGAGAGAGGTTTCACATTATCCACTATTCCCAATCAAGAATCTAAATCCATTCTCTCTGCCAAATTGTTTACTGATCATCATTGTGATGATCAAAAAATCATACTTTCGCTAGGTCAGATTCTTGCTGGTCTTCCCATTCCTCTTTACAACCCTAATTTTCCCTTGTTTTATGAAATTCTTGCTCATGCGAAATTCTCGCGAGCCATCTACCAACTAAGCGGAGATTGTATCCGCTTAATGCTTGAGTTCGCCAACCGTGGTGCTGGTAAGGGATCTCTTTACCCCAATGAAGTCAGAGATCCTAAATTTGCGGACTTAGAGATATTCGCTGAAAAGTATTCAGTAGAGAGTTTCTTTGAAAACTATGAAATAACAAATATGAAGAACGATAGAACTCGCTGGGGTGCACGTTTGAAGAGAAGAGAAAATATCTCCAGCGACAAAATACTTATGCAGGATATCGATTGGCATTCTGGCAAGAACAATGTTCCTCTCCATTCCAAAGATGACAAATGGTGCGTCTTTCCACTACTTTTGAATGGACCTTATATTTCAGGTTCAAATGTGCACCCCAGCGAATCTCGCCAATTATCAGCCTTGGGTATTTAATTGGCCTGAGAAAGCAAAAGAGGTATGCTTCCTAAATTTCGCTCAATTTGAATTCTTCTCTCCTTTTTATACCTACTAACCTTGCGAAATTTTCAGATTATCAAGTTGAGGAGGAGTTATAAAAGAAATGCTAAGGAGAGTACCCTAGCAGCACTTCGTTCGATCACGGATGAAGTAAGAAATACTTTTCTTTATTATTTTTAACAATATTGTTGCCTCTGTTTCTTATCTTCATTCGTGTGCGAAGGTTGGTGCTGAGATCGCTGGAGAAGAAGAAAATCCTAAGAAGACCAAAGGTAAAGGTAAAGGTTCTCTTCGCAAGGAGAAATATACTTTCCCACCTTCTAAGAAACGAAAGATCCATTCCTCTTCTCCTTCAAGTCCTCAATCCAGCGAAAGCTCTGATGAAGATAATGATGATGTTGATATCTCTCTCGCAAAGGAGAATCCTCCAACTGAATCTTCTATGGCGCAACTGTCTAGCATCTTCTATGACTCCATGCAAGGAATTTGAGATGATCGTCATTCTAGTACGTGCGAAGCTCTCGCAAATATCTGTGATGCTCTTTTACTATAGGGTGATGATTGTCTTCATGGGGTCTCCAGATCAGTGACTCCCAGCTTCCTAAATGCACTTGGTGTCTTGGTACGTCTTTATTCCCTTATTTCTTCATAATTTCGATTTTAAATCATATCTTGATAATTTTTTTACTTTCCTTTATAGTCTGGGAGATCATCCTTTGTTGTTGCCTCAGATCTTGAGGAAAGGCGCAACATTCTTGAAAAGAAAAATCTTCAGCTTCGCAAGAAGAATGAAGAATTGGAAACTGAAGATGTTGCTCTTCGCAAGAGAAATGAAGAATTTGAAAGTGAAACTGTTATTCTTCGCGAGAAGACCAAACAACTGGAAGTTGATTCTTCCACTCATAAGAATAAGATATCTAGTCTTCAAAGCGCCAATCAACAACTTTATGGTATGAGACTCTTCCCTTTTCCTTTGTTTTGTTCTCTCATTATTTTTCCTTATCTGAATTATCATTTTCGCATACGTTTATAACCTTTCTGATGAAGCCATTCTTCTTCACTCATTTCCTGAACCTATGGATAATGATGCTCTTCTTGCTCACCTCAACGATTCTTTAAATAGTTTTTCAAATAACAAAATTAAATATCTTCCTCTAAACGAACTTCTATCCAGATTTCGCCTCTTAGAAATTGATCATAGATCTAGTTTGGGTTTAGCCAACCAACTTAAACGTTTGTATCTTAGTTCCCAAGAGAAAATTAATACTTTAAGGAAGAAGATTAGTGATCTTATAGATGACAAAGATCGCATCGCTAGTCAAGGTGCCCAAGCATTAGCGAAATTCCAAAAAACTCTTCTTGAAGTTCAAGTTGAACGGGATGAATCCATCCGCCAAAATGTTATACTTAGCGAAAGAGAGAATCAAATTCGCTCCCTTCTTCTCATAAATAATGACGATGAATTCGCTTGGGCTGCGAAGGTTCTAGATGACGCCAGAAATAATTTAGGTGTTAACGTTAGCCTTCAAGCTGAGCATACGGCCTTGATTAGGGATATGATTTCTGATAAAGAAGGTTGTTAGTTATTCTTCTTTATTTTACTGTTTATTTTTTATGAAACTGCCATTAAGTTACTAATTCATTGTCATATGTTCGCAGAGGCTGAGCTGAGATTTCGCAAAAGAATTGAAGAACTTGAATCTGAGAAAGAACAACTCGCAAAGGATTTCTCTCTTCGAAATGACAAATATTCCAAATTGAAGAAGCAACTACAAATTACTGTAGTGAATTTCAAAAATGATGTTGTTCTCTTCCACAATCAGACTATTAAGACAGTCTGTGATGACAACAACATTCCTCATTCTTCATACCCTTGTCTCCTTGACGAAATCCCTGAGAATGTGCCTTCTTTGGATATCTCTGACAGTGATGCTAGCGAAGAAGAGGAAGCAGATGAAGATGAAGAGATAGAAGAATCTGACGAAGACGAAGAAAATGAAGAGGAAGAATCGAACAAGAAATAATTCTTTTTCTTCTTTCTCTTTTTGTAATATCTGTACACTGCTTCTTTTAATCTTCTATTTTTGTAATCTTTTTCTTTTAAAAAAATTCTTGGATTTTCAAATATTAGCTCTACCTTTGTTGTTCCTTTCTGCACATGTTAAAAGAACAATTCTTTTTTGCAATACAGTTAGTCAATATATTATCAACCTTTCATTTTATGAGCACGTAAATCTATCATATGAAGACAAATAACATGTTTTTATTCTATACATTCCCATACTTGCCTCTGTTATTTGCGTTCAAATGATAGATTAAGCAAGTTATGTTCATGCCTCAATCTCTCAACTGTTGTTGTTGAATTTTCGCAAGTAAGTAAATCTTGGTCTCTTCCAAGATTTCCTTTTTTCTTTTTCTCTTATGTGGTCTTATTTTGCCTTCCTAGTTAAAGGTCTTACTGTGCCACCTCTTGTCAATGCGACAAAATCGCAGGATGTTTTTACACTTTCATGTAATGACCCCTTGATCTTTCCTTATCATTTCTTTAATATTGTTGCCTCTGCAGGATAGTTTGTTGCGACAATATGATAGGCCTAAAAATCCTTGCGAAAATAAAGCCCCATGACATTGCCGTCTTGCGACGAAATCGCAGGACGTCCTTACACTTTCATGTACTGACCCATTGATCTCGTCTTATCTTTATTTTTTGTATTATTGCCTCTTCGGGATTGTCGCACAAATATGACAACCCTAAATTTTCTTGCAAAAATAAAGCCCCATGACATTTGCGTCTTAAGACACTTATCAGCTCCCTAATGGAGGGTGCCGCCCTTATCATCTCCCTGGTTGCCCCTTCAAGGAGGCGTACTTCTTCCATACAAGGCTAGCTCCCCCCATCCGGTCTTAACAACAACCACTTGTTTTCGCAGCCTCTTATCCCTTTTGCCTATAGGGCTTATGGTTACGAGACCGCACCCTAAGTGGAGTTTTCTTCGGGCCGAGTGCAGCATATGCCGAGACTTGCCAAGAATGGCCGAGACACCCTAAATGCCCCAGGCACTCTTGGATCAACCGTGTACCTCGGCGCATTGGTCAAATGCTGACTCCTTAGAAGAGACCCTCGGTCATCCAATCTAAGTCTTAAGCTTAGATTGAAAATCCAAAGTATCTCCCCTGGATGGGCTTTATTGACCCCAATTCTCCATGACTCGGGTTCTAGGGGCGGTGTAACCTTTTCCCTGAGCCATGCAATAGGTACCCCCTTCTATGACGCACTTTAGGTCTTACATTTGCCTCTTACGAAATTTTGATTTCGCGAACTAGGGTGTACGCCATAGTTGGTTTGCCTATGTCTGATTAATTTGTTGATTCTCTTGCATGTAAATTCTTTTGTAATTTCGCAATCATATCTTTATATTTCATAGTATATTCTCTTCTTCTGCATATCAACTTCCTTTCGCAACCTCATCTCTGTTATTCATAAGACTTTTTTTTTTTTTTTTTAAAACCCAACTTACATTTCTCGGCTTCCTCCCCATTTTTTCTTGACAATCAACAACTACATTTATTCTTTAAGTCTCTTACTTCTGCTACTTTATGCCTCTGCATTTTTGAATTTTCCTATCATTTTCTTGTCTGTTGCGAAACCTTCGCCACTTCCTATCTTCATCATTTTTTGGCTTCGCAGCATTTCTTCCTCTTTTTGCTCTATTACATCTACCATTAATCTTTCACCTCTTTTTTTTTTCTTTGATGTTGTGTTTCCAATTCTTCTTCTTCGCAGCTCTTTCTTCACAGGATTCTATATCAACTTCATAACACTTCTTTCCTTCAACCAAATCTCCCTTTATGATGCCAACACCAGTGGGATGAGGGAATTTGATACATTGATGGAAAGTCGATGCCACACCTAAGATGTCATGTAACCATGGTCGTCCGATCAGCGCGTTGTATGGTGATTCCACATCAACTACACAGAATAAAATTTCAGAAGATAATCCTTTCAGTGGAATTCGCATATGAACTTCTCCTTTTGACTTATTTGCAGTACCATTAAAACCATAGATTTTGTACGTTGAAGGTATTAGATCTTCATCTTTCCCTCCCATAGTTTTATAAGTATGATAAAAAAGAATGTTCACGGAACTCCCCGTATCAATCAAAATTTTCTTGATTGCCCAAGAATTCTCAGCTTCATCATTTTCATCCTCGCTAAGTTTTGGGTTGATCTCCAATCTTACCACCAATGGGTTGTCATGCATTTCTCCACCCTCAGGTACTTCTTCTACGGTAAAAGAGATAGTCTGCTTTTGCCATTCTTCCAGTGGCGATGTCTTCGCAATGTTCATTGTTTCTCTATCATCGACATCTCTTGCGAAAACCCTACTGAGAGTGTTATCGTGAAAATCTTCAATCGTCTTGTACGAGTGTACGATGGAGTTACAAAACAGATTCTTTGCCTTTGCGCCAACTTCAATCACAAATGTTTCTCTTTCTTTTGCCGTATTTGGCTTGTGAATATCTGGAGGAGGTGGTAATGCTTGAGTTTGCATTTGTCCTACCAGAAAGTGATTTAATTTTCCCTGATCTATCATTCTGAGGATGATTCTCTTTATATTTCTGCAGTCATTTGTTGTATGTCCATGGAAATGATGATAAGAGCAAAATTCATTACTCCTGTAGCTTGGAGGTGGTTCACTCCCCATGTTCCATGGTGCATGTATGTTTTCCATTAGGATTATAGCTTCCCATATCTTCTCCACACTAGCATTCAAAGGTTTCTTCCCATATTATCTTTGGATTTCGCTGTCCTCTATGAAAATTTTGCTTCTGACCTCCATAAGTTCCTTGCGGCTGATGACCTCCATATGTTTCTTGTGGCTGATCAAGTCTTTGGATTTTGTTATTTCCACCACGGCTATAGAAGTTTCTCTCTCTCTCAAATTCTTCTTGATCACGGCTCCCCATAGCTACTAGCTTTTGCTGACCATCTCCCATTACCCTCTCTTGTTGCCTTTGCGAGGTGCTCGCCACTGTATTTATTAACTTGGGTAATAAGCTTGCATTCGCTGCTCTTGAACTTGTGTTCGCAATGGGGTATGATTCCATCTCATTTTGCTTTTCCTCAAGAGCAATATACTCCTCCTGTAGTTCTCGCAACTCAGTCATTGTGATTGTATTTTTGATTCTGAAAATCTGAATGTATAACAGATTGGTTGCAAACATAGCATTGATGAATGATAGAATGAGATATCTTTCATCCACACGACCATCCATATCACTACACATTGTCTTCCATCTCACAGTTAGGTGCTTCAAACTTTCGCCAACCCTTTGCTTCAGCCCAAATACATCTTCAATGCCAGGTCGCGAGGAATTGTTACTTATATATGCTCCTAAAAATATAGCTTGCAAGTGGTTGAAAGATGTTATAGTATTCTTTGGCAAACCTTGAAACCATTTAACGCCTCTCCTGTTAAACTTGATGCGAAATATTTACATAATATTGCATCATGGTTCTCCCATTGTAACATGCATCTCACATAAGCTTTGATGTGTTGAACTGCACAAGTTGTTCCATCAAAAATGTTGGTTAACGCAGGTAAATTTCATTTTGGGGGTATTCCTCCTAATTGTACTTCTTGTGTGAATGGAGTTTTCGCGGCTTCCTCTATGGCTTCATCCAATTGTCTCTTACCTCCTCCTTTGTTATTATTTATCATTCCTCTCATTTCCGCTAACTCTCTCAAAATTTGTTCATTTATACCAGAATTTGGATCCATTGGTCTTTTCAACTCCGCCTCTCTTCTTCTGCGTTCATCTCTGTTTTGACTTTCTTGTTCATCACTTTCCTCTCGTCTTTCTCTGCGATCTTCTCTTTCAATTCTTTCATTAATTTTCATATCGTCACGTCTTTCATTTTCTCCTCTTCTCCGCCTTTCAGTTCTCCTTTGTATTCTATCATATTCTTCATTGATATTAGCATTATTGCGGTTTCGCTCACGCCTCCTTTCTCGATTATCATGGTTATTCTGTCGAATTGCTTCTTGTAGTTCTTGTTCTTCCATTTCTGCTCTTAGTCTTTCTCTCTCGCGAGCTAAATGTGTTTGTTCAGCATAGTGTCTTTCAATTTCATCCTCAATTGCTCGTTCATTTCTTTGTATTTCTCTCTCATGTAAAATTCTCCTTCCTTCTTCCTGATTTTCTTCGCCATCTTGATTATTTCGCCCCTGGCGATGTCTATTTCTTTGAATTTCATCATTCTGTTCGTTTTGAAGAATTTCAGCACGTTGAATATAACGATCTTCCAATACTTCTCTTCTTTCGCGACGTTCTTCGCCTGAATTCTGTATTCCCTCTCGAATTTCTTCATTAGCATTTTCTATAGGCAAATTTTGTCTTATTTCTTCTCTAACTGATCTTGAACGTGATCTTGTAGTGCTTCTTGACCTCCTATTTTGTATTCTCATGTTTTCCATCCTCAATTCATGATTTTGCCTTGTCAAATTCGCACGTTCTTCTGCTTCTAACCGCCTTTCTTCATGTATTGTTTGCCTCAATGCCTCTAATGCTGCAATCTCTTCATTTCCATGAATTATTCCTCCAATTATTTCTTGATCTCTCTCCTCTTGCCCATTGTCTCCTAATTGCTGCTCTTCTCCCATTTCATCTACGGAATCTGATCGCCAAGTATGTACACTCACTCTGTCATAATCCACAGTTCTGTTTTATATTGGTGGTGTACGTTGAATTGGTGGTTGAACTTGATTTTCTCTGTTGTTCCTTGTATTCATTCTTGAAGATTCTCCCCTCTCGTCTCTCCTTTCTCCAGCAAGTCTCCTACTCCTTCTAATAATTGTTGGTTGTTTTGATGCATGTCTTCTTCTAGCCATTTTTCAATCTTAATGAATTGTTGAAAATTATATGAAATTCCTCCCCTATTACTCCAAATTCTTTCAAATCACAATATCAATCTTCAATCAATCCCTGTTTATAGCGCCATATGTAATTGCAGGAAACCCTACAATATACACCTCACGAGAATTCATAATATCTAACACATATTTAAGATCAATAACCAATCTCTTTATTAATTGAGTTAGAAATTTTACAAGAAGGAAGTGAAATCAAGAATGTTATTGCTACTCTAGACTTTCTCTCTCCTCTAAAATTTCTCTCCACTCTCTAAAAAGATCCCCCTTTCATAAGCCTATTCAGCTCTTTATATAGGACATTACATAATGGATGACAAACTAAGTTATCCCTTATTTTCGGATCTGACTTGCGACATTCTCGCAAGTGTACAAATGTAAAACCTCGCAACACTCCTAAATCTCTCTAGGTCTTCACGTCTTTCTCGTGTTCTGGCTGTCATCATCTGTTGCGTCATTTATATTACTCGTCTGCAATATCTTCGCAACATGTCGTTTATGGATTTCGCAAGGGCGTTGGTGTTGCGATATTCTGATCCTACAGAGGGGAAGTATAATGGTTAAGAAACAGAAATGGCGCATCTGTTCATAGTAGTGCCCCATATCTTAAATAAAAAATGATAAATAAAATAAAATATCTTTTTACTATGTGTACTCAGTGTTAGAGCATAGCTCGGTTGAACCCACCAAGCGTTGGTATGTCAAGTTTGGTTGTCATACTTCAAGTATTTATAGACAAGGAAGTTTGAACCCACCAAGCGTTGGTAGGAAAAGTTTTAGCTTGAGGTATATTTGGGTACTCTCACCTTTTCACTCAGTCTTCTCTATAACGTGTCTGTCTTAGTTTTGTAATAATTCTACACATGTTGTCTTAGTTTTACTGTGTGTAATAATGACAAGTACTCTGTAATAGTTCTGTTAGAACTAACAATTCATTTTTATATTAATACAGTTCTTTCTCTAGCTCTAATATTCTTTTTGAGAAACGCAAGGCTCTTTAGGATAAGAAGATGGAGTCACCCAAGGTAACTGCTAAGGCAAAGTTCATGTTCCTTACTGACTTTCAGGAAGTATTGATATTGTTTTAAGAAGCTAGAAAACTCTATACTTTGAACCTCCACGAGTCTGTTGTTTTTTGTACGGGTTTGTGTTTGTTGATAGGGATATTTCTTTATCTATATTTTTCTTTTTTCTTCTTTTCTTGTATTCTCCTTGGGTGTTACAAGTATTTTGTGCTCATTTTTTTGATCAATATGAAATGGAAAGGGTACCAAGTACACCACCAACTTTTTCGTTCAGCAACCTGTATGTACAACACTCAAGACTTAAACCATGATTCACAAACACATAGTGATTTAGAGATTAAAGTTGTCTTAGAAGTATTTACGAGAGTTGTAGCAATGCCAAACGTATTTGTGAAAATAGTTTATGAGCATCTGCTTAGTTCGTACTGGGTAAACATGTGTAAGGGTACGCATACCTATAGACCACTCCGTGAACTCAGTATATTGGGTACGTGTATTGGGTAGGCATACCTCTATACATTCACGAATTCAGGACCTTGGGGTACGCGTATTGGGTATTGTACCTCCCCGCTTTATACGAACTCAGAATGTTAAGGTACTCGTACTGCGTATGCGTACCTACCTTGTTCTGGAACTCAGTTGACTAGGGTATGCGTACTACCATGTGTCTAGAATCTCAGTAGTTCTGAAAACTCTCTTTTAATGATTTGAAACATTCCCAATAGCCATATATATATGCAATATCATTGCCTAGGCAATTTTCAAATGACCAACTCGAAACAAAAATAGTTCTTGAACAATAGATTGTTCTTAACTAAGATTGCTAAGGATCTATGAACATCCATTGCTTGAATCATATTTCGAGAGTTTTAATAAAACAAGTTTGACTCGAAATTTCTTATTTGCAATAATAAATCTACTAAAATCATTTGGCATAATCTCATAAAGATAGAATGGTAATTCCGTGAATAAATATGATGGTTCAATCTTCACATATCTCTTTGTCGATGAAGTTCTCCAAATGTGTTCGTTTGATCTCTAGTCTTCAATCTTCGGGGTTACTAAGTGATGCTTGATACTCAACTACCATAATCTAATCCTAGTCTGAAACTTGACTTTAGTATCAAGATATAATTTTGTGCATCTAAGCTTGAGATATCAAAATTTGCGAGTTTGACCGAGCAGTGCTCTAACACAATAGAAGTTCTAATTTATCGGCCCAAAAAAATATACTATGAGAAGGGGTTTATGCAAACATGCCAATATGGCTTCCACAGCGCGCCATTTATCCCCAATCACACGTAAATGTTTATACTTAACAGTTGGTTTAAATACTATTTTACCCTTATTAATCTGTTTCATTCATTTGAAAAATCCGAAGCAGAAAAATCCAAACTTCGTTATACTACTTTTTCATTTTTACTACTGATAGGAAAAATTATTTTAATCTTAAATAGGTGGTGTGCACCCGTCGACGGATGGAAACTTTCGCGCCAAAACTCCTACTAACATATAAAGATTATAGGCTTACAAGAAGACGGTTGGAAACTGATTGTCTGGCAGATTATTTTATATTTAAGATTCCGAAAAAAAAATTAAAAAAAAATCATATATAAGTGACCGAAAATTTGACACTATGATTTATAATCTTCAGTTTACCCTAATTTAATCAGTGAAGCAAAATGTAAATCATAACTCAAGATTTGCTCTTTGACCTAAGATTTTCCCCCAGCCCAAATTTCGCACTTGTACATAGTTGCTTAGTGATCCAAATCCGTATCATGATCCGATAGTTGTTCCATGAACATCATTTTTTTTTCCTCGGCAAAGATAAATTATTTTTTTTCGAAATTGAAAAGGTTATATTGAAGAAAAAAGGCCAAGCCAGTTACAATAAGGGAGTCATATAGATTGCATTACATATGCAAGACCATATACCAATTATGAAGAATTTGAGAACTGTCTATAAACTTGAAGGTTTCTAAATTACAGCTCCATAAAATCACTGTTTGCTTGATGCATAGAATCAACTCATAGGTCCCTTTATGTCTTCCTCCAAATACCCTGCTATTTCTCTCCTTCCAAAGGTTCCATACGATAGCATAATGCAGAATTTTCCAAACTTCTTTGCAACTGCCAGACAATACATTCCATCTCCACGCTTCGAAAAGTTAAAGAATCTGTAGCCGGTATAGGCCAGGAAATGTGAAAGGCCTTAATGAAGTAATCCCATATTTCAAACGTTGTATTGTAATGTAATAAAATGTGATCAGTCGATTCATTCACCTGATTACATAATCCACAAAGAACGCTGTCAGTTGTTACTCCTCTATATCTGAGCATATCTCGAGTAGGCAAAGAATTTTGAAAGACCTCCCAAAGCATAAAACTAACTTTAGCCGGAATTGTGTTCTTCCATAGGAATTTACTGAAAGCACACTCCTCTTCGTTACCGGCCATCCAAAATTTTCACCTCATCGTCCCCACCTGCCAGAACTGGTACATTCCCTAAATCTCTTCGTAGCAAGTCTCATTCCAATTGCTCATTAGAGTTCATAGCTGAGTGAAACTGCCCAAACCATCTTCCATTTTGTATCATGTCAGCCCCACTGAAGCATGCTTATTTTTACAAGCATTGAAAATAACATGAAAGAGATCCTTCAAACAGCCATTGATTAACCATTTGTCATACCAAAATCTAATGCCTTTTCCATTCCCCAACTTAGCAGTAATAAAATCTTGAATTTCTGGAACCAATCTCGAGACATTTTTCCAAGGGCTTCTACCTTGAGAAACATTGTCATCAGATGGTAAGATAATATTTTCGTCAGCTTTCATTTTTTGTTGAGCAATCTTCCTCCAAAGAGTATTCTTTTGCCTAGAGCACCTCCAAATCCATTTAATCAGCATAGACTTGTTAGACAGTCTGAGACTTTTCACACCTAAGCCTCTGCCCTGTTTAGTTTTGCAGATTTTAGGCCATCCAACCCATACCATCCTTCTTCTTTTTTTAAATACCCACCGAAATGAGCAAAAGAAAAAATAGTACAACCCAAAGGTTAGATAAACTATCACATTGCAATTCCAAACCACGAGACTAACTTATAAGGAAAACCCGACCGGATAAACTATCACATTACAATTGCAAACCACGAGGTTAAGTTGTAAGGAAAACCCGATCGTAACACATGACTCATGAGATAAACTTGTAAAGAAAATCTCATGATCCCAATGCCAACACTTACTAGAAGCCCAATACTTATACCCACGTCTCCAACAGCCAACAAGAGAGCTTTTTAAAAAAAAAGAACCATTTTTTGGGGACCATGGTTTTATTGTGGGGACCATGATTCTATTTTAGGCAAGACATTATATGTAATCCTAAGTCACCCCTTATCTAAATGTTTTTCTTAATACCAAACTTATCCTCCTTAATTAAATGTGTTAGTTTAATGATTAATTAGTTATTAGTTAATGATTAGTATGATTAGTGATTAGTATGATTAGTGATTAGTATGATTAGTTACTATTAAGAAGTTCTATTACAAAAATTGAAAATTTTCTTTGCGAGAAATTTTAAATTTTTTTGCGATTAAATTCGGTTACCCAAATTTATGACCAAAAACGAACTTAATGATTAGTGATTAGTATGATTAGTTACCAGTAAGAAGTTCGGTTACATAAAAATTGAAATTTTTCCTTGCAATCAAACCGAACTATATATTTGGTGTGACCATTAAATTGTTCAGTTACAAAAAAATTTAAAACTTTTTACGATCAAACCGAACTTAAAGTTCGGTTAAGAAATGTTTTTTGCGACGTAACCGAACAGTTAGGAAGTATTTGTTGCGACGTTTTCGGTTAGGAAAAATTTTTTGCGACGTAATGTTTTCTGTGACGTAACCAAACTGACCAGTTCGGTAGGGAAATGTTTTTTGTGACATAACCGAACTGACCAATTCGGTTGGGAAATGTTTTTTGCAACGTAACCGAATTGATGTTCGGTTGGGAGTTATTTTTGCGAAATAGCCAAACTGTTCTTCATGTTCATCATTTCCATTAGGTTCGGTTAGTTCGACAAAGTTTTTTACATAATTCCTAGCCGAACTTCCATTTTCAACTCATTTTGATGGTTAATACTCATTTTTTCAACCAAAAACGAATGACAAATAATGAGTTTGTGAGAATAACTTTGTTAATGATTTAAATTAAGTTATATATAGAGAGGTGGTGGTGGTGGTTGGTGGTGGTAGTCGGAGGTGGTAGTGGTGGGCGGAGATGGTGGGAGGAGGTGGTGGTTATATATATATAGGTGGTTATTAGGTTAGTTTTAAATTAAATTAGATTAAGGATAGGTTAGTCATTTCCACACTTTAGGACACCCTTATAATTATAGGGAAGGTGGCCTAATAAGACCATGGTCCCCAAAAAAAAACCATCGTCCCAAAAAAAAAAAAAAATTCAAAAAAAAACCCATAAAAATATGGCAATGTACAGCCTCATGATTTAAAAATCTGCGACCTAACCCAAAATGCATCATTATGACCACATTTACGGCGTTACCTATGGCTGGTCTAGTGACCTATTAATTTCTAAATCCATCTGTATCCGTTCTCTCTTGTCAAACCTAAGATTTATCCGTTTCCCTTTCTCTCAAGATATGAATCCCATGACAATCATGAAATTTTGGCCACCCGTCTGTCCAAAAATAGTGAAATGTCACTATTTTTACTGATACTTGACGTGAATAGGCCAACTATAATCGACAATGATATATACACCGGGAATTTATCCCGCAGTTATCACCTCGTGAGAGTGTGATAGTGGGACCCACATCCACCATTACCAACTAAGATGCTAGAATCACTCCCTCTCGTCCATTCGATCTCCACCCGGTGAAAGCTACGGGATTTATGGCGGTCAACGTAGCATCACTTAACTATAATGGGAAAGTATAGATTCATCGGGTGTGTTTCACCGTGAATCACACCGAGTGACACAATTGGAGTGGGTCCCACAGAAAATAAAAACAGCACCCTTATAATTCTCCTGTGGGTCCAAGGAGCTTTCTCTCACGAAGTGTGTTTTTCGGTGAAACACACCCGGTGTGTATAGCAAAGCCGAACTATAATTGCGGGTACTTTTCCTCTTCACTCAGTCAGGATTTGACCACCTGAAAAGAGACATTTTCTAATAACCGTTGGATCAATCTATTTTTATTCGGCTAAGCTTTTTGGTAGATGAAAACAGTAAGAGCTTCTCCAATGGCATGTGTGTGGAGATAAATGTCAAAATCCACCTAGGATGCACATCCAATTTCTCTAAAATCATTCTCAACCCCGGATGTCATAAATCAATGTATGCATGACTTTAGGTAGAAAATGTCAAGGAGAATGTCTAGTTTCCCACATTTCCCTTGACATTGTCTACCATCCTAGTCAGCATTTTTTAATTAAAAATACATTTTATTTACTAAAATACAATACATAATCATTTTGACATTTGCTTTTGACATTTGTTACAAAGCCAATGTACCTGCGCGCAAAGAGGTTCCTCTTGGTCTTCGAGCGGATGATGGTAGGGATCTAAAGCCTGCTGATATTCTCGTTCTCAACTGGGACAACGGGCAAGATATTTGTATGGATGTCACAGGTGTGTCTCCTTTCACTGGTGAGGGTGTTCGTTCCTTCGCTCCTGGGAAGGCTATTTCTGGTGTTGTTTCTCGTAAACGGACCAAGTATTTGGACAAGTGTACTGCACATGGTTATGGTTTGAGTGTTTTGGCTTTTTCTACCTTAGGTGAGCTCGGGGAAGATACTATTGTATTTTTCAAACGCTTACGGAATTGCTTGATAAGCAATGATGCCAGTAGTGGCTTAGGCAGTTTTATTTTTTATAGATTAGGCGTTGCTATTCAAAGAGGAGTTGGGGCCCAGCTTGTTGCTAGGTTACCAACCAAAAGCTCTGTATAAAATTTTCAAGAAATATAATAATTTATTATATAATAATTTTTAGATCTAATAAAATCTTAAAATTACTAAACATAAAATTTACATTTTATAAGAAAATGATCACAAACAACACCATTGGAGATGAATAACTTTTTTCACCTAAACTTAAGGAAAACTTGGAATAAAGATGTCTTGTTTGTGTTGCCACATAGGAAATACATACAACAACCATTGGAGAAGCTCTAAGGCTTGTGCCACAAAGCGAGGCTATGTTTTTTTTTTGCTAGAAAAAATACTTGTATTACTGGAGGAATAAGATTACATGGTAGAATTGAGAAATTCAGGGATATAACCCATCCATTCTCCAGAGATTCTAGACCTTCTACTATACTTTGCTGCATGATCAGCAATTACAATATGATTCCTTTGTAGGAAATGGAATTTAACAAAGTTAAAACTGGAAATAATAGTTCTGCAGTCATCTAAGACTGAATTATTATACCAAAATAATTGGTTATTATTAGAGTTGAAAGAATCAATGACTATTTTAGTATCACTGACAAAACAAACTTTCACTAGTCCATTCGCTTTCACCCACTTTACCGCTTCAAGTAAAGCCAAGCTTTCTGCTTCCTCAGCATTCCTTACATTCCCAGCTTTGAGCTTGCAGCCAAGGAATGAACCTGTTGAATCATTCATAACCAAACCAATGCCAGATAAATTAGTGTTCTTGTCAAAGGATGCATCACTGCAGATTATATGACAGTTATCAGGCAAACATCTAATGACATTACTAAGATTTTCCTCTACGGTAGCATTCCTACTTCTATCCTGAGGAACATGATTGCTTAAGTATGTTTCAGTATCATTGACTAACTTAAGTGCAAGTCTAGCTGTAGCATGATGATTAAGATTCTTTTCTTGAAAAGTGCAAGAACATCTCTCTTTCCAAATGCTCCAAGCAATTGAAAAAATAGCACCTGCTTTAGATTTCAGACTATCATCAGAGAGCCATCTACTGATCCATTCCTGCAAGTTAATATTTGAGGTTGAGTCCTGCTCAATAATGTATGCATATGGAGTAAGAGCCCATACAGACCTTGAGAACTCACAATGTAGAATAATATGTTCAGGAGTTTCGGTAATACCCAAATTGCACATGTTACAAGAAGAATCATGACTATTAGAATATCTATTAATCACAGATTTAGCAGGTAGGTTATTTTCATGACATTTCCAAGCGAAAAGTTGAACTTTTGGTAAGATAGGAAGCTTCCACGGGGATTTGTAAAAAGGATTACTATTCTGAGTATTAGACATAAAAGCATTTTGACCAGAGATGATTTTATAGGCAGATTTAACCGAAAACATGCCATTTTTTTATGTGACCAAATAAGTCTGTCAACTCCTGATAAAGGTATTCTAATGTATAGAATTTTCCTAGCATTCTGGGGTGTAAAGAAAGCATTGACAAGCTCAGGTTTCCAACATTTAGTTTCTTCATCAATAAAAGCACCAACAATAATATTAGGATTAGGATTTGAGACAAACCTAGGCTCACTAGCATTTGGTATCCAACTATCAGTAAAAGCAGAAATACATTCACCGTTCCTAACTTCCCAAATGGAATTATGCATGATAACATTCAGACCACGACTAATACTCCTCCATACCAAAGAAACATCAGCCTTTTGGGGGCTGTGAAGAGGATGACAATTTTTAAAATATTTGCATTTCAAAATGATTACACACAGAGAATCAGGTTTATGAATCACATTCCAAGCAGTTTTTGTCAAGAGAGAGAGATTGACATGTTTAAGGTTACGAAATCCAAGACCTCCCTGATATTTATAGGTCACTACGCCAGAAATCACCTTTTTTGACGGGCCAAATCTGTCATTAATGAGGATTATTGACAGACCTTGCATGTCGGACGGCCTGTCATTTTTTGAGGTGTCGAAAATCTTAATTGACTATCAACTCCTGTCAATAATTATTTATGTAAACGACAAGCTCCACCTGTCAATAATTTTTGACAGGCATTTCTTGTCAATTAATGTTTGAATTGAATTACCAGCATTTTCTTTTTTTTTTCATAAATTTTTAATTTTTTCAAAAACTGTAAATAAGAATAATCCGACCAACTAAGAAGTTTTTTAACTTCAATAAAGTGACATATATTGCAAAAACTCAATCTCATACATATTCTTTGTCCAAATAGCATCCAAGAAAGAAGACTCCAATTAAACCACATTGTTAAAGCAAAAATCCCAAAACAATCTTACATAGACTATTACCTAAGTACTAGAATCCAAAAATAACAGTGCCGATAAGGCTCAACACCTGGTTTGGGCTAACTGATCACCTGCCCGATCATAATATCTCCAAGCTTTTTGTCATCATCTAATTCCACAACAGTAACTTTAAATTCCTACATCAATCAAACCAACAATGGACATTCAGTAATGCAAAATAAACAAAAGCATGTTAAATAATCTCAAACAGTAAGTAGAGTAATGTGACTGACATAGGATATGAGGAGAGGAAAGCAAAAGGATCACAAGTTGGTGGGAAAACGGTTCTCCCAGAGATATTTTCATCCAAACTGTTAATTAGATGACTAGCTTAGCTTTCTCAAGAACAAATACTATTGCGTACGCGCTCACATATGACAACAACTATGTAATTGTAGTTATCCATAATAAGACTTACCTCAGTCACTGCAACTTCCTTCTTTTGTTTTCTCTTGTCTGATAATTTGTCAGTTAAGATAAAAACAAACTCGTGAACTAAGTCTCTAGGTTCAAAGAAATTGAATAAAAATATTATGTAGTAAGAATTTCTCAAGGCTTGAAGGATACAGTCTTCAAAAAAGCGACGAATCTCAGCCAAGCGATGAGGTGGAAGTTCTTCAATATCAGTGTAATGTCTATATTCAGGATCGTCCGCACACACTGCTATGATTTTGTCATCTTTCTCACCCTGTATGCCACCACCAGCATTAGTATGATATAAAGTTATGTTCAATGATAAAATGGACACATAACATGTGTGGATAAATATGTAAACCTGATCAATCATAGGCGTTAGACTTATGGCCTTAGTACGAATGAAACATCCTGGGAGGACAGGTTCCTGAAATCATTTGGAACATTATCAAGACACAACAACTGTTAAGTCGGGTATAGCTCAAAGTCGTCATGATTTATAACTTAAACAAGATATAAATCATACACCACACCTGCATGATTATAAGCACATCCAGGGGATCAGTATCCTCACAGAGTGTACGTGGGATGCAACCATAGTTGTGGGGGTACACAACTGATGAGTAGAGTATACAGTCATCCTGCACAATCAATTCACTCTTCCAAATGATATTTACGACAAAGACAGAACCCAAGTGGATAAGCTCACTCAAGAAAAAAATATGTCTAACCTGGATGAGCCCATATTTCACCTTGCTCCCTCTCGGAATTTCTACCACCTAAAGTATTTAGGAAGGTTATCAGTACAAGTTGCTTTACCCTAAACTATGTTTACTTACTGTAAATAAGCAGTTCTACAAATATTGTGTCTCCTTCGTTAATAGGATACCAACAGTTAAGAGTCAATGTCCTAAACATCACTCTGTTTACAAAGCCAAAGTGCAGGTTTACGACTGAAACTTGAAAAGATAATTTAGACATGAGCCAATGCTATCAATCCAATTGTTCTAATTGACTAATCAGATCATCTCATAATAATAATAGTATTCTACTACTCTTAATATGCAAGATGCAAGAAAAAAATCACAGGAATAGTCAAGCAATGCAGCAGCTTTGAACATTTACTCTTGGAACATTTAGTTACTCTTGGAACATTTACTCTTTGTAATTTGAAGCTACTATTAGTTCTTCCCAGGCAATATCTGATTGATATAAAAATAAAAATAAAAATTAGATAAAATTTAGTGCCCTTACACATTTAAAAATTATTGGAGTCAACCTTGCTTCAGGTCAACCTTGCCTCTTCAGGGAACTTTTAAGTGACTTCTCTAGTGAACAATCTAAAATCAGTTATTGAACAAATCCAAACAAGCATGAAACCTCCAATTAGTTGAGCTTTATAAGGTGATCGTGTTCTTATAAAGTACAAAACAGAACAGCTGCACATCTACAGAATACTCACCTTGGGTTTTTTGTCAAACGATTAAAAGACTACATAAGCCAGGTAAAACCTGTAGAATATCAGCTATAACGGTAAGCAATGTGCATTTTCAAAAATGAAAGCACTTGAAAGGAAAACAATATCTAGCACACATGGAACAAAACTCTTTCTTCAGATTTCAGAGTTACTTAAGTTTGGATTCCAACAAAACTACCTCCGATAAACATTCGAGTTTCCCCAAAACAAAATCCTAAGTACAATTGTCTATCAATAGCCTTCCGTACTGTAAATATGGCTTTACATGACTACCATCAGCATAAAGATGGTGCAAAAAAAAAATCAAACAAGTAAAATGTGGCAAGCAGAAAGAACCGAAAGCCCCTAACAATCTTCTGTCCAAACTAATCTACCTAGTCTATTGACAGAAGAACAAGACATCCGTTCCCTACAGTGAATATGATTTCCGCTCAAATTTCAGACTTATTAAGCAAAGAACTTCAATTTAGAATAACAGGAGAACCGAGCACAAAACTGATCACACACTAACCATAGAACAGAGCACCAATCAAGTTTCACTAATCATAATTAAGCACATTAAATGAAAACACTACAAATATTAGTCCTTGGTTCAACCAAAAACGGGAGAACTGATATCACTCATGGATTTTGAATCCTCAATCTAGAGAATTGAGAATTGAGGAACAAGTACAACGCAGATAATTTTTTCAAGATCCAGTTAGAGAAACAGAGAAGTGAGGATGCGGGCAACACACCTTGTATGAGCTTGCAAAGAACAATAAGTTCTCCACTGATATGAAATCACCACCCCTTATGAAAGAAAGGAAACAACCATTCGCAGATGTAGAATATTATAACATAGAACTATAGAAGACGCAACACAACTATAAACAAATAAGGTAAAACAGATAATACCTGAAGTCTGTAGATGGGTCTCCCAATGTCGTTCCAGTGGTCAGATACTAGCCCCTGAAGTTCTTCGCCAGGATATGAAGTATCCCACAAAGCCCCTCAATGTCTTCTGAAATCATAAAATTGCAGTAAGAAATAGCAGAAAAAGACTTCGCATAAGTGTACATATAGGTACGTCAGAATCAGACATAAGGAAAATCTAAAATAGTAAGATTAGGGGATTAGGCATGTATTTAAATACAAGACACAAATGAATCAAATTCTATATAAGGCTATAAATTAAGCTAGCGCACATTTATTTTATCAGCATCACTAAATTGAGTAAACAGAAGTCACTGTCGTAAACATGAAGTGCAATGCAAATGTAAGATATAACAAGGCATCTTTGCTTTACCATGTCCCTTAATAGACAGTTTTATCCATTTCGTAAATAAAGTCTAACTAATTTGTCAACAATATATGAACTAAACTCTGGTGCTCCTAATGGACCTCATCCAATTAAGGTTTGAAAACATTGCCAAGCAAACCTCTTCAAAATAGAAAAACATTTCTAGATACTTAATAAGCTGTTTACACTAGACCTTGATATCACTGTTTCAAATTGTGTTTCACAACCGAAATGACACTATAACTAAGCAAATAGTTTAGATTTTTCTTTTATTAAATAGAAGAAAAAAGGATTTACTGAAGGCAAGAACTACTACAAATGGTTGCTGCATGATCCTGCAATTAACCTTTAGTGTTAAATTCACATATAAAGATCAAATTTTACTCAAATATTTTCACCCATAAATAAACTATAAGTATCGAATCTGACTTGCTGTTGTCGTTGGAAATCAAAAAACTAAAGAAAGATAATGAATACTTATCTACTATGTGATTCAATAACTGCTATACAACATCATTTTCACCATTAATGGAGGCTCTGTGGAAGTTACCCGAAGAACTGACGATTAAATTGAGAGAAAACTTTTCAATTAGACATCATAACGCAGGGATCGAAATCAAATTGCATATGTTGTTATACATACCTAACAATATGAAGTTAATTAATACTGAAAAAATACTTGATTGAATCTAAATTCGAACTAAAAACTCAACTGTAATTTTTTGATTTGATCGAAAATCGAATTAAAATCAAAACATACCTTAAAATAGCTGCAAGTGTAGAAATAAATTGAGATTAGAATTTATGGAATGAACAAGTTGAGATGAAGATTGAAATGAAGCTTTCTGAACGAAATCAAATCACACCATGAGTGAACAAATTAAAATCTAGGGTTTCATTTTTTTCCTTTTCAAGAGGAGTTCGAAAGAAGAGAGAGAAATGAAACAGATAAATGATTTACAGATTTTTCTTTTTCTCTTGTTATTATGCCTGTCAAAAATAAAGCCCAATGAAGGCCTGATTATATTATACTAATTTGATAGTCTTGGCCCATCGAAAATGAATTGACAGGCCTTCCTTGTCAAATTTCTCTAACGGCCCCCGTCAAATTTTCCCTGTTTTGGCGTAGTGGGTACAAATACGCAGCCAACCCCTTAAGTAGATTCCTCCAGGACTAGACTTACCCCACCAAAAATCTCTTTGAGAAGATTCCATGTTGTTAATAATACTATCAGGAATAATGAAGGTGTTCATATGATAAATAGGAGAACTTTTTAACACATTCTGAACCATGATAGACCTACCTGCCTGGTTAAATTGTTTGCCCTTCCACTTAGCTACTCTTTTATCAAAGTGTTCATTGAGATAATTAAAAGAATCAGTTCTAGCTCTAGATATGAAGAGAGGAATACCTAGGTATTTTTCATCTAAAGCAATCTTTTTAACTTTAAGTTCATTTATGAGTGAAACCGCATGGTCAGGGTGAACATTGTTGCTAAAGAAACAGCCTGACTTTTGTAGATTAATCACTTGACCAGAAACAGAACTAAAATATTTAATCAAACTCAATAAGTTAAGCGAGGCTATGTTGTCGGGAAAATGGCTACGAGGGTGTTTGGATATCACGATCACAAGCACTTTTGTTTTCATCAATCCAAAATGTTAGAAATAAAAAGAAAGGCATTTTTAGGGGCGACACATAAGACAAAAAAAGGGTCACCCAAACGTAAAATGAAGCCATCCCTTATCTCTCGCTTTTTTTAATGGCCAAACTACCCTTCATAATCGGGAGAAACTACCCAGAATCGGTAGTTAAGTTTACAATCGGGAGAACATCGTGAAATTTTTTAATGGCCAAACTACCCAGAATCGGTAGATAATGGCTTACCACATCTACCGATTGTAAACTACTTAGCCAAAATATATCTATAATCGGTAGACAATGACATTTAATTGGCTTTCGATTACATTGTAGCCCCAAAATTGGATTGTGTCAAAATTCTTAAATTTTCGAATTCTCTACACAAACATAATCAGTAGTAAATGTAGTTTATTTAACTTTCGATTATAATCGGTAGTAAATGAACTAACATAATCGGCAGTAAATGAAGTTCGTTTAACTTCCCGATTATAAAGTAGTCCCAAAATTGGATTTTGCCAAAATTCTTAAATTTTCAAATTCTCTACACAAACATAATCGGTAGTTTCATGATGTTCTTTATCTACCGACTGTGGTAGTAGTCTTAAATTCAAAATTTTCAAAAACCAATGGAATTTTGAATTTCTCTATTTTCACAATCGGTAGTTTCGTGATGTTTATTATCTACCGATTGTGATAGTAGCCCCAAATTTCAAATTTCTCAACTTTTACAATCGGTAGTTTTGTGATGTTCACAATCTACCGATTGTGTTAGTAGCCCCAAATTCAATTTTTGCAAAACAAATGAAACTTCGGATTTCTCTACTTTCACAATCGGTAGTTGTGTGATGTTTATTATATACCGATTCTGATAGTAGCCCTAAATTTATTTATTTTCAAAACAAAGAAAGAAGAGAAGAACACAATCATAATCGGTTGCTAAACCAATCCTAAACTACCGAGTATAGAAATCATAATCGGTTGCTAAAACCAATCTTAAACTACCGATTATAGAACAACATTTAGGTATTCTCCGAACCATTAGGACATCCCATAACCTTGTCTATGGGTTGAGAATAAAAAAGTCGCCCCTAATTCTTTCTGGATCCCCTAAAAATGCTAGGATAAAAAACATCGCTTCACAAAAAGTTAATTTTTTTTATTTTAAAAATTATTCTCTGCTTCAGGAAAAGAGTTCAAAAAGTGATGGGATTTTTTTCCCAAAAACGAAGATAGTAATATAATAATGTCGATAGATCCTATCTCATTAATTTATTAATTATGCACTATAAACCACAAGAATTAAGAGAAGAAAGAAATGAGAGAGATCATTACTACCAAAGTCCTATGTCGACAGTCGACCACAAATAAAAGTTTCCGGGAAAAGGAAAAACAAACAAACTGATCCTCCTTTCACTTTAACCAAGTGATGAAAAAGACATCGACTAATCAAACCATAGTGGGGAAAACAATGAAACGAGTCACATTACGCATGCTAATTCAACAGGTTTGCAAACTTTTGCATACCT
Source organism: Papaver armeniacum (assembly GCA_023531295.1). Taxonomy (NCBI): domain Eukaryota; kingdom Viridiplantae; phylum Streptophyta; class Magnoliopsida; order Ranunculales; family Papaveraceae; genus Papaver; species Papaver armeniacum. Next base: position 365,514 of record JAJJWW010011986.1, on the reverse strand, counting down.
TGCACCAAGATTGCTAATGGGGTGACCGAATTCTGAGGGTGTACCAAGCCCAAGGCAAAAACTATTTTGTTTTATATGAAAAACTGTTTTGTTTTGTTTAAAACTTGATACACCCCCGAGAAGTCCCCCATTAGCAGCCTTGCCTTGCACTAACATCCGAATCTTATCGGCTGCAGTTATTTGAAAAATATGATTCGTGCAACAGAAATAAGTCTTTCCGTAACAAGCAATCAACCTAACTTTTTCTTATTTCATTCAAAAGCTTTCTTTCCGAATTCAAACCGCACAATCAAATTGCAATCGTTGATCATATGCCTTGTTTGTGTACATAAAAGAAGTTGTTTTTTGATTTGTAGAAATCGAAAAGTCAGAAGTCAGTTTGAGTATCGAATTTTAAAACGATTTTTAGAAATCGAAAATTTAACTTTTTATAAAGTAAAATACTCCCTCTGTTCTTAAATAATAGGCTGGTTTCTATAAATAGATATTTCGAAAAAATATGCTGGTTTTCTAATTGGGAAAGTCAAATGTTACTTTAGTTTTGTGGGACCACTTTTCTCTTAACTTCTTTTGATGACAAGTGTCATGTGGACCATTTCACTTCACTTCTTTTATTGACAAGTGTCATGAGGACCACTTTTAATGATTAGTTCTCTTAATTTCCTTAATTTTCTCTACCAGCCTATTAATTAAGAACGGAGGGAGTATTTTACTTCTAATTCCTGTTTCTGCTTCTGGTATCCAAACGTGTTAGTAACATTGCGTTCATTTTTAACATACAGATTAAATATTCTTTTGAGTGGGAAAAAAGAAAAAGAAAACGATAATCATTTTGTTTTGTCAAAAGGAGATTTTGCTATCAAAAGTGATCAAGTAAACCATCTGTTTTTACTCTTTTGAACCTTAACTTAGGTTCTTTTTTCTGATATTTCAATTACGGGGTTTAAGGCTTTTTTGATCGTTGGCCATATCAAACAAAATAAGTCATGTCCTGGACTTTATATTTTTATCTGATTGAAGTCATACATATATTTCAATCTTGGACTTTATAAATTGTCGATATGGTTTGAACAACTCCTGTATCTTGAAAATACGGTATGAGAATCACAGAAAACTATGAGCAAGAATACGACTATTAAAAACTCGAACGACGTTTTCGAGAAGAGTTCAGGACATGGTTATCAATGAACTGACAACGTTGCTTCCGTTACTTGATAATTTCCAATCTACAGGTCTTAATGAGTTAGACTCCAGGGTTTGGTGTGGGGAGAAATCGAATGGCGTATTTTCCGTTAGTTCTTGTTACCAGTGGCTCAATAATTCAACCCCACATCCTATGCATTTCCTTCCTAAGAAAAGATTGTGGTCGAGATTTTGGCCTACTAAAGTCAGTTTTTTTTATGTGGGTGGCTAGTTATTCTAAGATCTCTACCCAAGATGTGATATGCAAGAAAGGTTGACACCTAAAGAGTTAGACTTATTAAGGCCGTATGATTGGGTAAATCACTGTTATCTTTGCATAGAAGACGGAGAAACAACCAACCATCTCCTCATTCACTTATTTGATTTTACGTAAAGTAGCTTGGTCTATTTGGTGTTTTTTCCTTTCGAGTTCTCTGTTATGTGGGTCACTCCTCCTGGATCTTATTAATCTCATTAGATCGTGGCCGACATTGAGAGCTAATTCCCCAAGGAAGAACCTGGTGTTTAAAGTTCTCCCTGCAAACAATCTTGTGGTGTTTGTGGGATGAAAGAAATAAGAGAGCTTTCCATGGTATTAGTAAAAGCGAGACATCCATCAAGGAGTCTATAAAGCTAACCGTAGCTTATTGGCTACATAATAGAGGTGTTTTTTACGGTATCTCGTTGGAGCAACTTGCAATCAGTTTGGAAGGAAGTAATCTTTCAACCTCCTTGAGGTTTCTAGCATGTTTTCTTTTCTTGTGTGGTTGTGCACTGTCGGTGAGTCTATGGTGGTTTTTCATTTTTAGTTTTTAGCCCTGGAGAGATCTTTATGGGGTGGCGGTGGCTTGTTGTACACATTTTTTTGGTCGGTATTTTTTTTTTCGGACTTCTTGTTGGTTTAGTCCATATTTCATGTACTCTTCCTTCCTTTTTATAAAAGTTTTAATTTATCGATCAAAAAAAAAAAAAAAAAAAAACTCGAACGAATGAGCTTGTGCGAGTGACCAATTATTCAGTTTAGGGGAAACAACTTCCAAAAGTAGTTCAATATAGAAAAGGCCTCGTACAAGTAACAAGACTTCTGATGATGATGATGATCTACAAGTTGTGTGCGCCTAGTTGGCTAATTCCTGCAAACCGTAGTGAAACAAGTTGTATACCTTGGAAGTCTCGGAAATGGTTTTTGACTCTTTTCTCTTCAAATGATTTTGGAACACGCCACTCGATATAGATATCTAGTGCGGTGCGGTGTGGTGTATTTTCAACTGTTTAACTCTTTAATGAGTTTACATTCAACCAAATGAATTTTGCCCTTTTACTTGTTTTGCACCGTTAGGAATCTAGGATATATAACGCGTTTGGATACCAAAAGCAGAACTTAGAAGCAAAGATATTTTGTTTCGGGTCGAATTTTTTGCTTGTAGAAATAAATCGTTTTGAGATTTACACCCAAACTAACTTCTTGCATTATGACTTTTAGAAGTCAAAAAGTTATTTCTGGACATGTGTCCAAACACGCTATCTACGGTGTGCATCTTATCACAACTCTTTCAAAAGAGATGATTCCTTTAAGGCTGGGCATATATGCCAAGGCTGCTAATGGGGTACCAATTTGCTTGGGGGTTTACCAACCCCAAGGCAAATGATTTTTTGTCTTATTAGCATTCGGTACACCCCAAGCAAAACCAGTCCCCCCATTAGCAGCACTGGTATATGCTAGCGCCACCTTCCATTATACTTGTTGGAGATGCTAGTTTTATGACTCGACGACTTCCATCCACCAAGGTCTTCATATTTCCATTCTAAGATTGATACTGGGTTCATCAGATCAGATTCCATGGAAGGGTTTATCAAAACCCTCAAGATTAAAGAGTTGTTTTTTGCTTGGTACAGAGTATCCTTGTGGAATTCGGTAAGCATCATAAGTCTATCACAGCCTTGTAACATTTGAATCTGGACGGTGTCATTACAGTACCCTGATAAAGTTAATAATTAATAATACCATTGATTTGAATTCGAAACTCGCCGGCACCAAATTAAGAAAACAAAAACATTTGAATGAGATAAAAAAATTGGAAGTTCAACTGTTGAACACACCCAAACCCCCATAGTCGTGGAACTATTGCACGAGATAAAAAGTAATGAGTACACTACACTACACTACAGACAAAAAAATCCCTAAATTCTTGAACACAAAAGCTAAAGAAAGCATCAGAGGGCGTAAGACCAGGATCCTCTCCATTTTAAAAACAAGTCCAACCAACATCAGAACCTCAGTTCGCCATCAACCATTATTACAGTATACAGTAGTTTCTGAAACAACTAATAGTAGTATTATAATACAACAAGTTTGTTAATTACTCTACTGACCACACTAATGAACGTTTAATTACGTTACCAAGTGGATATGTCAATCTCAATAGACCCACTACCTGTATCTTTAAGCACAAACATAAGCTACATTTGTCAAGATAAAATATTACAAAATTTATTAAAAAAACCTTAAACATTTTGCAACTTGCTTGAGATAATTCTAAACAAATTACTAGTCGCCATAATAATCAGATAAGGATACCTAATATAAACTCTTTCCACATCAGTCCCTCCCATCCACATCAAAGAGAAGAAAAAAAAATATTAAAAAAACAAATTGAGATAAAACCAAGCAAGCTTCTGAAAAGCCCCCACTTTGTTCTGTTCTGGTTTTAGTTTTTGGAAAGAAAGAAAAGCATGAGATAATCATTCTACTTCTCTTTGCTTTGTTTAAAGAAGAAATGTTGATTGTTTTTCTTTCTAGAGGAGCCTCAAAACTTCTTCCAAGACCCCCTTTAAAGGACACACACACAACAAGGTCAAGAGCCAAGAAATTTTGTTATTCAAGGTGAGGCAAACTTGTGTTTGGTATTTTGAATGCTAAAATTATTTCTTTTTTTATTTTTTTGAAGGCTATTATTGGGGCGTCACGTTTCATTAGAGGGGCGTCACCTAATAAGACAAAAACGGGTCACCCAGAAGTAATATTGAAAACCCCTTATCTCAAATAATTTTGTAATGACCGAACAACCCATAATTTTAATTTAATTTAATTAGATAATAATTAATTTTTACTGTTGGATTCCAACCCAAACCTGGACGTAAAACCTGTTTCTACGGTTGGAATCAATCCAAACCTGGACGTAAATTCAATGTTTACGGTTGGAATTAAAAGGAACCTGGACGTAAAACTAAAAGGAACCTGGACGTAAACCCATTTACTTTAATGGAACCTGGACGTAAACCCATTTTACTAAAAGGAACCTGGACGTAAATTCGTTTTTGTAAAGTAAAAACTTGGACGTAAACCCATTTTACAAAAACCTAGACGTAAATTACAAAAACCTAATCCATTTTACAAAAACCTGGACGTAAATTACAAAATTTACGGTTGGAATTAATCCAAACCTGGCCGTAAGTTCTTCATAAACTAAAATTACGGCTAGAAAAGCAGTACCGAACCTAGACGTAACACTAGCAGAAACATACTGGAACCCTAATTTTACTTCAATTTCATTCAATCTAGCCTATTTTAAACACAAAAACGAGTAAACAAAGATGGGTTTGTTTGCTTATTACGGAGTTTGAAATTCTGATTCTTCAATTGCTTGTTGTTGAATTAGAATAGAAAAAATTAGGTTTTTAAGTTTTTACTAGACATTTTGTTTTTGTTTTGGTGATAATATCCCATAACCACTTTTTTAGACACTAAGAATCCAAGTGAAGCCCCTCTATTGGAGTGTGACGCCCCAATAATAACCTTTTTTCTTCTTTTTTTTTTGGCCTTCATGAAGATGCATCTATCATTGAAATGAAAATTTTACTAGAACTTGCAAATTTTGGGGTTTGAATGTCTACAGACAACATTGAATTGAGGCACCAAATTTGGTCACAAAAGGCACAAAACAGTGCCATAGTACTAAAAAGAAACATCCCATGTATGTATTTTGATTTGGACATTTGAACTAACATTTTCTTAGATTTTATGTAAAATAGAGATGAACATCAAGAAAAAGAAAAAAAAATACAAAGGTACAAAGATAAATTTTATTTCAAATTGAGAAATGGAAATATATTACATTAATTGATTACAAGTAAAAGAGTTCCAAGCTTTTACATTAAGAGATAATAATAATAATAAGATCAGTAGAGATATTAGGAATGTAATTAACAAAAAACATTAAAAACAAAATAAGAACACACTGAAATTAGGCTTGCAAATCCTTTCAGCTAAGGCAAAAAAAACCTAAGCAAGCTGTACAATTTTGCTGCTTCTTCATAAGATGATCATTCTTCATGATGCTGCTGCAAGATGAACTTCAATATCCAAAAAATCCGAAATAGGAACCCCTTTACTAAACCCCTTCCATAATGCATTAACCTATTCACAGATAATACTTAGTACCCCCGCTGTTAATGAAACTTCCCCCCCCATTTTCTTCAAAATTCATCTTTCTTCTTCTTCTGCTTGTCATGCTGCAAATCTCCTTTGCATGCTATTCACAATAACAAAAAATTAGGGCTTACAGATTAAAACCCACAAAAAATCATTTGAACCATAAGAAGAAAGAAACCCATTCCAACATTTCAGCTTCTTCACTTGACAAGTTCGGAGACCCACTGAACATCAGGACCAGAAGAACCAGGAACTGAGTCGACTCGTTCACGTCCTAGGGAATTTTCCTTGCTAAGCTTTTCATAAATCTTTGATCGTAAGTTCCTCCCTGACTCGACCCTTTCCATTGCTGGTTCTTCTTCAAGAGAACCACACTGATCCCAAAAGTCCAGATATCCTCCAACTCCACCAGACCTAGTTGTTGTTGGAGTCCGAGTTGGAGTTGTAGGCAAACTGCTAAAACCAGGACGAAGGCTAGAACTAGCCCTAGGTGAACAAAAACTAGAATTACCAAGAACCCATGAAGAAGGAGCTGATTTCACTTGGTGGTTAAGCTGTAAATTACGAAGATTCAAGACCATTTCATTAACCGAGTTGGACCCAATAATAGACCGACCCATACCAGTACTTGGAGACATAGGTGGCGACCCAGAATTAGGAGACATCGGTGGTGACAGATTCAAAGTAGAAGTAGGTGAAGAACCAACATAATACGAATCCAAAGCAACACGAAGTGGAGAACCATCGTAACTCGGTGGTGAAGACTCAGTTCTAGGACTGAGTTGAGACTGACTCGGAAGGATCCTCAACTGTTCAGGTGTATGAGCAAAGAAACAAACACGACGACGACAACCGGTACCATCTTTACAAGGCTGCGTACGATAACGAGCTGGATGCAACCAACACTCAAACACGCCGTGTGCGTATTCACAAGTATCGCCTCTTTTGCAATTCCCTTTCCGGAAATCAGGACAAGCGGTACCGGAATAATGGAACTTCCGGGGATCTCTTCTTCTTGCTTTCTCACCTGGATGTGCGTATGGACATTCAGTCCAATCATGTGATCTTCCTCTTGAACATCTCCTTACTTTGAACTCATACATACGAAACTCATCACAGGAGTAAGCATCAACAACTGATGATAAGTCTGAATCATCTGAATCAAGATCGTTTGATGGTAAATAACGTGATAAAGCTGAAATCGCTTCACTCATACATAATGGCGAGTAGTCTCCACCTCCTCCTCCATTGTTGTTGTTACAACCAGAACCAACACCACTTACTGGAAGTTGATACATCATATTGCTGTTGTCACCAGAAACTGAATCTTGATCATACAGTGACCATGGTGGTACATGAACCATCATTTTTCTTGAAGAAGTGTTAGTTTTTCTGGTTTTTTCTGGGTTTCTCTGTGTAGAAATTTAGGGTTTTGATTTACAGACATCAAACTAAAACTATGAAGTGGTGATGAATATAAAGGGTTCAGAGGTGAAGTTAAATTAACTAACTATGGTTAGTTTATTATTAACCATGGTTAGGTTGAAACAGTACCTGCTGCTACATCCTAGACTCGTCTAGTATACTGTGCTGCGGTTTGTTTTTTTTGGTAAGGCGGTGAAGATGAGAATTTGAAATTCTCATGAGATATTGAGTTTTGGCGGGAAATTTGAGGGGACAGGTGGATGGAGAAGATATTTGTGGCAGACATGTGGAGGTAGGTCTGCATAACACTGGATCTCTCTGATTATGACACGTAGAGGGATGGTGAGATGTGGTAACACGTGGAGGGGAAGGAGATGAAGAATAATTTACCCAACACCTGGCGGTTCAGAACATGGGGGTGAGGGGTACAGCGAAAAAGACGGTGCACGTCATTGCTACGAACTTTATTCTTGGGGTAGTGTAAAATGACGGTTTTAAGTGTGATGGGCGATTTTGGTTTAGTTGAAAAGTAACGGTTTAGTTTGTAATGGAGCGGCTTAGTTTCTGAATTCTGATTTGCGTTTTTCTTTGGGGAATTGGAGCGTTGTGAACTTTGGATGTTTTGGAAAGGTACAAAACTATTAAATGCTCGGGTTGTGTGTGTATCTTTGGATTATGAGCCCTTAAATGCAATACTGTTTTTAGTGATTAAGCATTTAAGCTAGTATGATTTTCATAATCTGATCCTAGATTTATTTATCCCGGCTTGATTGGGTTAAACCCATATTAATTGGGGTATACCCATTTTGTTCCCAACCATAACGAGGGTTAAGGGGTGTCTAATATGTGTAAAGTTACCTAATTATCCTTCTCCTAATAAAGTAATTATAACCAAAACCACCCCTTTTGGGTTTTAGATCAATTCCTTATTAATTTGTTTCCTTCTCCTTCATCATCATCAATCTCTATATTTCATCGTTTTCAAATGAAAAAATATCGTCCATTATGATTTTTTTTATTGTCGATTAATCCTTTCAAACTCATTCTAGTACTTTGTTTTGTTATTTGAATGACAAATTAGATCAGAAAATTTGAAATTGTTGAATTGTAGTTACACAGTCGGCATGGCATTTGTTTGTCGAGCATGCCGACTTTTCATATTTATATTTAGTCGGCAAGCTTATATGATGAATAGCATGCCGACTTTTCATATTTATTTTTAGTCGGCAAGGTTATAAGATGAATAGCATGCCGACTTTTCAAAGAGTTTTGTTTCTGAAAGTAATATTTACAGGTCGACACGGTATTCATCCTTATACCTTGCCGACTAAGAACTTGAAAATTTGAACCTTGCCGACTATAGTTTAGTCGGCAAGGTTATGAAATTAAAACCTTGTCGACTAATTATGCATTTGTAACACCATTCTCTGTATGTCAAAAATCCTATAGTCGGCAAGGTAAAAAAATCAATAAGATGCCGACTAGTGAAACATTTACAACAGTCTCCTGTGTGTCGAAAATAATAAAGTCGGCATCTTCTTCATTCATCGACATTGCCTACGGATAAAGTCGGCATGTTATTCATCTCAGACCTTGCCGGATATAGTCGATGTTCTTCATTCGTCGACCCCCGCCGACTTTTCATAGTTTCGAACCAAAGCGTTGATTTCTTCTTTAATTTTGAGTATGATTTCACACATCAGCTTTGCAATCCCCTTTTTAGAAGTGTTTGGGTAGTATGTTTTCATTTCCGTTGCAAAAAAAATTCTCAAAACAAATTTTTTTCATCAAAAATCTTCCCACATGAGTTCAATCAAAAACAAAATTTGATAACTTAAATTCATTAGTTTTAATCTACTTAATTAATTCATCTAAACTCAATTAATTAACCTAATCGGAATTTTTAGTGTTAATTAAACAAGGGTATATTAGCCATTTAGAAAATACAAGATTAAGGGGTAGCCTGTTTTACTTCAAAATGACATGGCTTTTGTCTTATTAGGTATACCCCAATTAATTTGGGTATACCACAATCAAGCCAGGTTATTTATCCATATATATATGATTTTTTTTTAGTGAGATTTTTTTTTTCGAGGAAAATTTGAGTGAGATATTGGTGTTGGAAATTCGAATTTTTGTAATAAAATTTGTCGTTTTCATTAATAAAATAAAAACTCCTACAATTCTGTCTTATCCCTTTTAAGGAAGAGGCGAGATGTCTCGTAATTTTATTCATGTGAAATTTTGATTACATTGTGATTAATTACATCAGAAAATGGAATCATATTATCAGCATTAAACTTATTAATTTAAAAAAAAAAATGGAAATTTCACAAAAAAGTTATACTTTGTTGATAAAGTTAACATCTTAAATTCTTAATAATAGTGTTACTCCATTTTTTTTTTTTGATAGAATTGTTACTCCATTGTATCTCTTGATCTTTTGAATCTTCATCGTTCACACTATTTATGTCGACAAAATCCGTAAAAGATAATAATGTCCAAATAGATATCATAGCGATCAATATCGGTATGATTGACCGAATTAAATCGTCTTCTTTCCAAATATAGTTGATAATAACGCAAGAACACCACCAGAAAATACCATTAAGATTTTATTATATAACAAGTCTTGATAACGTAGATAAGCCATCAAATCGATCAAAAAAAGAGATAGAAGACCATAAAAATTGTTTTTTTTTTCCTTTTTGATCGGAGGCTGCAGGAATAACAAGCAAGACAAGCAAACAACTCACATTATAGAAATAACATGTTCTTACCAAGACAAACAGGAAGATGTGCAAGAACTATGATTGTATCTTACCGCAGCAGCAGAACTATTCCAAGCTAAATCTACATTGATTTTGATGGCATCTATAGGTGCAGGACACCATTGTTGGTTCATGTTCGTCACTATGTTCAGATGGTTGGGAGGAGGAGCAAATGTCTCATCTTCAACCAACAGCTTTTTGATTGTGACAACATTAGTGTCCGGAAATCTCAGGCTAAGAGGACTGGCGAACAGTATAGCCTGCGAGACATAACACTGTATAAACAAATGATTTATAGTTTTTGTCTCTATCCCACACAGAGGACATTCAGCTGGTACCTCTTCTATGATTATGCCAATTTTACTTGAAACACCAATAGCACCATGTATAACCCTCCAAGTGAAGCAGTGTATCAAAGAGGACTCACCAGTATTGGCATGAATGCATTTTTTTATAAGAATGAGTGAAGAAGTCACCGTGAGGAGTATGATTCGTATGAGTTTATCTGACACACCCATGTTGATGTAGATACTCGGAATTTGATGTGCTTCATAGTGAGTAAAACTTTGTTTCACTAAATCTTCATTCCAAGTTGTACCCTTGGAATTCATTAACTCTATCACATACATGACTCTCTCACATACATGATGTTTTTGTTTCCTAGCTTGGTGAGATTAGGTGTGAACCCTGTTAAACCTGGCACCCATGGATCATTCCAAACTCTGATCTCTGCACCATTGCCGATAGCCACAAACAACTTTCTTTTAATTGTTTTCTAATACTCAACATAGGAGACCATGTAGAAGAACATTTTTGAGGTTTCACTACACCATTTTAAGGGATTTGCAACCCAGATTTTCAACGACACTAGGTCCATTGCGAAATTGTTGTTGCTAATCCCCGTTGCTAATTTTTCGCAACGTCTAGAATCTGTTGCGAATTTTGCAACCTCACGGGAAGGTTGCGAATTGCAACTGCGCTTTGTTCAAGCGTGTGAAGCGCGTGTGCGGTCGGAACACTAGAGCTGATAAACACGCCCCAGTCAAACTTTGGTCAAGATTTCTTTTCTTTTTTTTTGTACCCTTAATCCCAATCTAACCTTATCCTGCAGTTAATCCATTTCCTTATTCGTTTTTTCTCCGCCACAAGCAGAGACTCTCTCTCGACTCACTCTATCCTCTCCTCTACTCTAAACTTTCATCTCCTCTCCATCTCTGCGTTAAGAATCTCTAAAACTTCTTCATGTTGTCTGTGAATAAATTCAGTGAGATAGATGGATTAAGTCTGAAGATGATGAGTTTATAGATTTGATTTTATTAGGATTTTTTATTGAAAGAAGAAAGATGACTCTGTGAGAATCAGGGATAGGGTTTTGAGATAGTTGATATGGTGACGAAGTTTACAAGACTCAGATCAAGAGAAGAATAGTTGAATCAGGAATTGAGAAAATACGGAGATCGAAGAATGAGAAGTTAGGGTTTTTCTCGTGAATAGGGATTAAGGTTTCGATTTGGTGATGATTAAGAAGAAATTAGTTGAGGGGTTTTGAAGATTATAACATGAAGAAGAAGATGGTCATGCCAATTTGAGAGTTTGATTACAAAGAAGAACAATCTGAAAATTTTAAAGAATTAGGGTTTCATAAGAACATATTCTGAGATGATGTAGAAAACGAAATTGAAGGTCAGAAGAATGATTCAGAGTTAAGTTTAATACAAATTAGATTTTGAATTAGATTTTGAGGTTGAAGAACATGTTAACAATTTTGTTGTTGTTCTGAGTTTGATAGTCGGGGTTTTATTCATGCTAATGATCCTCTTTATGTTAACAATTTATGCTAATGATAAGAAAGACTTAACTTTATGTTAACAATTTTGTTGTTGTTTGTTCACATTCCTCTTGAAATCTTCCATATCAATTTTTGCTAATGCATTTGAAATCTTCCATAGGTTCTTTCCTAAGGAGGAAGCAAAAACCCATAATATTTTCCCTACTATAGAGGAAGGCCTCGGGCGGTGGGTGTGGCCTCCTTCCAAGGTAGTCATATTGATATTTGTATCTACATAAATTCAACTAACCTTCCAAGAAAAATTAGTTTCAAGGTAGAGCCGACACAAACTTCCGCCTTCAATGTATACAACACACATTGGGTTTAATCGGCCTGAGATTAAACAAATACCCCAACATTAGTCAAATAATGTCTACAAATAAGGATCGAAAACAAAAGTGCTAACGGAATTTGAAGGATGGGAAGGCATATGTTTGTTTCCAGAAACCTTGATACTAAATATGTAACTTGCTCGAGGTTGAGGTAATGGAAAAAATGCCATCCAACTTTTTCCCCTGTTTTAATATCTATTGAAATAATTTTTGTCAAAATTGATGTAGATATGTGAACTTGCACACACACGTATGCCCATAACCATGATTTATTTTCTTGATAAGCTCATAATCGAGAGTAAGGTTGTTGTGTATGTTGTAGTCATTAATGATTAATATCGTGGTCTTGTTTATAATATATTAATCTTATCATTATCTTTCTTCTGGTTTGTTGCATTATTATTGTTATTATTTGTTTATTTTAATATGTAATTGTATGTGTTTGCAGGTTCTGCCCAGTCTACAGAATGGGTCACTTGGTGGAGAAGGAGATCAAGCTCCGCGAATCTGTATTCCTCGTCTGGTGAGTGCTTAAAAGTATGAAGGGACAAGGAAGAGGTGCAGAGCAGCTAGAGGGGACTGCGGTTGGTCTATTGGAGATAAGGTGGATGCATGGATAAATAATGGGTAAGCATGTGATACGCAAATATTTCCATTTAGCGTCTAGTTCTTTAAACTTCTTAAAGTTTTTCTCAATGTATAATTTCCTGTGGACTATTATGAAAGTGGGTACTTATTATTCTACTTTGAGATAGGTAAGATATGGATACCACTCCATGAATACAATGTTCAATGGAGTTCGTTTTCCTGAAGTGGTGGTGGGGTCTACAATGAAATGAAATGTGTGGTTCTCTTTTTGGGGAGTAGGTGAACATACTTGTGCTATGTATTGAATTGTTTTTCTGTCAAACCCTTCACCTTTGCATTACGCTTAACTTTCAGTTGGTGGGAAGGAACTATTACCGAAATGGGTAAGGACAATGAAGCGAATTTAACTGTTAAACTTTCAGGTACATAGCTTCCGGTGTTGTTTTATTATTTAGGCAGTGGCACATAATTGTTTGCATATTTATGGGGATACATGCTATCGAGGAGTCATAAAGCACTGTACCAGCTTTGTGAATTTTTTTATGTGGTGTTAGGTTTACTTTGTGGAGAGAAAATTATATTGGTGCTAATTAGGTTAATTAAATGGTTTTTAGGTGCAGTGACTGCTGGGCATGTGTACTTGCGGTTCGAAACTGCAACATCAGCCATAAGTGCGCATCGAGGTCAGCCATAAGTCTCAGTTGTTTATAAATTCTTATGCCAAATCACTTGAGGTAAGAGATATTGCTATTATTCATTCTTTTTTTTTTAATTCCCTTTACAGCGGTGATTTTCTATATTCTGGTCTGACTTCTCCTACATAGCTTTCATCTTACCATTTTCTGTGTAAACAAATACAAACTTGTACGTGTGGTTGGCTGTGGTACCAGCATACCTTATTGACTTGCAACGGAATTTTACACTCGAAAATTAGATAACAATGATATTTGTTGGACAGTTAGGATCTAGTGGAAGAGATGGTTTCGGGTGTCCGATTTGTAAGAAACTTGTAAGCTGATAAAGACCATAAGGTCCATCACATCGTTGAATACTGATCCAGTGTTCTGAGAAGCCTTTTGAACTAGGATAGTCACAACAAATAGATGTTTTGCATTATCTTAGTGGGCTGAAAACTCAGTGACCGGACAATATAACATCTAATTGATCGTAGACCCCTCCACACTAGCCTATTCAGAGTCTTATACAGGGCGAACTCATGCAACCTGTTACACTTCTGTTTAACTTCACATAACTTGCCGCCTCTATATGAGAAAGTTAAATACCTAGCATTAATTGCATTGGATTTATGTGATTTGTTCTCGTCAAGTTACCGTAAAAAGTTCATGATGTCTCTCATGAAAATTTGAAATACTTGGTTATAAGAAGCAGTGAGAAATTAAAGCTAACAAGCTCTGCTAACTCCTGCCTCGGTGATATAAGCTTTTCTGTATCTTTGTTTTGCAGTTCTCCAACTGTTTTTGTATCTTTCTTTTGCATGAAAATAGTGTTATTTGTCTTTTGAGACCTCGGTACTGAAACTTCAAATTTTGGTGCTTATGCAGGTATTTAGAGTTTTGGTGCAAAATAGGTTTTGGTGCAAACTTCAAAATAGGATCAGCGCTGCTGGTAACCGCTTTGCTGCAGTTTATTTTTGATGGAAAACCACCATCTATATACTGTCTTTTGGCATTGCCACTTGTGATCAGCAGCGTTTCTATTTACCAGAAATACCCTTACAAGCTTAAGAAAAAATATTCTTGAAAGGTGACCTTTTTGCATGATTGATGACTTGAACTTTTGAAGCGCCTATGAGATGCTAACAAGTTATGTTAATATGATGTTTCAGACTAGGTTTGATGAAGTTGCAGAAGCCCTGATAGCACAAGGTCTGCACGTTGTTTCTCTTCATGGTGGTCGTAGCTAAAGTGAAAGAGAAGCAGCTCTTCGCAATTTTCGAAATAGCTCGGCTAATATTCTGGTATTTCCATGCTCTTCTGTATCTGAATTAAATTAAATAAATGCATAGTGTTTATATTACACCCCTGCAACGACTAAACCTCCAAACTCACTGTCCAGGTCGCCATAGATGTTGCATCTCGTGGTTTAGATGTCACTAGAGTTGCTCATGTGATCAACCTTGATCTTACCAAGGTATATTTTTCTTCTTCACTAAGAAATATTCAATTTATTCAGTTTCGTCCTTGTCTGGTTACATTAAATACCATATCTGATTTTGATTTATTTCCTTGTACAAAGATACTTCTATTGTCTCAAAATTTTATAATTTTTTGCTCTTAGTAAACATTAAAGTGTTGATGTTAATTGTTCGTGACCAGTATTAGTCATGTATGCAAGTAAGCCATGGCAAAGTTTGATACTTTATTAGTTCATCTATGATGGGTTTGCTGCAGATATTGTCAAAACTTGAGTTTGCTAGCTGGCATGACTTTCCCGAAACTTGAGTAGTATTTATGTTTTGCCTTCGGATGATGCTTATAAGTGATTGTTATAACTTATAACTTTCTAACCAATATTTTAATGCATTCATCAGAATTCAACCTGTGATAGTTTTGAATTTATTACACTTTGTTATATTGAAATTATAACTACAAAAAAGCTCGGTCCTTACGCATGTTATCCTGTGTTGCTTATAGCTTACACTTTCATTAAGATTTGGTCATCTACCAGGGGATATAGGAATATGTGACATTACTTTGAGAAAAAAAAGAACATAATATGTGAATTGTAATGCCCAAGTGACATTATTCAAGCTACTATTACTAGCAATTCTTTTCTTGATTGCAATGCCTGGATAACAACTATTGTTAATATGGTACGGATGATGCATCTATTGTTAATCACTTGAACTGCCGAGATTCTGGTGGACATGTCAAATGCCTTTGATACTAGTAGATCCTTAAGTGGCTTAATCACTTGTTATTCTTTAAATCCTCTTATTCATTGTTTGTTTACGATGGTTTTCATTGAGATTGTTGATTCAGAAATAGCCACTGTAGAGGCATACATGTTTCATTGAGTGTAATTTGATACTTTCAATCTCTTGGATAAGCTATGTGTTAGTGTGAAGTATGTGGGTTCTTTTGATTTGATTATATAGCCTATTAGTCTTCGACTCAATCTTTATAAGCATACTGGATATCTGATTATAAGAATTTGTGATGCTTTGTTCGCACGTTAATTGAATGATGCTCTGTTTTGAGATCATAAAGGTTGGAGAAAAAAGCAGCAAAGCAGCAGCTATTAGGTCCCTTAGCAGCTGCAAGATTTGTATGTTATAATGTAATATATCCTTATAGAGATTTAAGTTATAAGAACTTAGGAATTTCAGAACTTTATACAAACTGAACTTAGGAACTAAGTATGTTTATGTGTATGTCCATTAAATGAATGACATAGTTTGTATCAAATACTCATACTTGTTAACTTCAATTGAAGAGTTCTTTTTTTCATAATGGTAAATGTGGAAATGAAAGTGTAAAAGTTTGTATATCCGTGGAATGCTGAATATGGGGAACTGGGTAACTGCAGTGGGGTAAATGTGGGGGAATGGATTTTGACCAGGTCAATGAAGACCGGACCCTTTTTTTTTTCTGTTGCAAAAGCTTAGCAACGTCGATGTTCTGTTGCTAAATTAGAACCAGAACCATAGTTCCGGGTAGGGGTATTCCTGTAATTAGAAACATCTTAGCAACGGCAAACCTTGGTTGCGAATAAACAAAGTCGCAACGGCACGGTACGTTGCGAATCTCCGTTGCTGACCAAGAATCGCAACGGAGCTTATGCCGTTGCGAAAAAATGCAACACCGTGTTTTGAAACGTCAACCTGTCGTTGCGACCCCGGTCAGCAACTTCCAGGCTCCGTTGCTAATTCCTAAAAATGGTGTAGTGTTTTTTGGCATCCCAAAAGGAGACATCACATCCCTCATGTACTTAGCTCAAAATTTTACACCATGTTGCCTCTGAATTTTGCAAGAAACACCATGTTAATTTTGTGACTAAAGCCTGGTTCGGCTCTTCCAATGATTTTAATCTTATCCAACCCTTGTCCTTTGAAGTAGTAAACCAATCCTGTCTTATAAAGTGCATCTTTATTTTATCCTTAGCATGACCCCACCAAAAAATTCTTACTATCTGATTCATCTTCCTAATGACACACTTTTGGGGAGCAACGCTGCAGCCGTGTAGTAGATAGGAATCAGAGCAAGAACCGAATGTATAAGAGTGGTCCTTCCTGCATGACTCGTATTATGTCTCTTCCAACCCGGTGATTTTTTCTCCATCTTCTCTATCAAGTAGTTGTAGGATGAGAAGTTGTTCCCATGTTGCAGAATCTTCACTCCTAGGTACTTCTCATTACTTCCCATTTTCTGAACTCCCAAAGTAGCTTGCACCTCAGATTGTCTCTCTTGCAACACATTCTTGCTAAAATGAATAGAAGATTTACTGTAATTCACTTGTTGTCTAGAAATGATGTAATACTGCTGGAGAATTTGTTGCACAACTCCAATTGTGTTATTGGTAAGGGTACCATACAACATTACATCATCCACAAACATAGTGTGAGTCACCGAGGGAGCCCATCTGTTGAGCTTGTAACCTGCATACAAACCTGTTTTTCCATGCTATGCATGAGGTTATGTGAGCAAAATAATGAATAAATATGGATAGAGGGCGCATATCTGCCTTATAGCTCTTCCACCAACAAAAAATACTTCAGGATGACCATTTATCAGTACAGAGAAGGTTGCAGAGGCTGCCCAGCTCATTATAATACCAAAACAATGTAGAGCGTGACTTAGAAAATTCCAGTTAACCCTATTGTATGCTTTACTCATGTCTAACTTGAGGGTAAATGAACCAATAATAGAAGTGAAATTGCTCATGGAGTGAAACAGTTCTTTAGCAGTCACTATGTTGTCTAGGATCTGCCTACCGGGAATGAATGCTGGCTGAGATTGGTCAATCTATGTTGTTTAGAAAATGGATGATTTTAGTATTGATAATTTTAGTGACTACTCTGTAAAGGACGTTGCAAAGGGCAATAGGTCTATAGTCACTAGGGTTTGAAGGGTGTTTGACTTTAGGTGCAAGCGCCAGATTAGAATGATTTAAGCCAGGTGAAATTATACAAACTAAGAAAAAAACTTAATATGTCCGAAAGATCTGAAATATCAAATCAAATCCGGAGAGATCAAGATCTAAAACGATGAAGAAAATATAGAATAAAGAAGTTACTGAACTTTTTGGAGAAAACGTGAAGATGAGAGAGACCAAACCACAATCACATATTAATGGAATGTGCCTAGAATTCCATCAACAATACTCTTTCCGTCGAAAAGCGGTAGAACTGATGCTGATTGCAGTAACCATCTTACAAAAGAATTATATCTCTGCATGTTTGGTTGATTAGATTTGTTGATGTTTTTAATTCATTAGTTTCAGTTTGGGAAGAACATGTTTTAGTTTTAGGAATAAGATGAACAGTTCCAATCATGGTTCTTCTTATACTCACGGGTTGACTCATTATTGGATCACTATTTTAGAAATGGTTAACTTGGTCTTAATCAGAGTGTTTAAATGTCTTTTACCAGGGCTAAGTTATTGTCACGTAAGCACTAACGGCTACTAGTGCATACGTCTATAAGAGCTTCTCCAATGAAATGTGTGTGGAGGAAAATGTCTAATCCACGTAGGATACACACTTAATTTCTTTGAAATCCTTCTCCAACCACAATATCTTAAAGCAGTGTCTAGATGACATGGCCTTGTTTTGGGCAGAGGATGTCTAGAACATGACATTCACATTGAGGATGTGAACCCATCCTAATCAGTTTTTACTTAATTAAAAATTAATCTTAATCTACTATTAAGTAACCATTTTTAACCACTAAATCTTTCGATCGAGTTCTTTTCTTCTCCTTCCTTTTCCTTCCAAATGTATTTCACCAAATCTAATAAAACCTCAAATTAAACTAAAAATAATATTTACATCCATACAAAGAAATTATTAAAGAATTAGAGGGTTGGAGGGAAAAAAAAATCTCCCCAACTTTAAAGAAAAATTAAAGCAAAATATGTGTGAAAATATCTTATTTATGTTGCCACGTATGAAGCACACAACCGCCATCCGAGAAGCTCTAATCTGGTTTCAACGACTATTCTGCCGAGGAAAAGTTGCTTTACTTATGTCGACTCAAATAAAAAAACAAGGAACGTGTGTATCCTATAGCATCTTTCCACTCCACGAGCCAAAATATCTACATTTAAGTTGCATGCCACACAACACCTGTTTAAGTGTAAGTTAACTAATGATTCGAGCCTAGTACCATTACTTTGATCTCCCTTCAGCTTTGCTGGTAGCTTGGTATTAGCTTTCTTTTCTTCTTTTCTTCTTTTCTTCTTTTAGGGTAGTTCAAATCCTAAAACCAATGATTTTAGTTTGGAATTTGACAAGATATAACGCCACGTTCAACCTTAAAGATGAGGGGAAGTGCGGTACACTATCTACAGAGGTTGCACCTGCATAAAGTTCCTTACCTTGCATACGGAATTTGTACGTGTTCTCTACTTTAAATGATTTATCATCCCCCATCCTTTGTCTATTGTTCTATGTTTACCTAATTAAACGAAAGAAAAGATTAAGAACTGGTACACTTTGGTTTGAAACCGGTGGTAATTTTCAGTAAGTTCTTTAATCTATGTCGGTATAATCTCCAAACTACTTTAGCAGTTGGTAGTAGCATAATAAAGGGAAAACTCTGGAAATGGGATAACTGTTATTGTCCAGATCGGGGACAGTGCATCTGGTCACTTCTGCCCGATGCTGGAATCATTCCCGATTACGCCACCTCATGTCCCAGATTTGAACCAAGGCCTGGTGTCCCGGCTGTAGGAGGGTCGCATAATAAAGTTAGGATTGGACCTCTTTTAGCTATTTTGTGAGCCACATTTTCAACTAAACCCATCCGAGTCATTTCGTGTTTTGTCAATATTTGTGAAACTCTGTGTGCTAGTGTTGTTGATATCATTGCAATACAGTGGTAAAATCGTTGAGCATTGCCGCTAGTGATCTGGTCTCGAAACTCATCCGTACAACAAAACTTATGATCGAAAATTATTTATCTAAACCACACTTCTAGATCCTGGTCAAATTGGGGTATACCCGATTTTAAGTGGACTCTTTTTAAGGGCTAAGGGGGAGTCCTAATGGGTGAAGTTACTAAACTAACCTTACCCTTTATAATTAAAATTACCCTAATCAGTTTTGTTTTTTTTTCATTTCCTCTTATTCTCTTCTTCTTCTCCTGCACAAAACCATACCGGCTCTCCATCACACCACCATCAAAACTCGTCGATTAATCCGTCGTAATCGTCGATTCGAAAATTCCGATTAATCTTCAAACATGGAGCCGCCGAGGCCTAGTCGTATGAAAAAAACAAATAGAAAACCCAATGAATATAACCCTGGGTTTGCAAATTTGGTTCAAAACAAAGTGAGTAGAAAACCCGCTGAAGAAGAAGAAATCAACGCCGCTCAAACCGAAAAAATGGCGCGATTAAGAAAGTAAGGGCCTACTTGAACTCACTCCAATACTTCAATTTCATGTTTGCATGTCAAATTAGGTCAGAAAAATCGAATTTGTGAATTTGCAGTTATTTAGCATGAAGGGTCTCCAATTCACGACCCTGCCGACTTTTCATATTTATGGTTAGTCGGCAAGCTCTTAGGTTGAAGATGTTACCGGCTGTTGAATAGCTTATACTGATTTTTACAGGGTCGGCAAGGTATTCAACCTTAATACCTTGCCGGAAATATATGTTTTTTTTAGTCGGTGGGTTATAATTTTTTACCCTACCGGCGGTGTGTTTTGAAAATAGTTTGTGTCTCCTAACCTTTTCCTGGTTACAAAATTACGATCTTACCGACTATAAAAAAGCCGGCACTCTAATGACCAAATACCGTGCCGACTATATGTAGCAGAAAATGAACTTCTCCTGATGCCTAAAATCATAAGGTCGGCAGGGTAAGAAAATTACGACCCTGCCGACGGTTTGTTAGTCGGTAAGGTCAGAAGTTAAATAGATGCCAACTAAAGGTTAGCCGGCAAGGTACGAAATCAATAAAATGTCGACTATTGAAACATTTACAACAGTCTATTGTGTGTCAAAAATAATATAGTCGGCATCTTCTTCATTTATAGACATTGCCGGCCAAAGATAGTAGGCGTTTTCTTCATCCATAGACCTTGCCGGCCAACCTTTAGTCGGCACCTTATTCAATCATCGACCTTGCCGACTTTTCACATTTTCAGAACTGAAAGTGTTGATCGAAATCGAACTCATATGGCAAAAGTTTTAATATACTGAATTCATAATTTCAAAATTTTAATCTAAACACAATTAATTAAGCTAATCAGAATTTTTAGTGTTAATTAAACATGAATATATTAGTCATTTAGAAAATACATGGTTAAGAGGTGGCTTGTTTTACTTCAAAATGACCCAGGTTTTGTCTCATTAGATATACCCCAATTAATCTGGGTATACCCCAATTTGGCCACGTTCTAGATTGCTAACTTAGCTTCTCGTTTTATTATCTTCAGTTCCAGCAAAGGCTGATTAAAACAAAACAATCCTCGCTGCCCGGAATTAATACTTTCCAACTCTCTTTTGTATTTGGAAATTCTTTGCAGCAGCCTTGTAGAACTGACACTATTAACAATGCAATTTCATAAATCCTAATCGGTCACATTTCTACTCCACTGGACGTGCCATAAGCTTTAGAGCAGTTCCTATGGTAATGTTCAAACTCAAAATTTTGTTGAGCTACGTGGATGGTCAAACGGGTTTCTCCACTATGGTAAAGCAGGGCAAAATGGACAGATTTGGTTTTCTAAGGCCTCACTAGTATTTCTTTTTAATATAAAATGCTTTATAAGATAAAGTTAAAATATAAAATATAATATTTTGGTGAGATAAAATAGGATGAAGTGAGATAAAATAGGATAAAGTGAGATAAAATAGGATAAAAAGTAGTAAAATAATTTTTGGGAATCGTGAATTGTACTTGGCGGTGAAGGAAGAGTCGTTGGCGTTGAAGGAAGAGTCTCTTGTGTTGAAGGAAGAGACGCGGGCGTTAAAGGTAGTGCCGCGCGTTTTTGGCACCATCGCCCGATGTATCATCAATCGCGCGCTTGATCCTCCAACTCAATGTTCAAAGCATCAGATTTGTTGATTTGAATATCCATTTTTCATGTTTGTTCATTTCATAGTGGGAGCAAAATAAACAAACTTAGTTTGTTCATTTCATTGGAACTGCTCTTACCGTTCATGACAAAAAACGTCCTCCATCTACCTTCCAATTACAAAAGACACAAAATTTCGACTGTAATAATTTCCGGATAATAATCTACAGCCATTTTGTTAAAAAAAAAAAAAAAAATCTACAGCCAGCTGGTGTTTCTGGAACTATTATCAACTGCAAAAAGCTTTCCGTCGGTACAGTACAGTACAATTTATCCGTATCCCAAGCAATTATCGCCTTAATCACTCAAGGTTATTTCTGCCAATTCAGATAAAAACACTGTAATTTTTTGTCGTTTTATGATCACGTGATATCATCAGTTTAAAGTAGTTAAACCGCTACATTGAAGGAGGTGAACCACATGGGAACCCACGAACCCGCCTGGTAACTAACAAAACGACAAACTAAACTCTACTCCAAAAATACCCTCCGTACGATAAAATCGTCCTTCTGAGATACACATTTCTAAATCAGGGAAAAAGTTGACAAAAACATATTCTTTGAATTTTGAATTTGATTAAATAATTTTCTATTTTCTATTTTCGGGCTTATCATGATCCATAAATCAGGAACAGTAGATTTCAGCTGCCACTTGGTATGTATTCACGTGATATTACCCACCTATGGACTTAAATATACGCGTATACGTGTCATAGATCAGGGGACACGTTTAGTGATATTATGGCTTCCATGTGCTTGGTTTTTGCCATGTGGCGTGATATTCTTCTGGATTGACCTTCTTGAGATTGGTGCTGTTTTGCTTTATTCATGGAGTTGGATATTATCCAAACGAACAAGATCATGACGTGCTAATGACTTTAATTATTTTTTCCAGGGTTTATCTGTTTGTTTTGTTTGATGCTGGAATGACAAGGTACTGAAGGTTAACAGCACCGGAATTTGAGTAGTGTGTATTATCGAGGAACCCAAGTGATCCTGAGTGGGAAAAAAGTGTCAAACATCAATAGCGTGTTTAGTTACCACAAACGAAAGTGTTTTTGTTTCTTCAAAAATAGAAGTCAGAAGTCAGAACTATGTTGCTTTATAAATTAAACTGTTTTTAAAATAATTTTGAAATAATATTATCAAACAGACTCTTGATTTCGAAAAATAACTTCTGAGTGTACATTCGAACACCCTACAAATTCAGTAGTCTTAAAAGAGGAAGGATCCTCTCACACCTTTATTATCACACTATCTCACATGTTGGGCGTCATTTTTGCGAATAAAAACCAAACCGTAACGGATTTGAAGCTAATATTTTGGGGATATGTTCCTCTTACCAAGTTCTACATGCCTACCAAAAATGAGCACATTCCGAAATATAAAACCTCACAATCTACCGGTCTTAATTTCGACGGCCAGAAATCTGTTGATTTTCAACTGCTCATTTTCAAAGTAATAGATGGTGGTGTTATATGTTTCGGAATACGCTCATTTTTGGTAGGTATGTTGAACTTGGTAAGAGGAACATATCCCCAAAATATTAGCTTCAAATCCGTTACGGTTTAGTTTTTATTCGCAAAAATGACGCTCAACGTGTGAGATAGTGTGATAATAAAGGTGTGAGGGGATCCCTCCACGTCTTAAAATATAAAAAAAATCGAAATAAAATTCGTAAATTTTTAGTTTCAGATAACAAATTGTCAGGATATCATTCATCAGTGGATATTATTTACTCCCTCCGTCTCTAAAAGATAGGCTTGTTTCCTTATTCGGGTATATCAAAAAAATAGGCTTGTTTCCATATGTGGAAAGTCTAATGTTATGATTTTACTAGTATACTCATAGAGGGGGACCACTTCCCTCTTTCCCTTTTCTCTCTTAATATTAAAGGGCACCACTTCTCTCTCACATCTCTCTTGTAAAAAATGAGTGGGAACCAAGGATAAATTAGGAAAAAAACATGAAAAAATAACTACAATAATTGTTTTTCTTAATTTTTGTGAAAACCAAACAAATCTATCTTTTAGAGACGGATGGAGTAATGAAATAGTATCTCTAAAATCTTCAGTGAAATTTATTCCCATGGAGGATGGAGGTTGCTAAAAAGTTAATTCAGCACCACCAGGAGTAGTAAACGAAATGCAGCCAATTAGGTGGTAGGTTGTTGGGAGGTATACTTATTGGGTGGGGTTCGAGGAAACAAAATACGAGTCTCATGTACATCTGTTTTCTAGTGTCTTTATTGATATTTTTTCCCTGGGATATTTTTCTGTCTCTTATCCGAACATAGGATTACAGCAATTGTTGAAACAAAAACTGTTAACATACGCAACAATTAAGTTATGTAGATAAAATCCAATGAGTATCTGGAAAATATCTATGGTGTTAGGCTGTTAGCAAACGGAGATTTGGGACTTGGAGTTGGATTGGCTCGAATGTACCACTGCTTAACTTTGGGAGTTTTAAACACACAAGTGGTGTTTGTACCCACGGACATATTTCCACCAACACTGATATAATCGCAAAGCTTTAGATAATTAAAAAAGGTTTCTTGCTAACAGATTTATCACCCAATCACTGCATTAGGAAGGTACAAAAATAAATAAAAAATAAATGGTTTAAACTTGCATTTGAGAATGAAAAATTTCACTTTCAATAAATGCACATTTGGTAAATCTATATTAATTTGCATTCTCCAATGCAAGTTTAATCATATTTCTTATTTTTTTTACAATCCCTAATATGCAATTTGTTTTTTTGTAAATCTATATTTCCTAGATGAATATTTCTGCATTCTTATTTATGGTGCATAGATAATTGTGTTACTAATAGGACAAGTTTAAAATATTATGAATCAATGTTCTTTTCTTAATATAAGAGAATTGTGTCCCCCGCCTTTTTTATTTGTTTTTGTACCTTCATGATGTAATGATTGAGTGTTATTTGTTTTTATTTATTACACATCGAATAATTTTTCTTTTTTGATAAAAACACGTAGAATAGTTTGCTTGCACATTGTATGAATTTAAAGAACCATTTTCTAACAATAACATAACGTCCGTAAGGCTGCTATCACCTTCTCTCATCTCTCTCACCTTTTTTAACGGGAGAAAAAGAGACCTACCACCGGCAAAATCTTCCCGCTCAGATCTGGTCCGTTTAGGGTTGGATCTGAGCGGGTTCTTTCAATTTTTATTGTTTTCTTAGTTTAGATTTAGGTTTTGCATTAATTTTATTATGTTTTCTTATCTACACCATGATGGTGGTTTTGTCTCTTCTTCTAAAGAGGTTTATTTTGGCTTTAATGGCTGTTCTCGGTTACTTTATTGGGTTTATAGATCACTAGCAAAGCTCTCCAACGACGAAACCATCATATTTGTTGTCTCCGGCGATGGAATCTTCATCCTTGAATTATCCGGCGACGAAAACTTCATCAACATTGTTTTTGACGACGGAAGCTTCATGACTACATTTAAGAGATTTGAGCAAATCACTCCTATTTTGGGAGCACATCTTTCTAAGAAGAAAAACAATTTTAATGGTTGGAATTTAATTTCCGAGAAAAACCATCACTCCTACGATTTTTTCGGTTCTCATTTATACTTGTATTTGGTCTACACCGGTAATCCTTCTCTTTCTCTTGTCGGATTTCTCGTACGGTATGGTTCTTTGTATTTTCTTACTTTCGATTTTAAACCCATTGTACCCTTGAATTTCTATTAATGAAAAGGTACTTTGTTATCGGAAAAAAAAGAAAAAAGAAAAAAAAAAAGAACCATTTTCTTTTTCTGTTTCGTCCATGTGAAATTGTTTGTGTGCCCATTGTATTTAGAGTGTTTACGCGCCAGTATCGTAAAGCTACCATTGTTGCCAAGTCGGCCTCATGTTCTGCTCTTACCATCACTCGGTTATCTTTTTCTCTATCGTGTATAGTATGCCTTTTCTATTATGGACATGTATGACCGGTCTGTTAAGCGGCCTAGTTATAATGCACAAAGGTGGCACATTATCTGCAATTTGGCCAATACCAGAAACGCATGATGCATTCAGATTTTTTTTTCCCTTTGAAAATGATGCATTCAGAGTTGCAAGCTAGGTCAAGGCATGGGCTAAACAAGGTTTGGACATGGTCAAAGATGCGAGATAAGCATCAATAGGTGCCAAAAGAGTTTGGCACATGGCCCGTGTGCATGAGGCATGCAGGGATGCAAGCAAGACTTGCATAAGTACACTTGCATCATTGGGAGGGTGAGCACAACAATGATAGTTGTACGTTGGCTGGTGAAAGCTATCATACCGCAACAAGGCTAGAGACATGTGTCAGGCACATGACCTTGGCAGTTACGAGTTGGTTATACAGGGTAGGTGTTTTCTTTATGATTTCTAAAGGTTAGGAACTTCTTTACGGCTTTAGTAAATATTTTAGGAAAGTTGGCACGGTTGGCCAACTGCCTTGTATAAAGTAAATCTGTAACTGCTAGTCAGTTATTTCGATATAGCTTTTGTAAGGCTAAAAAAAAAGCCTGAGGTTTGCATGTCCAGAACAAGGAGTTTTTTTTTTTTTTTTCCTCAAGATATTATTGATAATAAAGGACCATACAAGCTATAAGGAGAGTTTATGTAGATCATTACATCGTTGTTCCAATCTTGGATGTTTAGGAAATTTAGAATTGCCCATAAACTCTCCCGTGTCTAGGAATGCTTAATGGCATATTTGTTACGAAAAACATATATTTTAGCTGCCCAAATTACATTGACTCTCATTACTAAATTGAAAGCTCTAAAAAGTTGATATCACACTTCGTTGTGTTTCGAAAGTCTGCACTGATTTTATATCTCTGTTCTCTGACCTTCGCATATTTTCCTACGAGCAGCGAGAGAGTAGGTTCTGAATCACTTTTAAAGGTTACAATGTGTCCACTCCAATCCGCTACCATCGAAATGCTGCATCTACTCCAGATGCCTCTAGTTTCTCTCTGGTGGTGCAGTCTGCATGCGTTCCTCGAGATTCTCTGGTACTTCCTGTATAGTCACACAAAGTTAATCATATTCCAGAATTTGCAGTGGAATTCATCATGGTTAATACAATGTCTATTGTTATGTCCATGTTCCCTTCCTGACCATTTGTTTGATTTGTTGTAACCTTTAAGACTTCATCATTTTCAGGGTTATAGTAGGATAATTGCATCATATTATAGTCATTCTTCTTTATAGTTGTGTAACCATTTAGGTATTTGATTACACTGTTTGCTACATTAGTGCTATTCTGACTTTCCTTTTTAAATGTGATGTTGCACCTAGCTTTCAAAATATGCTAGATTATCGTACTACATAGAACCTGTCAATCAATACCATAGCTACCTCTATGCGGGTTATCAAAACAGTTCATTAACCATTCATGAAAGCTGGTAGATGTTCCATTCTTTATGTAATTCATATCAAGATTAAAGTGCATCCAAACCTGAGTAACAAAATTACAATCCAAGAATAAGTGAGACAGAGTTTCTTGTCCCTTGTTGCAGAGGTTACATTTGGTGTTTATTACTCGTACGATAGTCACCATTCTCATGCTATTTGGAAGAATAATATGAGCAGCTTTCCATATAAAGTTTTAACCGACATAGTAATGTCCATACTCCATATTTTTTTCCAGTACTGGTTTATGTTTCCAGTTGAGTTAATCTTGTTATATAGAGAGTTAACAGAGAATTTACCTTTTTCATTTAGTGTCCAAATAGTGGTGTCTTCCCTATCAACTACAGGGACCTCTATTTCCTTTATTAAATCTATGGTTTGGTTATCGAAACATTTTCTCAGTTTCTCCATGTCCCATTTCCTACTAGAAGTAAGTAAATCATTCACCTTTTTGAACTCTGTTTCTACTATTGGCTTTTGAAGAGGAAGACTTGTTCCTTGGATCCAGAAATCGTCCCAAATGTCTATATTTTTTTCCATTTCCTATTTCCCAGAAGCTATACTTTTTTATTTGATCGACTCTATTTAATATACCTTTCCATATCCAGCTATCATTTATTTTAGGCACAAAGAGAATCATGTCTTTCTTGAAGCCTCTATCCCATCTTAACTATCATAGCTAAAATAAAGTTTTTTAAATCTTTTATACCTAAACCTCCTTCCTCTAGAGATTTACAAACATATTTCCATCTTTTTAGGTATACCCCTTTCTTACCATTTTCATTCAATCCCTTTTCATCGAAGCTTTGTTATATCTTTGCATATTTTAATCGGTATCTTAAAACAATTCATTTGATAAATATACAAGGAAGACGTTACATTTTTCACCATAATAGTTTTCCCCGCGTTGTTCAGGTGGATACCTTTCCAACTTAGTAACTTGTTTTTTTATTTTTTCTACCAAAGGGTCAAAGCATTCAATTTTTGATCTATTTGTAAATAGCGGTGAACCTAGGTATTTGTATTTTAGAGGGATAGCAGTTACTCTCCTAATATCTCTTTCACTTTATGTATGATGCTAGTGTCGGTTTTAGGGATAAAAAATTCACCTAATTTATTTAGGTTAATTAGTTGACCTGAAACCGCACCAAATTCAGTGAACAGTTTCACCAGATTATGACAAGTTGATTCATTTACCTTACAGAATAAGAGACAGTCATCAGTGCAAATTAGGTGACTGATGGATGGAGCTTGATGAACAATCTTAATACCTTTGATCTTCCCAGAGTTTTCAGCATGCATTATTTTCCTGGAGAGAGCCTCCACACAAAATAAAAACAAGTAAGGAGACAGTGGATCTCTCTGTCTTAAACCTCTGGTAGGTTTAAAGAAATCTGTGGGAGATCAATTAATGAGAGCAGACAGTGTAGTTGTCGATATACACTGATTGACCAGGTTACACCATTGAGAGTTAAATCCCATTTTTGTCATAATTTTAATTAGAAAGTCCCATTCGACTCTGTCGAAAGCTTTGGACATATCAACTTTTAGTCCTATGAACCCTTTTTTAGATTTTGAATTTTTCATTATTTGTATAATTTCGTGAGCAATTGTAATATTCTCAGCCTTCCAGGTATCAAAGCAGATTGGTATGAGGAGACTACTTTCTCCAACAAAGTTTTTATTCTACCAGCCAAGGGGAGAACAAGGAGAGTTTGTGTAACGCTAAGTGTGCAGTAATAATAAGGCTTCGTCTAAGATTAAAGTTAGGTTCTGTTGGTGCATTTATCCCTTTGTTTGACTTATTGTTTTATGCCTCAAGTGGACTGTGTGTGCTGATTTAGTGGCTTGGATGATTGTGAGCAGATTCTATGTTTAGTGTGGGCTGAATAGAGTTTTAGTCGAGAGGAAAAGATATTGGATAAGTGCGAAAAGGCTGATACTGTGTTATGGAGCTAAGCGCGCTTGTTAAGGTTGGTTGTTGGATTTGCATAGTTTGAACCTGTGACAACATGTCAGATGGGGAGGCTTCCCCCTTGTGTAAAGCTAGATTACAGTTTTTTTTGTTTGATAAATCTCATAAAATTTCATCAAGAATATAAAGCATATCATGGACAACTTAGCCTAGATAAAGAGCATCCAGAATGCATTCTGGGGAAAGCTAAATCCATGGTTGTGGTTTGCTCTAATTAAAATTAATCATAATGAGTGATTTATTAGTTAGTGTCTCATTAATCTCTCATAATGAATAATTTATTAAATTTTCATCATTAAATGTCCTCTTAATTAATCTAATAAATATGTATTTTTACATTAATAAATAATTTTAATAAAGATTATATCAATAGAAATTATTGGTTAGTAGTGGAAGAAGTAGTGGCTGGTAGAAGCAATGGTGGTGGAGGAAATAATATCAGTTGTGGTGGAAAAAATAATGCGGATGGGTGGTTTTATGGTGGTGAATAGTCGTAGACATTATTAGTTCTGTATATTTACAACACAGAAAACATTGTATCGTGAAAGATGTAGTTGGTCATCACGATCTAAAAAAATATATATCATATTTTAAGGATGAGACCATACCATTTAGAAAAAAAATGATCATAACCGCCGGATCACCTAAACGGTACCCTTCTACCTTTAGTATCCGGTTGTATAAATCATGGTTCTAACTGTTAAAATAAAATTGATTGCAATACAACAAAATATATAATAATAAAAAATATAATGAAATAAATTAATTAACGACCTAAGTGTGTTCGGTCAAAACTTTACTCATAATGTTTGTGATTCAAAATTTGAAGTACGACAAACGGCCAACGGGAGATTGGTGGCGGTTGCAGTGGAGAAATAAATGGTATTAGATGGCTTTGTAGCTGTGGCGACGGTTGGTGAGTAGCAATAGGCTATATTAATTTTGTGTCGCTACAAAATGGGTAACATTATAAATTAAAAGTTGTGGTTGATCGTCTTATTAGTAACATAAACTCGGTTGAAATACATGAAAGATCAAAAAAATAAAAAACCACAAAATATCACGTTATATAATTACTACAAACAAACGAGCACAAGTCAAAATCAATACACAAAAATTACTTATTATCGAGATGTGTCATTATGGTAAGTGTTGTACCCTAGCTATGTATAGTTTTTTGCCTATTTCTTTTTACTGTATTATAAAATGAAGCTTCGCTAAGTTAGCAACGATAAAGACTAGTCATGATTTTTCCTCCCAATTGGTAAATTCACGGTTTCGGTGGATCCCATTAATACACACGCTTTAATTGAGAAAAATTCATTACATATTCTCTTATTCCCATCTGAAAAGTCTAAATCAAAATGGAAAAATTTGATCAACTGAAAATAACAAACCTACCTTCCCATAAAACTGAACAATTGATTCTCTTGCTCACATTCGGTAGGATGAGTGGGTTTGAAAACTCTAATTCCTTACTTTGGAGCAAACGAAATCAGAAATAAAGTTGGGAAGGGAGATAGATTGTTGAGAGGAAAAAACTCAAATCCAAGAGTATAGTTCTGAAACGTACATCTGTGACCAGTTAAACTACTCTGAGCTAACAACATTTGAGAAAATCCTTTCTTTTTTACATTGTTTGATATTTTTGGGGTTTCTATCATTTTCTTAAACAAAGCATGGACAACTTAGCTTAGGTAAAGGACGGTGAGGATTCAGTTTTAGAAAAGCTAAATCTATGGCTGTAAAATGATCAGTTTAATTAAATTTCAATATTAAATGTTTTATATAATAAATATTTATTTAGTTAATCAATGCTAATAAATATTTATTTAATTAATCAATGCTAATTAATATTTATTTAATTAATCAGTTTAATTAACTTTCAATATTAAATGTTTTGGCAGTTCAGTATTTTGTAGGCGTGTGTAAGACAATGCCCTCTCTGTTTAATATGTCAAAGCGAGATTTAGTTCTTTGGCAGTGTAACAAGACTGCACATGCACAAGACTACCTTTTTTCTATCCCTGCTGATGGTTTGGGGCAGAAGATCGGGCCGCGTCAGTTTAGTGTTGTGCTTTGCTACAGACTTGGTATCCCCTTGTTTGCTACTAACAATTTTCGTCATGATCTTCTTAGAGATACATTTGCAAATATTTGTTATCGTGCTAGTGTACCTTCTAAAGTTGAAGCAGCTTTGGGGTTCCTATCTCGTGATGATGGTGATGCTAGGCCGGCAGATATCTTGGTCTATAATTGGGAGGAGGGTCGTGATACTTGTTTTGATGTGACCGGTGTTTCGCCTTTTGCTGGGGGTGGTGTGCAAGCTTTTACACCGGGTCTCGCCTTGGCTAAAGCGGTTGAGCGAAAGAGGGTTAGATATCTTGATATCTGTAGATCCAATGGATATAGTTTTGGTACTTTAGCCTTTACTACCTTGGGTGAACTTGGTTTTGAAACTATTGAGTTTTTTAAAAGATTGAAAAACTACATAGCTAGACATGATGTAAATATTAATGTTGGTAATTTTCTTTTAGTTAGAATAAGTTTAGCCATTCAAAAAGGTGTTGGAGCCCAACTTGTTGCTAGGCTCCCATCTAGTTTCTTGTAAAAACTTTACTTTTCTTTCTTTTAATATAAATATGAAAGAGTTTATATTAATCAAATAAATATATTTTCATTAATACTGAACATAATAAATTTATTTTATATTAAGTCAGTAGGCATTAATGGTAGTTGTGATGGTGGGCGGGGTGGTGGATCAACGGTGGGGATAATGGTGGTGGGTGTTGGTGAGAATGGTGGAGTGATGACGTTAATGGTTGTGGTGGTTGAAGAAGTAATGGTAGTGGGATGAGAAAGGTGTCTTAAGGTAGATAAATTATTTAGTTACCCTTGGTTAAATTTTTTAAATTTTTTTATTTGATATTAGTTTTTAAAAAACAGAGTTTAGACAACTTAGGCAAGAAAAAAGGACGCTTTGGATTCATTCTTGGGAAAGCTAAATCTACGGCTGTAAAATGATCAGTTTAATTAACTTTGAATAATAAATGTTCTTTATAATAAGTGTTTTTTTAATTAATCAAATAAATATATTTTCATTAATACTGAACATAATAAATTTATTTTATATTAAGTCAGTAGGCATTAACGGTGGTTGTGATGGTGGGCGGGGTGGTGGATCAGCAATGGGGATAATGGTGGTGGGTGTTGGTGAGAATGGTGGAGTGATGACGTTAATGGTTGTGGTGGTGGAAGAAGTAGTGGTAGTTGTAGGATCATAATATCGCAACGTGCAGGGCTCGCGGGGTTAATAAACAGCGACGTCGCGAGGCAGTCGCGGACAGCTAAAATAAATGACGCGATGAATAACGACACACAAAAACAATGAAAGACATGGAACAGGCGAGGTTAAGAAGTGTCGCGAGAATAAATGTTTGTACATCTGCGACACTTCGCGAACATTTCCGAAATAAAAGGATAGATTAGTTGTCATCCACTATGTATCGCCCTATATAAAGGGTTGAGTGAGTCTGTTGTAAGGAGAAGATTTTTTTTTGGAATTGTTGGGCAAGTCATTAGGAGAGAGAAAGTTCAAGAGTGTTTTACTTGCTAAGTGTAATCTTACTTTTCCTGTGTAAACAACTCATGAAATTAATCAATAAACATTCTCAATTATACAACTTTCAATGGACTAATTAATCAAAATATAGTGAGGGGTGTAGTGTGGGAAACCCTGCTACTACATATGCGCTAGAAAACAGGGACGAGCGGTGATTGACGAAGAAATTGGAAAGAATTTAGATTAACAGAGAAGAGATTTGGAAAAGATACTCAAGAATTCATTGAAAAGAAAGATGGCTAGAAGAAGAAATGTACAAGAGCAACCACCGAGTGTAAGAAGAAGTGGGAGACTTGCTGGAGAAAGGAGGAATGAAACAGGAGATTCATCAAGGATGAATATGAGAAATGATGGAGAAGGTCAAAACCAATCACCAATCTCCCCGGTAGCAAACGCGGTTGTGGATTATGATAGAGTAAGTGTGCATACTTGGAGATCGATTCGAAGACGAGAGAGAAGAGGAGCAAAGCTGGTGAACAATGGACAAGGAGAGCAAGGGATGAATGGAGAAATGAATCCGAGAAACGAAGAAATGGCGGCGTTAGGAAGATTGAGACAAACAATACATGAAGAGAGACGATTAGAAGCGAGAGGAGCGAGCAAACTTGACAAGACAAAATCATGAACGAGGATGGAAAATATGAGGTTGCAAAGAAGGAGATCTAGAAGTAGCGTGAGATCAAGTTCTAGATCGAACAGAGAAAAAAGAAGGAGAGTTTTACCAACAAAGTGCTTGGGAAGAAACACAAAATCCGAATACGAGCATGGCGAGAGAAGTGGGGAAATAGAAGATCGTCATATTCCTCGGCCCGAAAATCTTCAAAATGAGCGAAATAGGGAAAATCAAGAAAACACGCAACTCCAAGGGCCGAATGATCCAAATGGCTTGAAGGAAGAATAATTCTACACTAGAGAGAAGAATTGAGAAGAAACCGAGAGATCGAGGATGACATTGAGAGACACTACATTGAACAAGCGCGACTAGCTCATGAAAGAGAAAGAATAAGAGCAGAAATGGAAAATCAAGAGATGGAAGAAGCAATCCGTGAGAATAACCATGACAACCGCGAGAGAAGGAGGGAACAAAACCGTACCAATAGAAATATTAACGAAACCGGTATGAGAGGGTGCGAGATGATGAGAGCCGAGAGGCAACCAAGAAGAGAGAACAACCGATATAATGGCGTGCGAATTAACGAAAGAGACGAAGAAGAGCGTCGCGAGGAGAGAAGAGGAGAAAATAATGAGCGGGAAGGTCAAAATAGACACGAGCGAAGAAGGAGAGAAGCAGAGCTAAAAAGACCCAGTAGAAACAAATTCCCGAGGCAAATGAACAAATCTTAAGAGAACTAGGCTGAAATGAGAGGATTACCGAATAATAGAAGGGAAGGAGGAAGGAGACAACTGGACGAAGCCATCGCGAGAAGCCGCGAAGAATCCCTTCACGCTAGAAATACGAGATGGGAGGAATACCTCCTAAATGCAATCTACCTGCATTAACCAACATCTTTGATGGAACAACTTGTGCGATACAACATATTAAGGCTTACATGAGATGTATGTTACAATGGGAGAATCATGATGCCATATTGTGCAAATATTTCGCGTCAAGCTTAATAGGAGAAGCACTAAAATGGTTTGAAGGTCTGCGCAAGGAACACAATCACATCTTTCAATCATTTACAAGCCACATTCCTGGGAGCATACATAAGTAACAACTCTTCGCGACCGTGTATTGAAGATGTATTCGGGTTGAAACAAAGGATTGGCGAGAGCTTAAGACAGTGACAGATAAGATGGAGGACCATGTGCGGCGAAATGGCGGGACGGGTTGAGGAGAGATATCTCATACTCTCATTTGTGAATGCTCTCTTCGCGACTAACTTGTTATACATTCAAATTTTAGAATCAAAAATACAATCACGATGGCGAAACCTGCGAATTACAGGAAGAATATATTGCCTTAGAAGAAAGACAAAATGAAATGAATTCTTATCCAGTCGCGAACACGAGCTCCAACGCCGCGTGAACGCAAGTTTGTTACCTCAATTCATAAATACAAAGGCGAGCACTTCGCAAGGACAGCGAGCAAGGAGAGGCGATGAGGGACAGCAGAAGATAGTAGCCATGGGAAGCCACGATCAAGAAGAGTTTGAACGTGAAAGGAATTACTACAACCGTAATGAAGCAATAATAAGATTCAGAGGCTAGATCATGTGCAAGAAACTTATGGTGGACGAAGACAAAATAACCGTGGAGGGCAGAGAAGTCATAGAACAAAGTATGGGAACAGTTAAGATGCCTCCACTTTGAATGCTAGCGTTGAAAAGATCTGGGAAGCTATACTTGTGATGGAAAATGTACCAAAGACACCTTGGAATGTTGGAATGGAACCACCGCCTGGCGATAGAAGTCATGAGTTTTGTTCTTACCATCGCTTCCATGGGCATCAAACAAACGATTGTAGAAACATAAAGAGAATTATTCTCAGGATGATTGATCAGGGAAAGTGAATCACTTTACGAAGGGAGAAGAAACAGGTCGAGACATTACCACCACCACCGAGATACACAGAACAGTGTCAGCGAAAGGAAAGGAAACATTTGTGATAGAAGTAGGAACAAAAGCCAAGAATTTGAACTGCAACTCTATTGTCCACTCCTATCGCACCATCGAAGATTTCCATGACAACGTACTCAGTAGAGTCTTTGAGAGAGACGCTAATGATAAAGAAATAATGAGTCTGGCGAGAACGACGCAGTTAGAAAAGTGGCAGTTGAAGACTATTTCTTTCTCTGCAGACGAAGTACCAAAAGGAAGAGAAACACACGATAGCCCGTTGGTTGTGAAACTAGAGATTAACCCAAACCAGTCGATGGAGAAGATGATGAGGCGAAAGCTTGTTGGGCGATCAACCGAATTCTAATCGACACCGGAAGTTCGGTGAATATTCTCTTCTACCATACTTACAAGACGATGGGCGGAAAAGATGAGGATTTGATCCCCTCGACTTACAAGATATATGGCTTTAATGGCACCGCAAACAAGCCAAAGGGAGAGGTTCACATGAGAATACCTCTACAAGGATTATCAACTGATGTTCTA
This sequence comes from Papaver armeniacum, assembly GCA_023531295.1. Lineage (NCBI taxonomy): Eukaryota > Viridiplantae > Streptophyta > Magnoliopsida > Ranunculales > Papaveraceae > Papaver > Papaver armeniacum. The sequence goes on along the minus strand of JAJJWW010011986.1, from coordinate 329,568 downwards.
TTCTGCGTGGTTGATGTGGAATCCCCGTACAATGCACTAATTGGGAGGCCATGGCTTCATGAAATTTTGGGGATCGCCTCAACATACCATCAATGCATAAAATTTCCACACCCAAGTGTCATTGGTATCATACAGGGAGATTGGAAGGAGTCGCAACAGTGCCATGAGGTCGATATAGAAAACTGCGAAGAAAGAAGTGCCAAAAGAAAGGGTTGGAAGCAACATGTGAGAAATGAACAGAAAAGAAAAAGCGATGGTAGATGCTATAGAAGTGAGGGCTGAACATACCCCGCGAGGTGAATGCTTAGAGACAGGACCAATATTATAACAATGAAGAAGCAAAAGATATGAGGAACAAAAGGCATAAGAAGTGAATAATCAATAACGTGATTAGGATGCAAAGTAACAAATTGAAGTAATGATGTGCGAGAATCTCGCAGCCAAGAGTAAAATGAGAATACGATTAAGAAAGAAAAGTGAAATACAACAAGTGAAACGAATCATATAATACTTGAGACAAATATCAGCAAATAATGAAACATGAATGATTGAACGATTTAACAAATATAAATGCGCAAATGAATGGGACGAACCTTTATGGCGTACACCCTAGTTCGCGAATAACATTTCGTAAGAGGCAAATGTAAGACCTAAAGTGCGTCATATAAGGGGTATCTCTCGCCGTGGTTCGGGGGAAGGTTACACCGCTCCTGAAGCCCGAACCATGAAAATTTGGGGCCCATGAAAGCCTATCCTAAGAGGTACCTTGGATTCCCAACTACATATGTAGGTTATACCTGGTTGGGCGACCGAGGTCTCTTCCTAGGAGTCAGTGTATGCTCAAGGCGCCGAGGTACACGGTTGAGCCAGAGTGCCCGGGATGGATGAACCTACCCTGGCCATTCTTGGCAAGTCTTGGCATGCGTTGCACTCGCCCGAAGAAAACTCCACTTAGGGTGCGAGTCTCGTAACCATAAACCCTATAGGTATAAGGGATAAGAGACTGCGAAAACAACTGGTTGTTGTTAAGACCGGATGGGAGGAGCTAGTCTTGTATGGCCGATGTTTCGCCTCCTTGAAGGGGCAACCTAGGAGATGATAAGGCGGTGCTCTCCATTAGGGGGAGTGCCAAAACAGACGCAAATGTCATGAGGCTTTGTTTTACTTAAGGAGACTTAGGCTTGTCATATTTGTGCAATGATCCTGCAGAGGCAATAATACTAACGCGAGGGTAAGGCGAGATCAATGGGTCTTTACACGAAAGTGTACGGACGTCCTGCGATTTCGTCGCACGACGGCAATGTCATGGGGCTATGTGTTCGCAAGGATATATAGGCCTGTCATATTGTCGCAACTAAAACATCCTGCAGAGGCAAAAATACTTGGAAAATGATAAGGCAAGATCAATGGGTCTTTACATGCAAGTGTAAAGACGTCCTGCGATTTTGTCGCAATGAAAGGTGGCAGGGGAGGACCTCTAATTAGGGAGGTCTAACTTGGAAGACCACACAAAATGATAAGGCAAGGTCAATGGGCCTTTGCATGAAAGTGTAGAGGCGGCCTGCGACCTTGTCGCAGCAAAAAGAGATAGAATTCTCAATTCATGAAGATACCCGCGATTCCGTCGCGATGATCCATTTCAATTCACAATAAGATTATTATCAAATACAAGAAGACAACTAAAATCTTCCATCTGAAGATAAATAACAGAGGCAAGTATGGGAATGGAAAAGATGGAACATTGTTATTCATCTTCTGACGAAAGAGTTATACATCAATAATGTTAGCCAATTATATTACAAGGAAGAACTAACAAAAAAGGGGAATGAAGATTGAATTCATAAAAAAAAAAGAGAGTTCACTATAACAAAGATACAAAGAATGTACGGATATTACACGCAAAGAAAAGAAAACAAAAGAATTATATCTTTGGTGATTCTTCTTCTTCATCTCGATTCATTAGTTTTATTATTCTCATCGCTTAATTTTCTTGTTCGCCGACTTCACTATCGAAACTTCGAGACAGTAGATTCTCGGGAACCTTTTCAAGAAGCCGAGGATATGTATGCGGAGGATGTTCTGGTGCTTACAAACATACTCCATGGCTCCATTGCGAAAACGAACAAGATCATTATTAAAGTTCTCCACTGTTGTTTCAAATTGTTTCTTCAACTTGGAATACTTGTTATTACGGAGGAGAGACTCTTCGTGAGTGTTGTTTTTCGATTCAAGTTCTTCAATTCTCATTGGAAAATTCCCGTGAGTTGTTCTTTCTCGATTCAAGCTCTCTAATTCTAACCCGAAGCCTCTTCTCGCATTAAATAAGTAACAACAAGTTAATAATTTACAAACGATACAATGAGTAAGAAACAATGAGGTATAATAAGCAACCTTCTCTGTCAGATATCATATCTTTAACCAAGGAAGTATGCTCGACGTGAAGACTAACATCAACCCCTAGGTTATTTACGGCGTTATCTAAAACTTTCGCAGACCAGGCGAATTCATCGTCATTATTTATAACAAGGAGCGAACGAATCGATCTTCTCGCTCACTAAGTAAGGAATTTTCAAAGCGAAGCAATTCATCTCGCTCAATTTGTAGCTCAAGAAGAGATTTTGAAATGTTGCTAATGCTTGAGCACCATTGTTAGCAATACGATCTTTGTCATCTATATGATCACTAATTTTCTTCCTCAAAATTTTGATTTCTTTATGAGACTCAAGAAACATTTGTTTAAATTGGTTGGCCGCACTTAAACCGAGATCTATGTTCAATCTCTAAAAGGCGATATTTGGTCCAAGTTCATCTAATGAAAGAGAGTTAGTTTTGTTCAAGAACTACTTAAAGAAGTGTTGAGGTGAGCGAGAAGAAGGTTATTATCCATAGGTTCGGAAATGTATGGAGAAGAATAGCCTCATCGGAGAGATTATATACGTCTGCGAAAGTAATAAGTTAGGTGGTAATACGCGACCAATAAAATAAAAATAATAAAAGAAGGCAAAATATTATACCATAAAGTTGTTGATTAGCGTTTTGAAGGGTGGATACCCTCTCCTTTTGGGAATCAAGTTCGGTATTTAACTTTTGAATTTTCTCGTCTTTATCGCGAGATGACGCAGCTTCAATTTCTAATTCTCGAATCCTCTTATTTAACTGAGAATTCTTCCTTTCAAGATTGCTACGTCTTCTCTCAAGATCTGAGGCAACTACAAAAGAAGACCTTCCAACCTATGAAAGAAGATAGAAAAGCTGTTAATACATATACAACAATATAAAGTCAATGGGGAGATATGATTGTATACATACCAAGGATCCAAGCGCATTCAAGAAGTCAGGAGACATAGTTCTAGAGACTCCATTGAAAGAATCATTGCCCTCCAGTAGAGTGGCATTGCACACGTTTGCGAGAGTTCCGCAGAGAGAGGCTAGGGGAGCATCTCCCATTCCTTGGAAAGAATCAGAGAAGATACTAGACAACTGACCCATAGAAGAACCAGTTAACGGGGTCCCCGTGCGAGAGAGCGATTCGAATCATGGTCATCCTCATCGAAGACTCGAGTTTGAGTTAAGGCGAGAAGAAGATTGAATCTTTCGCTTTTTAGTTAGTGGAGCGAAGATTTATTCTTGCGAGCGACAGGTTTTGCCCTTACTTTTATCCTTCGCGGCTCGACTTCTTCAACTCCAACCTTCGCATACGGTTAAAGATAAGAAACAGAGGCAACAATATTGTTTCAAATAACAAAGGAAGTGTTTCTTACTTCACTCGTAAGCGATCGAAGTATGGTCAGAGTACTCTCCAACGGATTATCCTTGTACTTTCTTCTCAATTTGGCGATCTGAAAAATTATACAAACTCAACATATGAAAAAAAAAAAAAAAAAAAAAAAAAAAAAAAAAAAAAAAAATTTGCGAAGGCAAGGTTTAAAATGGGAAACATACCTCATTTGCTTTATCAGGCCATTTGAACTCCCAAGGATGATACCCTGCGAGATTCGCAGGAAGAACGTGCGAGCCCGCGATATAAGGACCATTTAAAAACAAGGGTACAACCCACCATTTCTCATCTTTGGAGTGGCGAGGAGTAGTATTATTACCCGGTGCCAATCAATATCCTGCATGAGCAATTTATCCTCGAGACATTATCCTTCTTTTAAGGCGAATGCCCTTGTGAGACTTCGCATTAACCATCTTTATCACCGAATAATTTTCAAAAAATTTTCTACAGTGTACTTCTCTGCAGATATTTCCAAGTCTTTGAAATCGGGGTGTCTAACAGTAGTAGAGTATAAAGATCCTTTGCCAGCGCCACGATTCGCGAATTCAAGCATTAGGCGAATGCAATCGCCACTCAACTGATAAACAGCCCGAGAGAATTTTTCATGGGCCAAGATTTCATAAAATAGAGGCAACTCTGGATCGTATAAGGGAATGGGAAGTCCCGCGAGAAGCTGACCTAGCGAGACGATAATCCTTTGATCATCACATTGATGATCAGAAAATAACCTTGCAGAAAGAATGGATGAGGGTTCTTGATCAGGAATGGTCGATAGAGTGAAACCCTTCTCGAGCAACTTCCGTTGAACTTCATCAAAAGAAGCTTTGTATGCACGACTAATGGCAGCCATTATCAGTATGGGAATGGATGAGAGGTTAAAGGTTAAGATCGATGCTAGAAAAGACGGAGAGAAGATTTGCAGTAGCAGGGAGAAGATTTGCAGTAGCAGGAGCGCAAATTGCGGAAGGAGAAAATCAAAGAAGTTGCAGAGAGAAACTAAAGAATGAAAAGGAGGGGAAAAGAAAACTATATATAGGAAAAAGATCCTCGAGAAAACGAGGTCAATTAATGCGAGAAGAGACATGAACGGTCAAGAATAAACGGTTGGAAGAGACGTGTCGAGAAACGGCTTTAATGGTTAAAAACTCGTATGCGGAATTGAAATGATATAAAGATAAGCGATCGCGGCCAATAAAAAGACTCGCTCTCATGATATTCTTCCCTTCGCAAGAAAAGTATGAGGAGAGACAGAGATGCAAAACTTTGGAACTTCGCAAAAGAATAGAGGCAAGTACGTACTTTTCAAGTCCAGTATTCTTTCGCTCGTTCCTTCGTCAACAAAGACCAAAGATTACTACAACAACAGATTTTCCTTAAAAATCGCTCTTCAAGCAATATTCAAGGAAAAAGAGGCAAGATGTAGGATCATAATATCGCAACGTGCAGGGGCTCGCGGGGTTAATAAACAGCGACGTCGCGAGGCAGATCGCGGACAGACTAAAATAAATGACGCGATGAATAACGACACACAAAAACAATGAGAAAGACATGGAACCGGGCGAGGGTTAAGAAGTGTCGCGAGAATAAATGTTTGTACATCTGCGACACTTCGCGGAACATTTCCGAAATAAAAGGATAGATTAGCTGTCATCCACTATGTATCGCCCTATATAAAGGGTTGAGTGAGTCTGTTGTAAGGAGAAGATTTTTTTGGAATTGTTGGGCAAGTCATTAGGAGAGAGAAAGTTCAAGAGTGTTTTACTTGCTAAGTGTAATCTTACTTTTCCTGTGTAAACAACTCATGAAATTAATCAATAAACATTCTCAATTATACAACTTTCAATGGACTAATTAATCAAAATATAGTGAGGGGTGTAGTGTGGGAAAACCTGCTACTACGGTAGTGGGATGAGAAAAATGTCCTAAGGTAGATAAATTATTTAGTTACCCTTGGTTAATTATTTTTTTATTTGATATTATTTTTTAAAAAATATTCTTTTATTTTTTAATTAAAATAAATATTAAAGGACAGATTTTTCTAGGGAGAAGATAAATCAATAGTTGTGGTTTTAAGATTTGTCGGGTTGGGGAAGGAAAGAAGATAAAACCTACAAAAAAAATTGATCATATACAAGGCTACACGCGAATCAATTGTAAATGATTTAGTTTCTCATATTTCTCTCTATTCCCATTTTTTGTCATGATTTCTGTTTTCTGTCATTTCTCCTCGACTTCATGTGATTATGCATGCGTGAGAAATAGTTCATGGTAATAGGTAAAGAGAGAAGATAAGTAGATAAGAAACAAAATAAATCAAGAATTACAGATTATTAAACTTTAAGAAAATGAAAACACAAATCTATATAAATTTGGAATAATTTATATCACCAAAGGGAGAAAAGTAATTTCTGAAGCTAACAAATTTAGTGATTGAATTTGAAGTAATTTTGTGTTTTTCAGTTTGTTACAAATTTAGTGAACGACCTTTGATGATTTATTTATTTTCGAAGTAGGGACACTACTTTGTTTTGAAGAAGTGAATGAAGTAGTGTTCGACTACCCATAGGCCTATAGGATTTTCAGGAGTTGGTTAACGATTAACTATGTTTGTCCTAAAGGATTGTATGACTTGCAGACATAATATTAAAAGATTTGAGGCTAAGGACATGTTTATTAACCAACACCTCAAAAACATTTAAACTTGGATCGACTGGATCGATTTTTCGCAAACAGTTATGATATGTATGATACATATCCTTTCCCGTGACGTTACGGCACAGGTTAATCCCTAGTTCATGATAAAATAGAGATTACATGGACTTCAAGAACATAAAAATCAAAGATCGAAATACAATTATAAGGTACTAATCAAGACTAATTCGTGAAGAGTAGTGAAGAACTAACAACAAGAGTACCAAGCAATCCGAAGATTGAAAGAATGGTTTTGGGATTATAATTCAACCATTTTGATATGATTTTTTCTTCTTGGAAAAGAGATCTTCTCATAAAAATATGAGAATAATATTCCCAAAGTCTTGAACCTTGATCACCATATTTGATCTTCCACCAAAAATCTCCATTGAGATCACAAAGAAACGCCATGAGAGCGCATAAAAAAATTCCATAAAGGAGAAGACATAAACAAAAAGGGCAAAACACCTACAAGAACACCATAAAAATCTCGTAAAAACAATTGAGATTGAAACAAAAACCTAAAAAAATTTAACCTAAACTACTAGTTGTCTAAGAAAACAAGAAAAGGAAAAGAAACCTGTTTAAATCTAGCCCAACATAGATTAGATCTGAGCAGTAAGCTTTAATGGTGGTGTGGTTTTTTTTTAGGTTTTGAGAAGGAGCTAGAGAGGAGAGAGAAACTAGCCGTTTTTAACTTGTTTGGACTGCTATCTTATACTCTGGATGATGAAACCTTTTTGTGAGTTTTTTTTTTTTTTTTTTTTAATGAAAGATAAGTTATATTAAAATTAATTCAAGTAGTGCATCAGGTTAGCGATTTGATTTCTTGCTTATTGAACACATTACACATTTCATTGGCTTTTATAAGAACGCGCGATTGGGGGATAGAGGAAAAGCACAAAAACGGGATATAAATAGTAAATCAGGATCACCCCTTATCTATATATTTTAAGTAATTCCTAATCTACCCCTCACTAATCAGGATTAGTGATTAATTATAATTAGGAAAAATCTTAAGTATTTGTTAAAATATTATTGGGTATTTTTATTTGTATTTGGGTGAGTGACGTGAGAGTAGAAGGAGGGAAAAAATATTTGAGAGGGAACTTTTTTTGGTGAAAATTGAAGATGATTGTGAAGAGAGAATTGCTACTAAAAGGTTGAAAATTTGATTTTTTTTTTGTTTGAATCCACCATTTTTGCAGCTGAAAAAGCTCGGTGCTGGCATAGAAGTGGTATGAATACAATGACGGAATCAGCCATACTGGCATGGTATTCATACTACGTCCATGTCGGCCACTCGATATCCGGCATGGTATTCAACCAAAAAGCTATGCCGGTACAAAACTATCCGGCATGGTATTCAACCAAAAAACTATGCCGGTACAAAACTATCCGGCATGGTATTCAACCAAAAAACTATGCCGGTACAAAACTATCCAGGCGGTCCGGGGAGCGTATCCCCTCCCGACTGTGTTCGACCTGACAGGTCAGGTTGCGGGGGTCTAGGGGGCAGCGCCCCCTCCAATGCAAGATAACACATCTCTCCTATTTTTTTATTTGTTTTTGTACCTTCCCGATGCAATGGTTGGGTGTTATCTTGTGCATGGATGCACAAGATAACAAAACCCTAGTTTCATTTGATTTTAACTTGAATTATAAAGATGAATTCAAATTGCCTTTAGCTAAAAATAAATAATTTTCTATTAATTCCATTTATGATAGACTAGCACTGGAAGATGGTTCTCTCTTAATTTGTGTTGTTTTTACTCTTATTTGGAAACTAAAATGCTCATTAAGATGGTTTCTGTTTGTGGCTTATTGCTTATGGTTTCTCAAAAGTGCAAAACTTCATTCTCAATAAATCATGTTTGGTAGATCTATGTTAATTTACACTCTCCAATGCAAGTGAAAACATCTCTCCAATATTTTTTAATTGTTTTTGTATTTTCCCAATGCAATGATTGGGTGTTATTTTGTGCATGGGTGCACAAGATAACAAAACCCAACTTATAATAAGAGATTTAGTAAGAAAAAAGAAGAAGAATAGTGGTATCAGAAGGGCGGTTTATGATGATTTTGAATCAGCTTCCCATTTACTTCTGCATTGTTTCTTGACCAGGCAAATTTGTGAGGAGTTTCCTTGCAAGTCGAATGTTTTTTTTCTACACCTATGGATGTTGTTTATACTTTACAAGCTTGGAAACTAATACAACATAGTAAAGCTAGTACTGCAGTCTGTAATTTGATCTTTGCAGCTATGAATGAGATTGCAGCTATGAATGAGAGAAATGGTAGAGTTTTTTCTGACAAGAGAAGTAATGTTAAGGCAGTGGCTAACAAGGTTGTTTACTCCTTGCTTTCTTGGGACTTAGTCTATAAAAATTTGATCAAGTTATTTCGTAATATGTGATAAAAAATGTTGCTGTAAAATTTATTTTGACCCTCATCTAGTCACAATTTTTTCGTTTTTTCCTTTGTTTTCTAGTTTTTGTCATGATTTAGGGTGATATAAAATTCTGCTACCATCACAATTTTTTTCCAGTCTTTCTCTAATTATTGAAGGTGTTGTTAGGTCGCACTGATTTACTGAAAACTAAACTAACATGCATGTAATTGTAAATTATTTTAATAAAAAAATCATCCTTTTTTCCTTAAGGTCACCAGGGTTTCAGCATGTCGTTACTAAATTCCACGAAAAGTTACCATCAAGTCGAACTATGATGAGATTGTTTAATTTCACTGGAATCAATGATGAGACTCTTTCGGTATTATATGAATTTAGTAACTTCCTATGTTATTCATGATGAGGTTGCTACATAATAGAGTGCCGACTGACGACATTGTGTTGTTCTCTGGAACTAGTGCTGCCAATTGTTGCAATCTTTGTGGCACTCCACAAAGCTACGAATCCCAATAGCACCTATTCTTTGAATGTGACCATGCGACTGCGCTTTGGAAATGGATATGTAGTATTTTTGGTGTTAATTTAAATGCAACTTCTTCATGAAATGTTTGCTATTATTCGTCTTCGTAACAACAGTTCGCAGATCAAACAACTATTATGGGTGACAGTGATCAACTGTGTTTGGCTTATTTGGGAAATAAGAAACAAAATTCATTTTGACCACGAGAATACTCCAATTCACAGGGAACGAAAAAATTAAAATTACTTATTAGCGAGTCTGGCAGGTTGGGAAAGGGACATATATATAATTCAATGATGGATCTATGTATCTTAAGGTTTTTCAAGATTGAAGGTAGAGCGGCTAATGCTACGAAGATTATAGAGGTGAATTGGCATCCTTTTTTATATGGGTGGATTAAGATTAACGTAATTGGATGTTCTTTAGGCAACCCTGGACCATCTAAATGTGGAGTCGTATTTCGTAATCACAACAACTTGGTTGTTGGATGCTTGGCGCAGTAAATTGACATAGATAACTCAGTGTCTGCTGAGTTTTTGGGAGATATATTCTCTTTTAGAATCGTACAAACAAGAGGGATGACTCGTATTTGGTTTGAATATGAATCGATGCAAGTTATTAGGCGTTATCAGATCCTTCATTGGTTCCTTGGAGGTTTGCTGTTCATTGGGCAAATTGTTTGAGATATTTATCATCGATACAATTCAGATATTCTCATATTTATAGAGAAGGTAATGCAGTGGCTGATTTGTTGGCTAAACGCGAAGCTGTCACAGGGTGTCAATGGTGGGATGAGCCAGCACATTTTATCCGAGCAACTTTGGGTAGTGACAGATCCAGTCTGTAGACTTATTTATTCAAATAGTTTGTAACATGTTTTTCTTTTGTTTTTCTTTTATCTTTTTCTCTCTGTCTCCTGAGGTTTGGCCTAACCCCTCTCTTTCCGTTTGCTTTGCCTTTTATTAATGAAATCTCCTTGTGAGTCTTGCAAAATAATAAAAATAATAACTTCCGGTGAAAATTGGCAACCCCAATAAAAGTAACCTGTTATAATATGACAAAAAGGGTCACCTATTAGTGATTTCTTCACCTAAGTATGAAGAAATCATTAGAGGGGCTGATATAATAGGACAAAAGGGTCACCTATTAGTAATTTCAAAACCCCTTATCTATATAATTTTCATAATGGCTAAAAAGCCCTTATTTAGTTAGTGTTGTTAATTTAATTAGCTAATCACTAGATTAATGAACTTTTTTTCATACTTAATGAAAAATTAAATCAGATTAAGAGGTTTGGCGGAGAGATAAAATAGAGTTTTTTTTTTTTGAGATTTATTTCAAAAACCTAGATTTTAATTTACTCAACCAAAATGAGTGATTTTAGTGGCAAATTGGAGGTGGGTGAATCTCTATATGATAGAGAAACCATATTTTACAGATACCCACGATGGAGATCCTACTATGTTTAATATCTTAGCTCCGATGTCCATTTCAGGGAAATTTACGGTTGCAATTAATCATAGAAGCCAACATTAGGGGCGATTTACGGTTGCAATTACCCATAGAAGCCAACCGTAGGGGCCATTTACGGTTTTTATCTGAGGAACATCAAACCGTAACCGGTTAAAATTGGGAAAACCCAATCACAAACCAGTTACGGTTGGATTTTTGTCCTGCGAGACGAACTGTAAATAAGTTACGGTTCGTTTGTTGATGGCAACCGTAACTGTTTACGGTTGATAACGTTTAAGTCAAATCCAACCGTAATCAAATTCAAAAACTGAAATTATTTTCGCTCAAGATTTTTATGGTTGGTACTGTTAAAATGGAAACCAACCGTAAATATTTTTACGGTTACAAAATGAACCGTAAATGGATATTCCAAATAGTTTTTTTGTATTTACGATTGGTAGTTCTTCAATCACCAACCATAACTCCATGTGCAATCATTTTTTTTTTTAAGGTTTAAATATATTTGATGATGATTATTAAAGAATTTTGATTTTTTTTTAATGATTAGGTTTGAATAGATAGGAGGGTAATTTAGTCCTTTTAAAAATGAAAGGGTAATCTAGACCTTTAACATGACATTAGGACACCCCTAACCAATTTGATAGACATTATTATCATGGTTCAACCCCTCCAATAGAATCATCGCCCCTATAACAGGTTACCAATAAAAACATAGCCAAACTTAAATAAGATATCAAATTTCCATACCATTTCCTACCAAACTATACCTGTCGGGATAATATTAGCAATGCCACCTTAAACCAAACTTCACCTTCCCACTCCCACTTGCAAGTTTGAAAAAAAAAAAATCATCATTGAGTAAAGATAACGGACGGTTAAGTAGTCTATTTTGGTGAATGAAGTTGAAAGGGAACTGTCAATCAAGAAAGGATGAATCACTCACAAAAAGATGAATCACACAAGAACCCTAACTTTGAAACAGTATCCCTTTGTGAAGAGTTGAAAATGACACTGTTTTTTTGTTCCTTCCCTTCCCCATACGGAGATGTCAATACTAATAGTGGTACTACCCAAGATATTGGAGTATCCAAAGGCACGCTTATTCTGTGATTTCTTATCCATCCGCGAAGAAGAAAAGGAGATGAATGATATGGGTGAAAGAATGGACCCGTTTCTCTTTAATAAATTGTACGTACGATTGTCATGGTTTATTGGAACAGAATGGGACAACACAAAATTGGCCAGTCAAATTTAGATGATGGTCTTTAAGCATGCACAGGTGGAGTAACGTGCGGTTGTGGTTGATTTCTCCAACAGTTACTCTTAACTATTATATTGTCGACTATTCCCGTCTGAAATGAAAAATAAAACCAAAATAACGTAGAACTTCTTTAAAGTAATACTCGATAATATAATATTTTTTTTAAAATAATAAAATTTTCTGCCCGACCCGGGCCTTTAGTGCTAAAATAATAAATTAGATAAAATCATAAAATAATACATTTCAAAAATTTTCCTTCAGCATTAATAGGTTCCAAATAATATACAAAATAATAATGCTACTATAAAAATAAAATATAAATTTTATAGATGTTAAATTTTCTCCAAATATGATTCAATATTGATTTGGTTTTCTTAAAAATTCAAATCAAGTTGTATTTCATCCCTAATAATTCTTTATGCACTCAGAAGATTTGGAGTCACATTGTTGTATTGCAAGAAGAAGTGTTGAACTGTGATTGATACTTGAAGTGGTTGTATTCTTATTGCAATTAGTCAATAATATAATGATATCTCAATAAAATTAGTCGATATTATATTTACGATCTACAATTATTATTTAACCTCTAAGCTAATAATTATTCTATATAATAATAATATATTATTTAACTATAAAATAATAATATATTATATTATCGATAATATATAATATCTCTTTAAAATAATAAATTTTCTTGGTCCGAAGCCTATTATTTTATAGAAGTTGTACTGTATTGGAATAGTTTACTAAAATTACAAACAAGGCTCTCGCACTTGCTGGGATTACCAAATTTTACCGGAGTGCCATTATTTTATTTTTGATTGATTCGGGTAACTTCTGTGCACTTCAACTTAGATAGTTTTTTCTTACCGAGAAACTCAATAAGTTTTCGGTTATAAGCCAGAGATGGTAAAAGCTACATTACATTTCATTATATAACTTTCATAGACAACTTAAACCTCACCAAATTTTTCTGATGGAACCACCCAGTGTTTTCTTTTTTTTTTGCCCGGTTGGCATACTTGGAAGACTTTTTTTCTCTAAAACGGTATAACCATTGTTGGTTAAACATTTGTCGGTGGATGGCGGACCATCACCCTCAATAGATGCTATTCACATCTCCCATGCCGGACGACAGGGGTAAACGATCATCTGCGGTTTAGTACCGTGCTCTTTGCACAAATAGTACCCAAGAAATTCCGACATATGACTGTACAAGATATGTAATTGTACGAAAAAGCTAGATGACCCCTACTTCCTTCCACCGCTCTCTTCCCCTACCAATGTGTCATGCATATATTGGCAAAAGCCAACAATAATGGACCCCTGCTTTTCCACGTGGATCAAAGTTGATGAAATCAAGGGTCTGGATAGTGCCACCTAACGGTGGTGGAAGGGAGTGGTGGAACGGAGTGGGGGAAGGGATGGGGAAGTGTAGCAGCTTCATTAATTGTGGGTAGGCCACTGTCATTTATTCCAAAGAATTGCCTACCTAACACTAAGCACAGGGTTGTATCTTTGAGAATTTTTGTGCCAACCAACTCGTCGACATTGATCTGTGATTAGTTTGTCAATCATGGTTCTTTTACTTGCGAACACAAAGAGCTAGCACAAGAGTTGGCTAAGTAATGTTTCTCTTCTAGTTCTAATACTTATGCTGCAGTTATTCAAGTCATGCCTTGAAAATCCATCGACGCAGATGTTTACTTGGAAATAACTCAAATTTTCCTGTCTATTAACGTATACGTATCTCCATTTTGTGCAACTTTGTCAAACAAGTTCGACAGAGAATATGGTAACCTGGAGGAAAATAATTTCGGAAAAATTTGGCGAAATTTCAACGGGATGGGAAACTCTTCGTCCTAAAGGGCCAAAAGGTTGTAGTTTGTGGCACAATATTTACAATGAGCTTGAAGACTTTAATAAACATGTAAGATTCAAGGTTGGTGCGGGGAAAGAAACTAGATTTTGGGAAGATTTATGGATCGGTGATGGTGTGCTTTGTAATAAATTTCCGTTAGCTTATGAAGCTTCAAGAACCAAAGGGTGTGTAGTGGCTCGGTTGTACGAAAGCTCTAGTGACAGAATCAAATGGAAGTTTATGTCTCGTGAAAGATATTCTCAAGCTATAATGAGGGAGGTTGCTTCCATAAAGTCATCACTTGAATCGGTTAATATACAAGAAGGAGTTATAGACTCTAGATTGTGGATGGTTGGGGATAATAATAAGTTGGAGGCATACTCGGTAAAGAATGGAGTAATTTCTCTTAGTGAAACGGATGCGATGGATTTCCCAAGCGATATTATTTGGAGTCGGTTATATCCTTATAAAGTTAATTTCTTTCTTTGGCTTCTCTCTCATGAAAAGTTGATGACGACCGATAAACTTGTTCGAAGGGGAATGAACGTGGATATGCCATGTAGTTTTTGTCAAGAAGAAGATGAAACAAGCTCTCATTTGTTTTATGAGTGTTGGAGAATTAAAAGAATTTGGACTTATTTTGTTGAAGGATGTGATTTCCGTTGGAGCTACAATGATCATATTGCCACAACAATTCAAAGTTGGAATCATGATTGGGGTGATAAGCGGCTTAACCGTATATGGAACAATCTTCCGGCCGCAATATGGTGGTGCATTTGGAAAGAAAGAAATGAAAGGATCTTCAACAACAAAAGGAAAAATTTAGCAAGTATAATTAGAGATGTCAAGATTCAAGCTTTCTTTTGGGCGGAATCAAACACCAAAATGCTAGGATTAACGGCTAATATGGTAGTTTGTTTGTGGGATTCGTATTTCTATTGTACCCTTTGAGAGGGCCTAAAGGGGCAATCTTGTACACTCTCCTTTTTTTCCTTCCGCGACCGTATTTCTCTTTTTCTTTTTTTAGGTAATCGATTCCCAAATCGGTTTCCTTTTTTTTTTTTGTTTCGGCTGTTTTATTGGGTTGAGGTACCCCTCTTAAGTACCTATTTTTCAATGAAATTTCCTTTGACCGATCAAAAAAAAAAAAAGAATATGATAACCTGTTTGATAAATTGTAAATCTTGTTCCTATTAAAAGTTTGATTAGATGCAAAGTTTTACTTTTATCTTCTGCATGTGAAATCTATTTGTCCCACAGCATCACCCGCTTCACCACCACCAACAATGTTTGAAAATTAGTTTGGACGAAAAGTTCAAGTAAGAATAACAAGGGATACTCAATTAAGATTTCTAGAGATATTGAAAGAATTTTAGAGACTTCTAAAATCTCTTGTTAGTCAATAGAGAGTTCTTCAAAATCTCAAACAATCTCTGTTATTGGATCATGATTTTCTAAAAGTCTTCAGAATTCTCTGTTATTGGCTTTGGAATTTGAAATCAATGATTATGGTTTTGAGAGACTTGTAGAGACTTTTATTACAAAACATATCACAAAGTTTCTCCTAAGTATTAAATATCAAAATATTAAAAAAAAAAAAACCAAATAAGCTACATTAAATTCATAAAAAATGTAAAAAAAAAAAGGAAACATTATCTATATACCCCTAGTATGAGCTTCTTTGAAAAATACCCTTTCAAACTTAATATATACCCCTAAGATTAATACTTTACTAAAATACCCTCTTTTATATAGTGTATATACAAAATCACTCCAGCTATATTCAAAAAGAAAGAAAAAAAACCACTACCTCTATTGCCCACCATCATTGTCCACCACCGCCAACAACCACCACCACTATCCACCACCACCAACCACCACCGCCGTCCACCATTGCCAACCACCACTGCCGACAACCACCACCACCAACCACCACCGCCGCCCACCACTGCCGACAACCACCACCACCACCACCGCCACCAACAACCGCCACCACCACCGCCGACAACCACCACCACCACCACCACCGACAACCACCACCACCACCGCCGCCACCGACAACCGCCACCACCACCGACAACCACCACCACTGCCAACCACCTTCCACCAACGCATCCAACCACCACCGTCGACCACCACCACCGCCACCGTTAACCACCACCACTTTCCTCCACCACCACTAGCAACCGCCGCCGTTGTCACCGCCACCACCACCACCACCATGTGGAGTCAACTTGCTGAAGTTGTCTCCAAATATGAGGCAACTAGCTCAAGTTGTTTCGAAAGTGCAGGCAACTAGCACAAGTTGTCTCCAATAAAATAGGGTACAAGAACAAGTTGCTAAAGAAAACCGAGACAACTACCTCAAGTTGTCTCCGAATATGGAGGCAACTAGCACAAAGTTGTTTTCAAAAGTGAAAGCAACTACCCCAAGTTGCCTCCAAATCTAGAAGCAACTAGCACAAGTTGTCTCCAAAAAGAAAAATTATACACAAATGAGTGAACCTAGCATGAGTCGAACAAACATCTTCTGACATATAGTCACTTGTGCTACCGTTGCACCATAGATTCATCAACACAAAACGACATATCAAAATCACATCTCAGATGTCAATACTGCAGACTACTTGTGCATCTCAAAAAACTTAATCCCAGGTGCTCAAAGGTTGTTATTTCAATTGTGTCTACTAGCGATTCGAATCTTAATCAACTTCAAACTAATTAACGTACCTTTCAACAAAGCAGAAGCTACAATGTTAACATTACCTGCATAACTTCAAATGCACAAAAACAATCCTAATACTGCCAAATGAAGTAGTTACAAGTATTGCGACATCACTGGCTAGGAATTAGAAATCAACATTAATACAATATCAAGCCAAAATCAAGACAAATCAACTAAGTCAGTACACGTTCACCTGTTATAGTTTGCAATCAACTCTATTATAGTGACCCTGCAGATGGTAATTCCTTCTTTTATGCCATCGTACTGCTAATAGTTCAAATTACAATGGGGTAATTTTTTCCAAACCACCGCTTCGATACATTTACACAAAAGTAAAGTGTATTATAATGCAATTGGTTTCCAATTATTTAAGGGTAAATTTACAGTTAACATCAATAACTAAACATACTATGTTCAATAGTTTTACCGATTATGACATTCAATAAGCAACAAGCAATTTGGAAACTCATTTTTACACTATCTTTTCCTGTTTTGATAACAAGGCCCAATTTAAGCTCTAAAGACATTTATACAAAGAAGAAAAAATATCAATACCTTCTCCGTTTGTTTCGAAAGCGGCTTCCCGGTGAGTATCTCAATAGGACATAAACTCAATATAACTGCTTCAAGTGCATTTCTTATAAGTCATTGAACTCTCCATAAATCACATCTCCAGTTGATATCTCCACAGCAACAAACCTAATTATCACATCAAACCCACCGCCACTTTCCTTACCAAACTCACTCTTCTTATCATTACCACCAACCAAAACATCCTTTTCAACAACAAAAATCAAATAATTACTACAAGAACCAACATATTGGGCCTTGAAGCTGTGAAGAACTAGTCGCAAACTGAACTTGGTTGCAAACTGAACCTGATGTAGTGAAGAACTAGTTTCAAACCTTTTCTCAAGCACTAAATGTGTGTCTCTCGAATGATAAGGGATCGATCTTATTTGAATCTTGGAGACTACCTGAATCAAACATTCAAAACACTTTATATCTTCATCCATTTATTAACTTGAATAACAACAACATCACTTTCTTTTGCTGATTTCAGGGCTTCAAACTCACACAAACTCGTATCCAATAAACCCGTTCTTCCTGATCTTTCCCTGACTCTAATTTCTCCTTAATCTCCACGGTTCACTACCAACCCCAACGGCAAAGAGCTAGTCCTCTTTCCTGCATTCCCGACATCAAACAGACCCAAAACCCCTCATAAACACGTATCAACTGACCTTCCCAGCTTGTCTTAAACTCAGACTCATTTCCTAGCCCATCTCGACCTCGGTATTCTCTATTGACTCTTCATAAGCATCCACCGGACCCATGCTAGCCGGCGCTGGAATTCTAAGAACAACAACAACTCTCGGTGCTGTAGAACATTGGTTGTGAACTGATCTTCCCTAGTCGCAAGAGAGCTCAATGTTTTGGATATCAGATAGAAAGAAAAAGAATAAGACTATTCATCTAATCCTGTAAATGAATGTGTTTGTACCACCACCACTGCAACAACACCAACACCACTATCCACCACCAAATGCACGACCAAAACATTAACCCACCACTGTTATTGACCATATGAATGAATTCATTAATAAAGTTATTCAAAACCTGAAATTAGCTTTCAAAAATGTCAAAACCTAAACCTAAAAATAAAGTTGAATCTTACCAGTTTCAGAATCAACAAAAAGCTCGAGCTCAAATCACTAATTCTGAATCTTCCACTCAAAATCCACACGAAATATGAATTTGAACTCGAAATTATCAAATCGAAAACCAAAAATCACATCGATCTCTGAATTTGGTTTGAAATCAGTTAAAATCGGACTTATAAATCGTAATAGATCTGCTTATAAAAGTGGCGGGCGCGATGGAGGTGGTCGTGATGGTTGTGTTGGCAGCCATAGAAACTGTGGTGGTGGTGGGAGCGATGAAGATAGTGGTGATGGGAGCGATAGGAATTTTGACGGAGTTGGAAATAAAGAAGAAGGGAAATAATAAAGGTTAAAGTGGGAATTATCCCTATTATAGTTTTGAAGAAAATTTCAGTTATGCCATCAGGGGTGTTAGTAAAGCTCCTTAAGGGTATTTGTCCCAAGTCAGTCAAAATGAAGGGCAATTATAACATTCCCACAAAAAAAAATTGTAGTCTTCCAAAACTCAATAAGTTTACTAGAGATTCAAATCCCTTATGTTCGTCTCGTTTTGATTTTATTCGCAAAATGGTTACATTTTTTGTTAGCCATGCATGGACTAATACATTTTCATTAATTCATTTTGTAAAATTCATAAATGTTTTATTGTCTCAATAAATCCCTATAATTCCTTGAAAATCATTCAGAGAGTCTCTCAAAATCTCTAAACTCACGGAGAATCACCCAAAATCTCTTACATAAAAAGTCTCTGAATGTATCTACTAGTCCCAATTGACTAACCCCGTTTAAAGAATAGATACTCTATAAAAGAATTTGATAGAATGGCCGTGTTAAATTGTGATAGGCTCATACAGGTGATCATGGGGAGCAAAATCTTGACCGGAGGTGCAAGTATACAAAAATGCTTAAAACCCATTATTTATTTATTTATTTATTTTTTTAACATTTTAGGCTTGGGAGCTAGCTGGGCTCGGTGTATAATTGCAGACTCATGCTTGCAGGTGGCTCCGCCCCTAGACTCATAGTGAACCAAATCATATTTTTTTTCTTTATTTAGAAGATTTCAAAATCACAACATATGAATATGCTTGCAGTTTCTCAAGCTGGCTTCGTCCATGCCAAGTACCAACCATTGATAAGGAGGGTAAAGTACTCTTAATTTTCACTCAACCAAAAGATAAAATAAAATACCGCCACTTGAATATAAATTAGGATTAAATTTTCTTTCATACAAGGCATAACAAGTCAATATTTCGTTATCTATAATGACTAATAATCTTTGTCAGATATGAATACATTTTTTTCCTAAAGATGATGTTGAAATAAGGAGTAACAATGTTTATTAAAAAAAATAAAATAAGGAGTAACAATGACATGCATTAATTGAAAAAAACGCCCCTCTAAAATCTAAAAACCTCGGTCATGAATTACAATGATGGTTAATGTCATTTTAGAATGTCACCATTCATTCTCCTATTTTGATATTCTCCCTTTATTTTGTCTTGATTAGCTTAGATATCTATGAGTGGGTAAAAAAAAAGGTGATGTTTACTGAATCCTCAATACTTTAATTATTCTTCTTTGTAGACATCTTATGGTGGGGAGAAAAAATCAAAGTTGAAGTGGCCAATTATGAAGGATTAATTGGGGTATATGAAATGTAATTGGGGGATATTTTACTGTTCACGAAAAAAATATCAACTAATTTAAGTTGTTTAATATTTTGAAGAACTCTTTAACATTAGTTGATCTCATATCTAAATTATAATTAACACCTAATACGATTAATTAGTGCTAATCAAAAATGGGTAAAATAGGTACTTAGGTAATTATTGGATAAAGGGTGGTGTGAAAGTTATTTCTAATGACCTTTTTTGTCACCTAGTAGTAGGCCCCAATTAAGTGGGATAGGCCCCAATTTAGTCAGGATATTTTACTGTTCATGTTGGCATGGAAAAACTATACCGATTTTGAAATGTAAAGAGAATTCCCAAACTCCAAATTCAATTCCGGGAAATTAAAGTGGCCTAGTTGGATTGCAGGGCTAAAAATTAGCTTTTCTGAGTAACTTTTTAGGTTCCATGGAAGATAACTTGGTATTCTTGTGTATTAACTCTTCCGAAGAAATGAGACATTTAAAGATTTTTTCTAATGAAAGAGACATATTACGTATCCATGCCCTAGTTAGTAATTCTCCGAATCATACCCGAATGATTCGAGAACGTATCCGAACTGATCGAATCCGAATGATACTTCCGAACTATTTGAACTCCGAACCTAGTTCCCGGATTATATGGACCTCACGAATGATTCGCGAACATATCCGAACTAACCGAATCCGAATGATATTTCCGAACTAGAACTTTGAACCTAGTTCGCGCCCAACTTCGCTCTCCCATTGGTAATTCTCTAACCAGAGTTCTGTTGATTGGTTTTTGTTTGATTTTGTATATACTTTATTTTTAAATACAATTATTCAGTTAAAATTTTCTATTGGTATTTGTTTAACCAGTGTTTTATGTGTTAATTTTTATTTAAAAGTCTGTAAACTCGTTGTATAATACATTTATACGATTAAATTGTTTACTTCTTGTTAAATAATCACGCTAAAATATTTTTTTCCATCTTATTAATCATATACAGATAAAATTAGTCTCGTAATAAGGTCATAATACTTATCAATTTATCATATATGTAAGCCGAATTTTAAGTGCCAAATTTACATTTATAAAACGAACATGCACGTACATATGACGTTCCGAACTACTGTCCGTACAACGAACCGTTGACCGGATTTTTGACTGAATCCGTATAATTCCCGTATGTATGCCGTCCCGAACTACTACCCATACCCTGAATTGCTAACTAGGATCCATGCTTGACTAATGTTCTTTTTTCTTTTTTTTTAAGCATAGGACTAATGTTCTAAATCAACAAAAAATATTTGAAAAATAACAATCAAAATACATTTACAATGGAAAATTAAATTTTGCACCTCCAAAATGAAAAGCAAACTTAAATAATACTCTTTCAATCTCTTTGAATGACTCAAAGGGTACGATAATCTTCTTTTTCACCGGTTATTTGTTTGGACATGAGGGGTCTCTTTCATTTGGCTACATGTTTCTTGACGGTATAGATTAGACCGTTCATTTTACGTTTCTTTTCTCGCGAAAAATTCTGAATTTGGTCATTCATGTAAATGTTTCACTAACTTAAGAAGATACCATTGCTAATTGTTTTCTTTCAAAGTTCAAACCCATTACTTTAAGTGGTTGATATTTCCAATCAAGAAGTGATTAGTTGATTATCTATTACTTTATAGTATTATAATCAATATTATCCATAATCCATTAGCTTAATCCATTGTTACTACTTTTGTATAATATTGTCAACTAAAGGTCCGAACTCCTATTGCATATATTTAGTAGGAACATCTTCCTGCTTGTTGCATGATTTATCTCTGCAACCGGTATCTTTCAATAGTTTATGAAAGCTTCAAAATATACATACTGCTCCGAGAGGTGCAAACGGTAAAATATGCCGCGTCAGCACGTCCATGGCACAACATGGATGTTACTGCAAGTTCATTTCATCTGGCCACGGTTTCGCCAACTTCAGAGAGTGAAATGAGTTGCAAAACTCACGCTCCTCTAACTGCGTGTAGACACAAGGCTTCTCCCGCCATTACATATGTTCAGGTGTATCTGTTGGGAACTTAAACCATGCACTTGAGCTGTTTGGGGGAGATGCACTTGGCCAACACAACAGTACACTAATAGAAAAAGTTTCAGACAAAAATCTCCTTGTACCGCGATCACCGTTGCATGGTTTTCTTATGTCCACCATGACTCACCTCGCTCCACCGAAAGCCTTAAATCCATAAAATGACTCGATGTTCGCGCACCCACGGCCTGGTGCATGCACGTGCACTATTGCAAAAATCATGCGCAAATTATTATAATCATTATGTTTTGGGAGTAATCGAGACCAGTTCGGATTTAGATGACTCTGCTTTTCACCTGTGCCAAATCTTTTCCCAAATACTGACAGTGCATATTTTCTATCACTTTGACGCTATAGAGACATTGTTAAAAGTGACAGAAAATTAGTGCATTACGCAATACAATATTAGCAATCCTAGATATAATCCTAGCTACCAATTTAAAGTGATTAGTATCCTGTCAGTCGACATCCGTCCTCTAATTACCTAGAAAATTATTCTTGGTATTAGAGTTTCATCATGAGAGTTATTACCAATGTATACCAAGCTCTCTGTTCATAATTGGGATTGTACTTTTGCTTGATCCTTTTCTCTGTTAACAACCTCCGGCAGTTTTCCATTTTCTTTTTGTATATTTGTACATTTTAGTAACGTAGGTAAACCTGATGTCTACATTGCTGCGGTTTAAATCAATTGATTGATAAAAGAAAGATAAGATATTACAGACATAGAGATGAGTTTATATATCTCTCTTCTCTCAACACTCGTATCACAATTATACTTCTCACGTGCATAGCACACGCTCACCTCACACAACTCTTACATGACTCACAAACTCTCATTACATATGCTATTATGCTACCATAGTAACATAGGTAAACCTGATGTCTACATTGCTGCGGTTTAAATCAATTGATTGATAAAAGAAAGATAAGATATTACAGACATAGAGATGAGTTTATATATCTCTCTTCTCTCAACACTCGATTCACAATTATACTTCCCACGTGCATAGCACACGCTCACCTCACACAATTCTTACATGACTTACAAACTCTCATTACATATGCTATTACATTTTTCCTTCTTAATATACTCTCTTTTGAAAAAAACAAAGAAAGATCAAAGTCGGTTCACTCAAAGTCGGTTCACTCTTTTTTTTTGGAGAGAAAGATTGTTCTAGGTAGCAGTTGTTGCCATTTTTGACTTGAGTGATTCATGAAATACGAATTTAAAAGACAGCAGCATTCTCATACGAATACATGCCTTTGAAGTATATTTGGGCTTTGCTTGTTAATTCTGGCCCAAGAGTCCATTAGTTCCCTTGTATATGAGAGAAGTAGATTGCAGTGAGTGTGAAAGGCAGAAAAGGAGTTAGGGTTCTTGAGAGGGCTTTTTGGTGTTACCTCGTAATCTTGTTTGGTCATGGCGGAATCATTTCGTCATCTTCGCAGGGAATGCGGATCATATTGATCAAACCACTTAAATCTCTTAACTTGTGTGTGTGTGCGTGCTTGTGTGAATGGTTTCACTTCTTTTTGTTATCTTGATTGTGCCTGAGCTATTTGTTATGATAAATTGGCGTCATAGCTTAGGATAGAAGCGATCTATAACAACAACAAAGTATGTGATTGAGAAGTTTGATGGATGGAATGATTTTAACTTATGGAGGCTTCAACTTGGTGCAACAATATTTAGTAAACTTTGTAAGGGAAAACGAATCTACAACAATATTGGAAGATGAGGACAGCTCATGGAGAAAGTACATAAACTAATTTTGTTGTGTTTGAGCAATGAGGTCTTGCGAGAAGTAGTGAATGAAACGATCTGGATGGACTATCGAACTAATGCATACTCTTATAATGCATCAACAAATATCTATTAAAGATCGTATTGCCTATTATAATAAATTTTGGATTTGTCAAATATTGATGTGAAAATTGAAGATGAAGGCCAAGTATTAGGTTTGCTTTTTTTATTACCACCCTTTTATGATTTTTTTTTTCCGATACCATAATGTTTGGATTAACTACAATTTCCGTGGAAGGCGTTATGGAGGCTTTGAACTCTTAGGAGTTAAAAAGAACGATTCATGTTATACTTTTTACAATATCTACATAAAGAATGGTTTACTACTTATCAGGCTAGACAAGGAGGTAAAGTTTTTATGAGAAACAAAGTTACTTGCGAAGCGGTAGGAAAAGATATAATTCAAATTAAGATGTATGGTGGTATAGTAAGGACTTTAGCTAAAATAAAAAATTTCGATATTTGAGAAGAACTTTGATTTCTTTAGGTATACCGGATTAAAATGGTTGCGAATTCCAAGGTGAAGCTAGAGTTGTTCGTGTCTCAAGAGTTATAATTATGAAAAGAACGAGAATCAATGGTCTTTGTATATACTACTGTAACAGGTGATACAACTGTATGTTCTTCAAGTTTAAAACATGATGCTACCAAGTTATGACATATGAGCGAGAGGGGTTTGGCTATATTGAGAAAGTAGGGGTTGCTTTGTAGTCATAAAAATGAAAACTAGACTTTTGTGAACATTATAGCTTTGGTAAACAATGTAACGTCAAGTTCAGTTTATCTATTCATAACATCATAGGTATTTTGGATGATATCTTATTCAGATATTTGAGGACCTTCTCGGGTGGAGTCACATGATGGTGGTAGAAATATGTTGACACTCATTGATGATTTTGAGGGAAAGTAAGGGTATGCATATTTAAACGCGAAGATAAAACTTTTTTTCAAGTTCAATCAAGCAACAAAAAGCAAATGGTTGAGAAAGAAATTGGCAGACAGATCAAGTGTAGAGATGACTAAGTGTGGAGGTAAGTTTCACAAAATAACAATTTCAGTATTTATATCTTTTATGAAGTTGTTATTGCAACTGCAGATCGTTAATCCCCAGATTTTTTGATTATTGGTGTACGAACGATAGCCAAAAGTTCAGGCTGATGCGTTAAGCCAATTGTTAAAGGGAGGAAACCCATTGATTTTATTTAGTTTTAGTTTAGGTTGCATACATATTAGGGATTCACGTATATGAGCCAGATTATTGGAGGCCAGGGTAGCTGAGGAAACAAAGTAGTTAGGATTAGATCATTCCATCTCAACTACACTAGACCAACATTGTATCTAAGAAAGAGTATAATGACTTAATTATGAAAGTATTCAAAATTGGATTAGTTTCCAGAGATTCTCTACCAATACAGTTTTCCTCATTAACAAAATCTTGTGGGTGTGTGTTTTACTTTATTTTCGCATTATAATCGTTATTATTATAATTAAAATTATCCCACTTGTACGTTAATAATACCTTGTTCTTTTAGTAATCTATCAAATCTTGAACAAGATTATAACCAAGATTTATCTTCTATAGGTTAAAGAAAAATAATTGGTGGTGTTTCTGGTACCCCTAATCTTTTTGGGTCACTAAATCTCTTTGAATCGTTGAAACTTTAATATGATTTTCAGATTTTTCCTAATTTTTGATTGTAATTTTTTTTGGAGGTTGAAAATGAGCGAGTAAAAGGAGATCAGATCTAAAGAAAAATGTTATTAACTACAGAGACTAAATAAGGAGGTACAAAAATAGTTTTATTTATAAATGTTTTTCTTGCAACAAGACATATATATATATATAGGTGACGTCATATATACCACATGTATCATAAATGTGATTTTTGAAACTCTAAAAAAAAATCGCAAAACCATATCTTGAGTAAGTCATAATTAAATGTTTAAATTTATATGTACGGTTTCAATGGTTGTATAATTTTTTTTTCACCTTAGGGATTCTCATTTTCTTTGATAAAAAAAATTAAGCAATTTTGAACCTTTTGTTCTCTCCTCCGTCCGTATCGAACGAATCCGTACGTATCATCCGTATAACTGAAACCACAATTTAGTATTGTGAATTTCCATAGCGAAGCAAGACCACAGGAAACTAACAATCCAAAAGTTAATCCAAATTAATAGATGTAATAAACTGATAATTTTGAACTTTGATTCGTACCCATAATTGAATATTATGGACTTCCATAACCTAACATGGACTAAGAGACAACATTTTTTAAGGAAAATTAAACAAGATGAAATATGCAAGTCAAGTTGGGAATTGTTAAAATGAAAAGCATCATGTTTACCAGTTTTTGCTTCATTTGGTTTTTTTCCGAGTTAAAACCATCCATAGATATTCAGATCTGAAAAAACAAAAGAGAAGAACAAAAAAGAATCGGACTATGTGGAGAAGTGGGAAGCTAGAAAATATTTTGCATAGATAGTAAAGAGAGTAAGGGACAATAACAAGTTAGGGTCTATAAATAAAGAAACAAGGTAGGTTTCTTTTAGAAGTCGATATTGTAGTAGCAGGATTTCCCACACTACACCCCTCACTATATTTTGTAGATCTAAATCATATTAATCACCTAAATTTTAAATATAAGTGCTAGAAATTTAAATAGACACATAAGATTTTTTTACGTGGTTCGATCAATGTGATCTACATCCACGATTCTTCACTATGATTTTGAGGTTACATAAGAATTAGATTTACAATCTCCATTAATGGATATTTTGTAGAGCTCTAGATCTAATTATTTGGGGGAAGAAGATGATAAAGAAAATAAATCTCTCTCTAAAAATCTCTCTCCTCCTAAAAGTGTCCTCCCAAAATTATCCCCCTTTCTCTCTCCCCGCTCTCCTCTTTATATAGGTGTTTACATAGTGGATGACAACTCACATACAGCTCATATTCTCGCGAGCTCTTTGATAATTTCGTGAGCTCTTGCTACCTTCTCGCGAGACACTCTCGCGAGTCTTGCTACCTTCTCTCGAGACACTCTCTCGAGTCTTGCTACCTTCTCTCGAGACACTCTCGCGAGTCTTGCTACCTTCTCTCGAGACACTCTCGCGAGTCTTGCTACCTTCTCTCGAGACACTCTCGCGAGTCTTGCTACCTTCTCTCGAGACACTCTCGCGAGTTAAGAAAATAATTGAATCTCGCACGCTAAGAGAATATGTTGTGCGATATTTGAATCCTACATCTTGCCTCTTTTTCCTTGAATATTGCTTGAAGAGCGATCTTTAAGGAAAAATCTGTTGTTGTAGTAGTCTTTGATCTTTGTTGATGAAGGAACGAGCGAAAGAATACTTGACTTGAAAAGTACGTACTTGCCTCTATTCTTTTGCGAAGTTCCGAAGCTTTGAGAAGTATATATGAAGTATCGTTTCTCGAATTATGCGAAGTATGAAGTATCCTTGAAGAAGTATATGAAGTACTTAATCCTCGAAATATATAAGAAGGATGAAGTATCCTTTGAGAAGTATAAGAAGTACTTAATCCTCTAAATATAAGAAGTATTGTGAATCCATCATGCGAAACTCCCGCTCCATGTTCTTTGCCTCATGCTATGCTCTATTCTTTCGCGAAGTTCTGAAACTTTGCGAAGTGGATAAGAAATATTAATCCTTGAAGTATAAGAAGTATTGCCTCTTGTTCATGCGAAGTCATTATTCCATTTTTGGTGAGGATTCTTGTTGTTCATTGGTAAACATCTTCTTTGGAAATGATTCTTGCCGAGAAAATAAAGAACATAAAATGTTTTTTCGGTAATCCATTGTTGCCTCATTCTTTATCTACGAAGGTAGAATCGTTGAAAAAGTGTTGAATGAGTGAGTTATTTCTTCATTCTTATCTTTCCTCTATCTCCTGCGTTGTGCTCATGCGATAGTATAATCTCTTCATTGCTTTACGTTGAATTTTACCATTGCGACGAGGTCGCAGGTATCTCCATGAATGGAGAAATCTACTTTTCTCGCCTTATCATTTCGGTAGTCTTTATTTTATCTCTTCTTGTAGCGACAAGGTCGCAGGCCGCCTTTACATTTTCATGCAATGGCCCATTGACCTTGCCTTATCATTTTTGCGTGGTCTTCCAAGTTAGACCTCCCTAATTAGAGGTCTTCCCCTGCCACCTTTCATCGCGACAAAATCGCAGGACGTCTTTACACTTGCATGTAAAGACCCATTGATCTTGCCTTATCATTTTCCAAGTATTTTTGCCTCTGCAGGATGTTTTAGTTGCGACAATATGACAGGCCTAGATATCCTTGCGAACATAAAGCCCCATGACATTGCCGTCTTGCGACGAAATCGCAGGACGTCCGTACATTTTCGTGTAAAGACCCATTAATCTCGTCTTACCCTCGCGTTAGTATTATTGCCTCTGCAGGATCATTGCACAAATATGACAAGCCTAAGTCTCCTTGCGAAAACAAAGCCTCATGACATTTGCGTCTGTTTTGACACTTCCCCTAATGGAAAGCGTCGCCCTTATCTTCTCCTGGTTGCCCCTTCAAGGAGGCGAAACATCGCCATACAAGACTAGCTCCTCCCATCCGGTCTTAACAACAACCGATTGTTTTCGCAGCCTCTTATCCCTTATACCTATAGGGTTTATGGTTACGAGACTGCACCCTAAGTGGAGTTTTCTTGAGCGAGTGCAACATATGCCAAGACTTGCCAAGAATGGCCGGGGTAGGTTCATCCATCCGGGCACTCTGGCTCAACCGTGTACCTCGGCGCCTTGTGCATACACCGACTCCTTGAAAGAGACCCTCGGTCGCCCAACCGGGGTAACCTACATATATAGTTGGGAATCCAAGGTACCTCTTCCTGATAGGCTTTCATGGGCCCCAAATTTCCATGACTCGAGCTTCGGGAGCGGTGTAACCTTCCCTCTGAGCCATGTCGAGAGATACCCCCCTTATATGACGCACTTTAGGTCTTACATTTGCCTCTTCACGAAATGTTATTCGCGAACTAGGGTGTACGCCATAAAGGTTCGTCCCATTCTGGTTATTTTATTGATTCTTCTTCATATGCAATAGGTACCCCCTACTACGACGCACTTTAGGTACTTTTGCCTCTTACGAAATTCGATTTCGTCATAGTAGGTTTGCCTCTATCCGATTATTTTGTTGATTCTTACGCATATAAGCTCTTTTGTAATTTATTTGATATTTGATAATCTCTTGTCATTTTAAATGCGAAATTCTCGCATGTCTTCATTCTTTCATTCATTCTTCCATTCTTTTCTTTCATTCATTCCTTCATTTAAATCACTTCTTTCACTCATTCTCATAATATTATATCATTTGAAGCAAAGTAAATATTCAAGAGAAATTCTAATACATTATAGTCCTGAAATCTTTGTAGTTGTGAAATCTTTATAATTCTGCGATCGTATCGCGTTTTGTGATTCAAATCAAAAATCTTTTATTTTCTCTTGAATATTCTAGATAAATATTCTAGATAAATATAAATATTGGATTTTTTGATTTTTTTTTTTTTTTTTTTTTTTTTTAAATCCAGAAATCTTCGTAATTTTGAAGTCTTCATAATCTTAAAATCTTAGTAATATTTGTAATTTTGCGACTGAATCGCTTTTTTGTAAATCAAATAAAAAATCTTTTATTTTCCGTAGGAGTAAAATGTTTAAGGAAAGTGGTACTTAGCTTTATGTGATTCGCTGCTGATGTTTTCTCTTGCGAAGTATATGATTTGCTTGCGAAGCTAGCATCATTTGCGAAGTTAACATCTGTATGAAGTAGGCGTACATCATCTGCGAAGGGCAAAAATACTGTGGCAAAAGTCCAGTGCTCAGCTTTGAGCAAAAAAGATGTGCGAAAAATTCGCGTGTAAAATATGATGGATCTAGGACTCAATCTTGCGACCACAAGCTTGTAGTCTCCCTCTTGAACCAACTGAGCAGAATCCCTTTTGAGAAATTGATGCACCATGTTGAAACTCGATCTTATACTCTACCTTGTTAATCCAAAAATATGCTAAAATTTTGTTTGTGTGCGAATTCGAACTTATGATCTCAGGTTTGCTTGCTCCAATTCTAACCATCTCTGCTGGCTTTGTTTTTGTATGAATAGCGAGATTCGCATATGTTATTCTCATCTTAATGTCCTTTATACTCTTCCTCATCATCCTTTCTTCTTCTCCTCCTGAGTTGCTGTCTTCGCTGGAATATATAACAAAATGTTTGCGAAGAGAACAAACTACTTCGCTGGGAGGTCTAACGAAGTAGGCAGTTGATGAAGTATGTTTTTCTTTACTTTCTATTTGCTTCTTTACATTCTGTTTGCTTGACAAAGTAAATTGTCTGCTGTAAACTTCTTTACTCTCATGATGTTGTCAACTGGTAGCCTTTACTTGACCATTA
Source organism: Papaver armeniacum (assembly GCA_023531295.1). Taxonomy (NCBI): domain Eukaryota; kingdom Viridiplantae; phylum Streptophyta; class Magnoliopsida; order Ranunculales; family Papaveraceae; genus Papaver; species Papaver armeniacum. The sequence goes on along the minus strand of JAJJWW010011986.1, from coordinate 299,215 downwards.
TTTGTTTTCTTAATTTCTTCCTTTACTATGAACATCATCGTCATAGATTGATACTTTGAGGTACTTTGAAAATCCTCCTTACATCCTCTTCTTGATTTTCTGGATTATGATTCATTTCGAACTGATTCATTTCTGGAAATTTAAAGAGTCTGCGAAGGTTGTCAACGATGTAAATGAAACCATAGTGTCTTTTCTTTTGCAGAAATTTTGCTACTGTGTATTATTCATTCGCCTTTTCCTCAAGTATGAGAAACTTACACTGCGAAGACAATGATTAGAGAAGAATACTGCTTTTCTTTGTTACTGTCCTTTCTTTCGAAAAATACTATTGGCACGACTATACTTCTCCCTTTAGATGGTGAAGATATCATCTCCATGAATTTCGGTGATGAGGCATCATCTTGCCCTTACGAGTTGATCAATTGTTGTATTCTGACGAGGTTGTTGGTCAGGTTAACTCTTTTTCTCACTTTGGTTGCGTTGCTCGCAGCTTCTTTGGTTGCTTTGCTGGAGTTGGTGACGAAACTTGTTGCGAATAGTCGATTGGGATTTGACTTTGTGATGAAAAACAGGTCTAGTTAGTGTGAATTCTGTGATGAAAATTCATTTTAACTATTTTTTCTTTAGCTATGAAGCTTTTCAACTGAACTAACTGCTCTTGTTATCCGCCAATAGTGTTAGCTACGTATCTTCTACTTCCTTTTCCTTTTCCCTTACTCGTGGTTCCTTTTAGCTGAAGTTATTGTGCGTCACTAACTCCCCTGGATTTTAGTCTTTTGTCTTCATATGGTCTTTTAGCTAAATGTTTGCCTCATTTTCTTTGCTTGATATTTCTCCCTAGGATTCTGCGAATTGACTTTCCGGATCTTGGATATGAGTTGGTTTATTCGCAATCAGTGTGCTCTTTCTTTACTTCCTCCTCGTTTGTTTCATGTAGTAATTGCGAGATTGTTTGAGTCTCGGGACTATCGATGAAGTTAATTTAACTTTCGTAAATTTTCTTTTTTAAATTTCATCTTTTGAACTAACTGGTTTCTTTTCTTTGCTTCAACGGATATTGGTGATATATTTGAATCTTGCAGTAGAACCTCCGATTTAAGTAAATCTATCTACGATAGGCTACCCCTTTGTCGACATCTTTGTCTTTCTTATTTTCCTTTGTCATATTCCTGCATTTCTTCTCTTTGTTTGGAGAGTTTTAATTCTTCATGAAATTATTTCTTCGTATGTTTGATAGAACTGGTCAAGCTTTAAACTTCGCATAAGGCCTATGCACTTGGCGAAGTCATTCATTGTTTCTTCTCTCGATTCACGATTATGCATATTGGTGATCAATTCCAATCTTTCCCCTATCGACTGCAAAGATTTCTTGACGAAGTTGTTCGATTTCGTTCTTCCCTGTTTCTAGCGCATATGTAGTAGCAGGATTTCCCACACTACACCCCTCACTATATTTTGTAGATCTAAATCATATTAATCACCTAAATTTTAAATATAAGTGCTAGAAATTTAAATAGACACATAAGATTTTTTACGTGGTTCGATCAATGTGATCTACATCCACGATTCTTCACTATGATTTTTGAGGTTACATAAGAATTAGATTTACAATCTCCATTAATGGATATTTTGTAGAGCTCTAGATCTAATTATTTGGGGAAGAAGATGATAAAGAAAATAAATCTCTCTCTAAAAATCTCTCTCCTCCTAAAAGTGTCCTCCCAAAATTATCCCTCCTTTCTCTCTCCTGCTCTCCTCTTTATATAGGTGTTTACATAGTGGATGACAACTCACATACAGCTCATATTCTCGCGAGCTCTTTGATAATTTCGCAGGCTCTTGCTACCTTCTCGCGAGACACTCTCGCGAGTCTTGCTACCTTCTCTCGAGACACTCTCTCGAGTCTTGCTACCTTCTCTCGAGACACTCTCGCGAGTCTTGCTACCTTCTCTCGAGACACTCTCGCGAGTCTTGCTACCTTCTCTCGAGACACTCTCGCGAGTCTTGCTACCTTCTCTCGAGACACTCTCGCGAGTTAAGAAAATAATTGAATCTCGCACGCTAAGAGAATATGTTGTGCGATATTTGAATCCTACAAGATATGCAAAAAGTTGGTTTGGGTATAAAATTTCTAGAATGCCATATTGACTTTTAGAATTCAAAGAATGAGTTTTTTGTGATGCAAATTATTTTAGCTTCTGACTTCTGATTCTAGAGCAAAAACACTTATGGAATCTAAACACGCTTAGATTCCATAAACACGGAAACACATGTTGTTTGAGGGTGAAAAAGGTTTCTGCTGATTTCGGTAATTTCGCATGAGTGTGTGAGAAACTGAGTCTAAACCCTAAACAATGTACTGCAAGGGAGTACTTTAGATTCGAGAGATCAATCTGTACAAATCCGGCCTAAACCAAGAAATGGCCGTTCCAGACTTGCTTCAGTCACGAAGTGAAGGAGAAGGGTTGGTTTTAGGGAGGGAAGCGAAGAAAGTGTTGAGACCAGAATAGTTGATTCTGGAAGAGTAGTTGTTTGACTTGTATCAGAAAGTGAAAGCTAACATATGAGAAAGCTAGCAAGTGGTTTCTGAGTGTTGTATGCTCCTGAAAAAAACTTGTTGTTTGGTAGAAATAGGTAAGACCTATTTATACAAGTCGTAACATAACGTACTCTGGTCTCGTAGAAAATGGAAACGGCTGAGTAAAGTGGAAGGAGGTGATAAATGGGTAACGCCTGGAATTGATGTTCTATAATGAAAGGAGCGTTTCACCATTATTCCTTGTATTTACTAACAGACTCATTCTTATGACACTTTCATGTAACGGGCGTAGTGTACGCCGCACGCTGTAAACCGCCAAACCAATACCCTTTATGAGCATCCCCAATTTGTGACATGTGTTAGATGTCTCGAGTGTTTTCATGGGAAAACGTTTAGCAAGGTGTTACGTGTGGCATGGTAGAGTCGACATGACTTTTCCAAAGAATAGGCGCGGCCAAATTTGGGGTTTAGATGCAAACCGTGATGTTTTGGCTTTGGGCCGTAAGTTAGGTGGCGAACTTGAACGGTCGAGATCCGCATCTCAGAGGGAAGGATAGTTGTTGATTATTGCAACCCTCCGTTTTAGCAGCCAGCGTTGAGTCATGGCCTTGTCAAAGAGTATGCGCGACCAAATTAGGGTTTAGGTGCAAACCATGTGTTTTGGCTTTGGGCCGCAAGTTGCCATGCGTCAGGTGGCGAACTTGTGTGGTCGAGATCTGCATCTCAAAGAGAATGGTATCCGCTGATTATTGCAACCCTTCGTTTTAGCAGCCAGCGTTGAGTCATAGCCTTGTCAAAGAGTAGGCGCGACCAAATTAGGGATTAGGTGCAAACCATGTGTTTTGGCTTTGGGCCGCAAGTTGCCATGCGTTAGGTGGCGAACTTGTGTGGTCTAGATCTGCATCTCAAAGAGAAGGGTAGACGTTGATTATTGCAAACCTTCGTTTGTAGTAGCCAGCGTTGAGTCATGACCTTGTCAAAGAGTAGGCTTGGCCAAATTAGGGTTTAGGTGCAAACTGTGTGTTTTGGCTTTGGGTCGCAGGTTTCAATGCGTCAGCTGGTGACTTTGGACGGCTAAGATCTGCATCTTAGATGGAAGGGTGGTCTTTGATCGTTGCAACCCTTAGTTTTGGCAGCCAATGACGTGAAGGAGAGGCTAGCATGGTATAAGCGCGGTCAAAACTAAGGTTTGGTGCAAACCGTGGTGTTTGGCCTTGGGCCGCAAGTTGTCGTGCGTTAGGTGGCGAACTTGGATGGTCGAGATCTGTATCTCGAAGAGAAGGGTAGCCGTTGATTATTGCAACCCTTCGTTTTGGTGTGGAGAAGTAGCTGGCATGGTTTGCCATTGACACGGTGGAGCGGCGGGCATGGTTGGCATGCCTTGGCGCAGAGACGTGGCTTGGCACGGTGGTGCGGCTGGCATGGTTGGCATGCCTGGTGTGGTTGTGAATAGTGGTAAAAAGAGTTTCGTTTCTCGGACTTGTGAAGGATTTTTTAGACTCAAATAAAACTAGAAAACTCAAAATAAGTTGTATCAAAATTTTAAAAACACTAAGACTCAAGATTCCACCAATCTCCAATTTTTATGTGATTTAATCTAATCAATATTCATGCAATTCTTTACGTTAAAGTGATTCTAATTTATTGCCTCTAGTAGATTTTCGAAGTAACAATTGTAAACACCAAGCATGAAAAATCAAGAGTTATAAACTAAGCATGCTCCATCGAAACGAATCACAATCATTCAATAAAAATCAATTATTCAATATTAGTTCAATGCAAATAATCATAAAAGAAATTGCAAAAATTAATCGAAGTAGACTTTACCACATGATAATTGGAAAAATGGCTTCCTCTATCGCCTCAGCAATGGGGTTTAGCTCCTCATATTAATCACTTGCTCAAAATATTGGTTTATGGTTCAAAAGTTGATTAAAAGGAAGGAAGACAATAAAACAGGCTGTTTGCAACGTTGTATTGGCGCTACAAAGAAGCTGTTACAAAGGACGAACTATTACAGAGAACTGTTGGTTACTGTAGCAGTGTTACAAATTGAGATGCTTAAGTGTTGAGATATTAAGACTGACAGAACATTTGCTTTGAATGGTGTTTTGTTCTTCAGCTTCTTCTTCTTCTCCTGCTGGTGTAACTCGCTCTGCAACTCGACTGATTCTTCTCTGTTGGGTTCTAAACTTCTCCTAAGGTTGATTAAACCCTCTATGACTCATACCCAGGCTATATATACACAACATCAACCTTAAATCTCGATTAAATCTCCTCTTTTCTTCGGCAGAAAGTCCTTGAATTTTCCACTTTCCAAACTCTTCTTTATACGTTTCTGAGCCGTACAGGTCATTCCAGCCCCTCTATTAGATTGATATGAATCTCAGGAAAGGTTATCTTCCCTCAAATCTCCCGTAACTTCCAAATATAATCAAACAAAATCCCGTGAAAAACTTCACCTCCCTAATTAAGCCAACTCGATGATTTCCTCCTCTATTTTCGAATCAACTCGATGTACATTCCCTGTTTAACCAAAACAGGGTAATCCAAATCCAATATTCAGGCAGAAAATCCGATCAAATCTCCACCTATTACCAAATCAGGAGGTCCGTGAAACTCCACACCTCTGTTTTGCTCCAACTCGAGTTCTAGCTAATTTGGATTCAAACAAATGACTATACCAGGCCTGTTAGGCTCTAACAGGTCCAGTCCACCAAAATCCCGTGATTGAATCTCCTTAAATCCTCCCAAAAATGCGAACTCTAATCTGCTTCCCGTCTGCAAAAGTTTTCCCGCCAAAACAGGTTTGAACGAAGAAGACAAAGGTCTCCCCCCCTATCCAGAGTGGGGGTGCAAATAGCAGCTGCCTTGGGGTGTTATGGACAACTTTTCGAGCCGATTTTTCCAAAAAAAATTATTGGCCAAAATACCTACACACACATAAAATACCATAATAAGTACAACAAATGAGCACTATCAAATTATAGAATCGAGACAAATTAGACACAAAAATGTTTCTATCAAATACCCCCAAACCTATTATTTGCTAGTCCTCGAGCAAAAATAAAATAAAATCCTAACTCACTGTCGCAGGCATCATCGATTGCATTTAGCGTATGCAATAAGTCTTTAAACCCCTAGGTGGCCCTAGGGGCCGAGTTATAGTTTCAGGAGGGTTTACCAGAGGTGTACACACAAAATTTTTTTACTCCAGACCCTAGCTATCTACGCAGAACCTTGGAAGGCACTAAAGAATCTCCTTGGTTGGCATACTTATTGACTACAGGAGGAAGTACCCTGATGCGAAATTCCAATTGCTGTACACGAGTTTGCACTCAAGCATACTAAAATTCATATATAAGTGACAGAGCTCTACTCAGATAGTTTCTGGACATCATAACCGGAGTCAACCAATCACATGGATAGATTAAGAAATGGATATAGAAAAAAAACGTAGATGGTTTTGATGTTGACTAAGGTGAACGGTGTTTCCCATATTTGTCTGAAGGCCACTGCAAAAATAAACCTATCCTAATGGACTGAGATACTGTTCTGGACTAATATCAACATACTGGCATATACAAGGGAACCAGTAGTCGATAACCCTAATTCTAGATCAACTCAGCTGGCATATACAAGGGAACCAGTGGTCGATTTTATTGAATTTATTCCGGTTGGTCTAATGGTCTGGTCTCTATTTCTCTCTTTTTTTTTCTTTTTTTCTTTTCACTTTTTTTTTTCACAATAATTCTTTTTTTCTTTTTTTTTTCACTTTTTTTTTCTCTTCATATTTGGGCATCTCAATCACTCTATTTCACCCTAGCAGTGGTAACAACTTGATTCGTGAGCCCCACCTAATCACTTAGAGAAACATATTTTAAAAAGAAAACAAAATAAAAACATAAGTGAAAAGGATTCAACGAGATATGGCGAAACTACCATGTTTTTTTTCTAACACCTGAGCTCTGTGCTTTTATGAATAGACTCTTTAGATGTTTCCATCTAATCAGATTGGTTCCTCAACTCCTATAACCAAGATGCTTCCATCCACTTAGATTGGTTAGTGCCATCCTTAATAAGCATAAATTTCTAGGCTCTGGAGTTTATTTATTGTAACAAAAAGGTAACAAAAGTTTCTACCCCACCCCCAAACTTAAATCTAACATTGTCCTCAATGTTTCTAATTAAAGAACAGTACCAAAAATATAAGTAACATGAGGAATTAGTAAAGAGAGAATTCAGAAAGATAGTACCTGGATGAAGCGAAACCAAAAACCTACAAAAATAATATACAACATACAAACCGCCTCAATGGTCAATCAAGGTAAATAGGGTCCTCCAGAGGGACCTCCTCAATATCACCTGTAGGAAAAGACTCTAAAAAGGGCTTCAATCGCTGACCGTTAACCTTTGAAGAACTACTACCATCTGGTGCTCAATCTCAATAGCGCCATGAGGAAAAACAGTACGGACCACAAAAGGACCGGTCCACCGAGAGCACAACTTCTCGGGGAATAAATGCAAACGAGTGTCATACAGAAGAACTTTTTGACCTGGAGAAAATGACTTTCGTAAAATATTCTTATCATGCAGAAGTTTCATTTTGTTCTTATACTCCTCAGCACTATCGTATGCATCTCTACGAATCTCGTCCAACTCATTGAGTGGAGCTTTACGTGAGCTCTGCCTTGTCAAGTGAAAAGTTTAGCTGCTTAATAGCCCAATAGGCTCTATGCTCTAACCCGACAGGAAGGTGACATGCCTTGCCAAATACTAGACGATAAGGTCACATTCCAATGGGTGTCTTAAACGCAGTACGGTAAGCCCATAAGGCATCAATAAGCCTTGATGACCAGTCTTTCCTATTGGGATTAACTATTTTCTCTAAATACGCTTAATTTCCCTATTGGAGACCTCTACCTGACCACTAGTCTGTGGGTGATATGGGGTATCTACTTTGTGGGTAATACCATATTGTTTCATTAAAAGAGCAAACGGTCTATTACAAAAGTGTGAACCTCCATCACTAATTATAGCTCGCGGTGTACCAAAACGTGTAAGTATATTTCTCTTTCAAAAACTGGACTACGACCTTGTGGTCATTTTTTTTACAAGGAACCGCCTCAACCCACTTAGACACATAGTCTACAGAGACAAGTATGTAAAGATAACCAAAAGAATTAGGAAATGGACCCATAAAATCAATGCCCCACACGTCAAAGACCTCAATCACTAAAATAGGGTTCAAAGGCATCATATTTCTACGGAAATGGTCCCTAACCTCTGTCAACACTCACAAGAAACACAATGACTATGGGAGTTTTTAAACAACGAAGGCCAGTAAAAACCACACTACAATATCTTAGCAGCAGTCTTCTTAGCACTAAAATGACCCCCACATGCATGTTCATGACAAAAGGAGATAATACTTGACTGGTCACTCTCGGGTACACATCTCCTAATAATCTGTCTGACAATACTTAAACAGATAAAGATCGTCCCAAAAGAAATGCTTAACCTCGGCTAAAAACCTAGAACGATCTTGCTTACCCCAATGTTGAGACATTCGACCCGAAAGAATAAGATAATTCACTATATTCGCATACCAAGGTGATTGGGAAACAGAGAACAACTGTTCATCAGAAAGCTATCCCTTATAGGAAGGGAATCATTAGGGGAACTAACAACTAGCCTAGACAAGTGGTCTGTTACTTACATTTTCTATTTTCCTATGGACCCTTTTTGTCTCTAATGTCCTCGGACAAAATTCTTGTAACAAAAGGATCCACCTAATCAATCTAGGTTTGGTATCCTTCTTAGACAAAAGGTATTTCAAAGCAAAGATGATCAATATAGATTACGATCTTAGAACCTAATAGGTAGGATCTAAACTTATCTAAGGCAAACACGATGGATAAAGAAAATAATGAGCAAAGGTCAGCTTCCTTCTCATTAGTTGTATAGTTCATTTAGGCATCATTCGAGTTTTGCTAGAATAGTAAATCACATGAAGTAATTTGTTTTCTCGTGACCTAGCACAACAACTATAGCATAATCAAGCATCACACATAATTTCAAAGGGTAGGTTCCAATGTTAGGTGCCCTGACTATCTGGGCGAGAGTGAGTAAATTCTTAAGCTTCTCAAAAGCCTCTAAACAAGCATCATCAAAGACAAACTTAACATCTTTTGCAAGCAAATTGCAAAAAGGTCTAGAAATCAAGCTAAAATCCTTAATGAATCGACGGTAAAAACCTGCATGCTCTAGGAATGACCTAATATCTTTTACGGTTTTTGGGACCTGTAAAGTCTTAATAAGGTCAACTTTGGCTTTGTCTACCTCTATACCCTTTGAAGAAACGATGTGCCCTAACACAATTCCTGATTTAACCATGAAATTTCCCAATTAAGCACTAAATTCTTTTCCTTACACCTAGTCAACACTAAGGTCAAATGATGCAAGCACTCATCAAAAGATGAACCAAACACTGAAAAATCATCCATAAAGACCTCTAAAAATCATTCTACCATATCAGAAAATATGCTCATCATACAACGTTGAAAAGTCGCAGGGGCATTACATAGCCCGAAAGGCATGCGTCTATACGCAAAGGTACCAAAGGGACATGTAAAAGTGGTTTTCTCTTGGTCTTCTGGGGGCAATAACGATCTGATTATATCCGGAGTAGCCATCTAAGAAGCAATAATGACTATGTCCATCTAATCGCTCTAGCATTTGGTCGATAAAAGGAAGGGGAAAGTGATCCTTCCTTGTGATCTTGTTCAATTTCCTATAGTCAATACAGACACGCCATCCCGTGGTCACCCGGGTTGGGATTAACTCATTATTATCATTCTGGACTACAGTGATACCTGATTTCTTGGGGACAACCTGAACGGGGCTGACCCACTTACTGTCTGAAACTGGGTAGATAATACCCACATATAACAACTTAAGCACCTCTTTTCTAACTACCTCTTTCATGTTAGGGTTCAGTCGACGTTGCATCTCCCTAGAAGGTTTGGAGTCTTATTCTAAATGAATATGATGCATACACACAATAGGACTTATACCCTTAATGTCTTCTATAGTCCACCCTAAAGCTTCCTTATTGTCTTAAAGTACTTTTACTAGCCTACTTTCCTGATCACTATCCAAATCGTAAGCTACAATCACAGGTAAAGTCTTAGATGGGCCTAAAAACACATACTTTAGAGTGTCGGTAGTGGTTTTAGGTCCAACTTAGGAGGCTCTTCTAAAGAAGGAATTAAGGTAGTCTCGGAAACTGGTAATGGTTCGAACCTAGCTTTCCATCTATCGAGTGTCTAACACAGGGGTAGAATCTAATAGAGCATTCACTTGTTCAATAGTCTTTGTCGTCATCAAAATCTAAACCAAAATGGGATAGACAACTTTCTAATGGGTCTTCGGACAAAATGTTTGGTAATGACTCTGAACTAAGGCTTCTATCATGTTCACCTCTTCAACACATGTGTCATCTAGCTCATATGGTAGCTTCGACATTAAAAATGTTCATCTCCATAGTCATATTACCAAAAGATAAATTCATCACACCATTTCGACAGTTAATGATCGCATTAGACGTAGCTAAAAATGGGCGACCTAATATCACAGGTATCTGGTTCTCTGGGTCGGGAACAGGTTGGGTATTTAGGACCACGAAATCTACTGGATAAATAAACTTTTCGACCTCAATAAGAACATCCTCAATAACACCTCGAGGAATTTTAACAGACCTATCAGCTAACTGCAATGTCATCTGAGTAGGTTTTATTTCACCAAGTCCTAGCTGTAAGTACACATGGTACGGCAGTAAGTTCACACTGGCTCCTAAGTCAGGTAAAGCTTTTTCTACCCGATGTTTACCTATTGTACAAGAAATGGTAGGGGAACCTGTGTCTTTGTACTTTGGAGTTGTGGTGTTCTGAATGATTGAACTTACGTGACTAGCTAAAAAGGCTTTCTTATGGACGCTAAGTTTTCGCTTTCGCGTACACATATCCTTAAGGAACTTTGCATAAGCAGGAATTTGCCTAATTGCATCTAATAAAGGAAGGTTTATGGTAACTTGCTTAAAAACCTCCAATATGTCATTAAAGTTCGATTCCTTCTTTGTTGGTACTAATAGCTGAGGAAATGGGGCTCTAGGCACAGAATCAGACCTCTTAGGAACATAATTGACATCATCAGAAACTTTATCAGCCCCATCAGCTAGTGGTGGTCCTGAGGGGTGAACTACAATATGTTCACTATCGGGCATGGTTACCTGATTTTCTACTACTCTACCACTCTTAAGGGTTCTAATAGCTTCAACTGATTCGATGGTTTTGCACCTACTTCATGAACTCCTCTAGGGTTGGGTTGTGTTTGACTAGCAAACTTACCTTTTTCTCTCAAAGACTCATTTATCGCACCAACACTGGGTTTTTAACTCGGAAATAGCTTTATTTGTTTTCATGTCATATCCTGTTACTAGCTTGTAGACTTTGTTCTACTGATAGATGAAATTTTGCAGTTTGTTGAGTTAACAAGTTGAGAGACTCTTCTAAACTTAAGATTTTCTTATCTGACTGATTATGAAACTGAGTTGGTCCTGAAGGATTCTTAGTATAGCCAAAACCTGGGGGAGCATTAGAATTACTAAACTGACCTTGATTCTGGCCCTTAGACCACGAAAGGTTCGGATGGTTTCTCCAACCAGGATTATAGGTTTCTGAATATGGGTCAAACTTCTGACGGTTATCAAATCTAGTGTTATTATAGAGAGCATTGGCTTGCTCTTCATTATTTTGGCCTTCCCAAAAAGGCTCCACTCTACCACTAGTCTGACCCACTTCTAAAGATTCTAACCTTTTTGCTATAGCAGCAATTTTGGCATCTGACTCAAAGCCTCCTTCTATCCTATTAACGTTTACTCTACCTAGAAGAATTGTTTTCTGGGGTCCCCTATTATTTTCCCATTGTTGGGTCTTTTCGGCGATTTCACTCAAAAATGTCATCGCCTCATCAACTGTTTGGTTTTCAAACCCACCTGAACACATAGATTCTATTGTGGTTGTAGTGGAATAATCTAAACCCTCATAAAGGATTTGAACTAACCTAACCTTTTCTAAACCATGATGAGGACATTGGGCTAATAGATCATTGAACCTTTTCAAATACCTATACAAAGATTATCCTTCCTGTTGAGAAAACGTGCAGATTTGCGTCATAATAGACGATGTTTTATGCCTAGGGAAAAATTTGTTCAAAAAGGCAGATGTAAGTTGTTCATATGTTTCGATTGAACCGGAAGCCAAACTATATAGCCACGATTGAACCGAAAACCAAACTATATAGCCACGATTTGCGTCCTAATAGACGATGTTTTATGCCTAGGGAAAAACTTGTTCAAAAAGGTAGATGTAAGTTGTTCATATGTTTCGATTGAACCGGAAGCCAAACTATATAGCCACGATTTAACCGGAAGCCAAACTATATAGCCACGATTTGCGTCCTAATAGACGATGTTTTATGACTAGGGAAAAACTTGTTCAAAAAGGCAGATGTAAGTTGTTCATATGTTTCGATTGAACCGGAAGCCAAACTATATAGCCACGATTTAGCTTTATCTTTCAGGGAAAAAGGAAATAACCTGATACACGAGGGACGAGTAGTCCTAGTCGGATTCAACAAAGCTTTCAAAGTTGCCATTTCTGGCTCTATAGGGATTCTCTCCTCAGTAAAATACGGACGTTCAAAACCGGATTTTCCGAAAATCGGACTTTCTAAATTAAGGTAATCGAGATTCTTAGAACTAATGAATCGACCTAGAGTGTCTCTTCTACGTTCAGGCATACAAAAGAATTTATTTTCCTAAATTGGAAGGGTAATCAATCACAAATCAAGGCCGACTCAACCAAATCAAACCTATTGATTTCTAGCAAACAAAAAGCATGATGGCTCCACTTAGATTGTCTCTAGACCAGCTTCTACTCTTCCAAGAGGCAACTAGGTACAATTTTAGCAAACCTCGTAGGACGATCCAAATAACGTAAGTCGAAGAGAAGTAGGAGAAGCTCTGAGGATCTTTGATACCCACACCTCTATGGCAAACGCTTCCCTGGGTTACAAGGCGGCTCTAATCGACTTCCAGTAATCTTCCTGAATTTTTCCCTAGGTAAGACCTATTTATACAAGTCGTAACATAACGTACTCTGGTCTCGTAGAAAACGAAAACGACTGAGTAAAGTGGAAGGAGGTGATAAATGGGTAACTCCTGGAATGGATGTTCCATAATGAAAGGAGCGTTTCACCATTATTCCTTGTATTTACTAACCGACTCATTCTTATGACACTTTCATGTAACAGGCGTAGTGTATGCCGCACACTGTAAACTGCAAAACCAATACCCTTTATGAGCATCCCCCAGTTTGTGACATGTGTTAGATGTCTTGAGTGTTTTCATGGGAAAACGTGTAGCAAGGTGTTACGTGTGGCATGATAGTGGCCATGGTAGAGTCGACATGGCTTTGCCAAAGAATAGGCGCGGCCAAATTTGGGGTTTAGATGCAAACCGTGATGTTTTGGCTTTGGTCCGTAAGTTAGGTGGCGAACTTGAACGGTCGAGATCCGCATCTCAGAGGGAAGGATAGCCGTTGATTATTGCAACCCTCCGTTTTAGTAGCCAACGTTGAGTGTGGCTTTTCCATAGAGTAGGCTCGGCCAAATTAGGGTTTAGGTGCAAACCGTGTGTTTTGGATTTGGGCCGCAAGTTGCCATGCGTCAGGTGGCGAACTTGTGTGGTCAAGATCTGCATCTCAAAGAGAAGGGTAATCGTTGATTATTTCAACCCTTTGTTTTAGCAGCCAGCGTTGAGTCATGGCCTTGTCAAAGAGTAGGCGCGGCCAAATTAGGGTTTAGGTGCAAACCGTGTGTTTTGGCTTTGGGCCGCAAGTTGCCATGCATCAGGTGGCGAACTTGTGTGGTCGAGATCTGCATCTCAAAGAGAAGGGTATCCATTGATTATTGCAACCCTTCATTTTAGCAGACAGCGTTGAGTCATGGCCTTGTCAAAGAGTAGGCGTGGCGAAATTAGGGTTTAGGTGCAAACCGTGTGTTTTGGCTTTAGGCCGCAAGTTGCCATGCGTCAGGTGGCGAACTTGTGTGGTCGAGATCTGCATCTCAAAGAGAAGGGTGGCTGTTGATTATTGCAACTCTTCGTTTGTAGTAGCCAGCGTTGAGTCATGGCCTTGTCAAAGAGTAGGCGCAGCCAAATTAGGGTTTTGGTGCAAACCGTGTGTTTTGGCTTTGGGACGCAGGTTGTCATGCGTCAGCTAGTGACTTTGGAAGGCTAAGATCTGCATATTAGATGGAAGGGTGGCCGTTGATCGTTGCAACACTTCGTTTTAGCAGCCAATAACGTGAAGGAGAGGCTGGCATGGTATAGGCGCGGCCAAAACTAGGGTTTGGTGCAAACCATGGTGTTTGGCCTTGGGCCGCAAGTTGCCGTGCGTTAGGTGATAGACGCATTTATGTGTCTATTTGCATCTCGATTTTCTATATTGTCGGTACCCATTTTTGTACTTATTATGGTGTTTTATGTGTTTGTAGGTCACCTGCTATTCGGACTCCCAGTTTGGATAAGGGGCATCCCATGACTATTCGCACCCCACTCTGGTTAGGGGGTACCATCTTCACCGTTTGAAGTATAGATTTGTGATGCGTGTCGTAGGTGCAATCAAATTAATATCTTATTTCCACTCAATTAAAAATAATATAATGGAAGTCAAGTTCGTTCCCACGAGGAGCAAGAGATTCTAGTTGTAAAAATTGTCACAAAAAGGGGGGAGGTGTAAAACAAAAGAAAGTAAACAAAACAATTAAAAGATAAAGTTGAAATCAATAAGAGAGACAAGATCAAGGAATCCTTCTTCGTTACGAAACAATGAATCAAGTTATGTTCTTTTCTACTTGTTATTAGTCACAAATTATCACCAACCGTAGGATAGCAGGTCCGCTTAGCTAGCCCCAAAATCCCTAATTTCACCGAGTAACAGTCCGCTTAGTTATCGATTCTATTCAAAAGAACCACCTTGAGGTTAGCACAAGATGTAATTCCATGAATGCATTAAGATTTATGAATTTAGGTTTAGTACTAGTAGTTAAACTCGGTTCGCTTGGTTCACTTTCTAGCGTTGTTTCTACACACAATTGCTCCACGGAATCCCTCCGCAAGGTCTCGTGTTTGCTACTTATGTAAAAAGTCAAGAAACGATTACTTATCCCCTAACTTTCACTAGCTTTAGATCAAATTAACAAATCAATTTAGTTGGCCACCCAAACAATCTATCAATCAATCATGAATGTCTTTAAGATCATTCCTATTAGTAAAAACAATCGATAATCATGTGAAAAACCTCAAGATAGAATTGAAACAAAAACTCAAAACATATATTAAGAACTAGGAATTCATCCTCAATCAATAATAAAATTAGCTACTCATGTTAAGGAGTTCACACAAAGAATAAGAAAAGAAAAGTGTTGTGTGTATAGAGAGGTGTGTGTAGAGATGTGTGTGTAGAGATGTGTGTGTAGAGAGGTAGAAAACTTCTCTATTTATAGGCTTCAATATTCTCCAAATCTTCCAAGGAATAGAATCCTTTTCCTTTAGCCATTCAATTTCCAAATTCAAGTCTTTCTCAACTCTTCATCTTCTCTTTCCAAATTTGAGCCCAATTCTCCATCTAATTCCTAGTCCAAGTCTTCACATCCATGAGAAGAATCCACACGAAATTCTGTAATTTTGGTCGCCGAAAAACTGGTATTATGGCCGGAATCCGGCCGGAATAGTCACCGCCGGCAACCTGAATATCACTGCCGGTCACTGGAATCTTCTTCTCCGTCAAGGAATATTCCGATTCAGTTAACCGACTGACCTAACGGTCTTGTTAGTCAACTAGGTCAAGGCAGATGGTGAGTTAGCTTCTAGTCAGCTCTTGAGTCAGGCTGACTCGGCTTACTCGTTGAGTTGGATCGGAGGATCACTGAGTTAACTCGTGTGAATGGATTGGAAGCCGAGTTCTGGCTGTTTCTCAGTCATTTCCAGGCCTAACTCCGGCCATTCTTTTAACTTCATTCACCGTAATGAGACATGTATCCTACACATACATCTATTTCAAGCACTGCCAGTTCATAACATCATCAGAGCCTTAACCAATCTATTCCTGCGATGCTATCATAGCCACACAGCCAATTTCTTCAGCTCATAGCAACAGCAACCCCTCTGCAATCAACAAGCTATTCCATAACCATTCTGCTCACAGCACCAGACCCATACATTTACCACCAGACTCGAGCTTCATAAATTGCCACTTGCTCTCAATCTCAGAACCCATTGCTATTCTTTTCCTTGCTCAAACAACAGCAACCACCAGCTGTTTCTTCTCAGTTCCAAATCCAGCTCAGTCCAGCTGCACAGTCAATCATGCCACAGCTGCAACGAACCCCACAACACCAAAACTCACAAGCTCCATCTCTGTATTTTAATTGCACCAGTTCCATCTTGAGCTCAAGAGCAGCACAAACTCCATAACTCTCTGTTTAAACTCCCAATCACTCCTTTATGCTCAGCCATAACAGTGCACAACATCAACTCTAATAACAAGAATGACTCATTCAAATTATCACACACAAGAAGAAATTTGAACCAACATCATCGACTTCTCAATCACATTGCACTCAAAGTTACGGCTCAAAGCCAACTGCAATCAGCAAGCTACAAACCATCTCCTTTGAATAACTCCACAACCACCTGCATCCTTTAGCTTTCCACGGCTCATCTCGGGCCACTGCAGCGGCATTGCTTTCCATGACCATTCCCAATTCTCGATTGCAACAAACAAATCCCGAACAAAACCATTTCTCGACCTCATCAAAGCAATGTGAGATACATCCACCAAACCACGATTTTATTTCCATCATTAGCGTTCAATCTCCCCTGTTCTCAGTTCAAAACCCATTTTCCTAAGCATCAATAGATTCATACATCTCAGACACCTCTTCAATCTCCATCAAACTCATCTTCAGAAACCCAGCATCTCCATCGATCTGTGGAAACTTTTTTTTTCTCTTATATCATTTCTGAAATCAATCCTCTGCAAATCCTACTCGTTCACGACCACGAATCAATCAAACCCATTTCGATTTTTTAGTTGAAACTTCGAACCCTAATTTCTTCATCATCTCATCACAACAGATCCCTTTTGTATCTTCAATTCATGTCAACGACTCCATCTTCCAAACACACAGCACCTCCGTCTTCAATCACTCATGGCGGAAACCAGCAATTTTCAGATTCAAACTTCTTCTCTCGGACAAAGCAAATCAGTAGCAGCTGCGCTGCTTTTCTTCCTCTCAGATGAATGAAGAAAATGAGAGAAAACATATATCTCGATAGTAAGGTTGAATTAGGTCTGGATGGGTACACCCCAGGGATAAGATCCACCCCCAACTGGGTGCCCTGAGTAACAATATTGGTGCCTTTAACATTTCCTCTCTTAAAACAAAACTGGCTACCCCTTAATATGTGTCTGGGCTCCATATATCAATCGCTTTTAAAAATAACCTTTTTGCCCTTTTTGCTCAAATTGGGTAATTTCTTCTTCTTTTCCTCCGTGTGACTCCAAAGTAGCTACAAAACTCAAAACAAGCGTAAAATACATAATTTACAAGAAAAATAGCAAAGAAAGCATAAACCATAGATAGTAAAATAGGATGTATTCTACACCCTATCAATTTGGCGGGAAAACTGAACCAGTCACCTGCGTATCTTCTGTGCGAATTTTGGAGGATACTTAATGAGATTGAATCTCTGTTTTCGATTGGGATTAACTGGATTGGGCCAAACAACATTGGTATGGATGATTAAATAGACTAGATTGGGCTGGATCATTGATTCGAAACCAAACAGGGAGGTGGATATATTTCGGGTTGTATGTTCTATATTTGGAAGATTTGTGAAGAGATTTGGTCGAAATTTTTCACAGAATGGATTGATATTATCCTGTTTCGAATCAGAGTTGGTAAGGGAACTTTTCACGTAAATAAGGGAAGTATCCTCGAGTTTTACCGAAGCAGGGAAGGTGAAGATATTCACGGGAATTGTTGGACATAATTCTGGCAGTTACGTGTTGTTTGGGAAGAAGAAATATCCTCTATTAGGATAGTATTCTATCGACAGGAAAAGCGTAAGAGAAAGGAAAGGGAAGAAAAAAAACCGTAACTTGGAGAGAAGAAAAAAGAGAGAATTTTGCGGGATTTTTCAGCCCTATTGTGTATATATATGTGGACAGGATCTAAACAAGGGATTGTCGAGAGTTTGGGGTAGAGCAGAGGCATAAAATTACGCTGCAGGAGGAGTTGCAGCAGCAACAGGTGAAGAGGAAGAAGAAGAGTTGCAGACGACAGAAAAGAAGTGTCGTTCTCAAGAACACGAAGAACAGACTCATACAGAAAGTGGTTTATTCTGCCACACAAAAGATTTATCGTTCTCTCATAATGATGTCTTTGTAACACTTATATCCGTTGCGATTTCACTGCTTTATTATTTTTCACCTCTTGTAAACACTTTTTGAGCTATGAATATCAATTTTGAACGTGTTTTCACCATGAGGAGCTAAACCCCATCACTGGGATGACGGAGGAAGCCAATTCTCATCACTTTGGTAACTTATTTAATTCTTTTTATGACTTTTGCATTAATATAAATTGAATTATGATTTTAAATTAATTAGTTGTCATTTGGTTTGATGGGTTATGCTTAGCTTTAGTGTTTTGATAACCCATGCTTACGATTTACAATTAATGTTTTATAAAATATACCTTGGCAAAGATTAAGAGTTAATAATTGTTATTTTTGGAGCTATAATTGTCTAAGAATTAATATTGAAACCATAGAATTAGAGTTTGGTGAAATCCTGATTCCCAGTAATCTCTCAATATTGTTATTATCCTTTGTTTTAATCACTAGCTTAATTTTATAATTTAATTTTAAAATCAACTTCACAAGTCCGAGAATCAAACCCTTTTCTTACCACCGTAAAACTACATCAGTTTTTGGCGCCGCCGACGCAGACTTGTATTTAGGTTTAGGTTTTAGGTTTTGTATATATTTTATTTAGGTTTTGTATATATTTATTTATTATTATTATTTTTTGTTCTATTTTACTTCTTTGGTATTTTTGTTTTTGCTGTGCAGGATTTGCTTGAAGCGAAACGTGGAAAGTTGAACTTGCCTTACAAAAAGGGAGAAACTGAAGATTTAATTTTTAGACTTTCATCTTATGTTTAGTAGTTTCTTTATTTATTTTTGGACTTGTAATTTTTTTTTATTTGTTTGTGTTTATTTTTAGTACTTTATTTATAAAAAAAAAAACACTGCACACACCAATTGCATCTTCGTCAGACTACCGAGTTTAGGAAAATTGGTGGATTAGTAAGCTGAACCCGTGCCTTGGGCTTTACGGGAGTTACCAGCTAAAATTCCACAAACCTCAGCCTCGTACCTTTGGGTATATTTCGTTGTAGGTAACCCAAGCTTACCTAAATTAGTTAGCCGAGCATTTGCATGTGCACATTTTGTTGAATTCTTGTATGCCAGAACGTAAGAGAGACGCTCTAGGACGGTTTATGCGTGAAAAACGTAGAAGTGATATTTTAGGAAACAAGAATCTTGACTACCTCAATCTAGAAAGTCCTATTTTTGGACTTTCTTCTCACGGTGAGGAAAATATCCTTAATACTTCTATTTTTTCCAAAATGGTTGAGGAAAAGGATGATGAGGTCCCAGTAAAAACCCTTAGGGATCGTTTGAACCCGTCTAAAGTAGTGCGTGAGCCAGGTGTAGTTCTACCAGCTTCTACGGTCCAGTTTGATATTAGACCTGAGACTATTGGCATGCTACGTAAATTTTGGGGGTTAGAGAATGAGAACCCGTTGTTTATGGGTAAAAATCATTTCTGCCGATTTTGGTAAGTTCGGTAGGTGAGTGAGAAACTGGTTCAAACCCTAAAAAAAATGTGCTTTGCACGTGAGCACTTTATAGATTCGAGAGATCAATCTGTATAAGTCCGGCCTAAACCAAGAAATGGCCGTTCCCAGACTTGCTTCGGTCACAAAGTGGAGGAGAAGGGTTGATTTGGGGAGGGAAGCAAAGAAAGGTGTTGAGACCAGAATAGTTACGGGAGAGTAGTATCTCGACTTGTATCGAGAAAGTGAAAGCTTAGGAAGCTTGCAAGAGATGAAAGCTTTTTGTAGAGCTTGCAAAGTTGCCTTTTCGAGAGTGTAGTATTTTTCCCTGACCGAGACTTGTTGTCTGGTGGAAATAGGTAAGACCTATTTATACAAGTCGAGATTGAAACGTACCACTGGCCTCATGAAGAAAGAGAGTAAAGGGTGAAATAATGAGAGAAGGTGGTAACCGCAAGGTGTTTATGGGTGAAAACATTTTCACCATTATTTCCTCATTTATTTGACCGCTTTATTCCTTTTCACGCTTTCTTAATGTGAGCGTAGTGTACGCCGCAAGTCGTGACCGCCAAACCAAAACCACGGAAAGCATCCCCGGTTTGTGTTGATATCTCGAGTGTTGGTTGCACCTTGAGTGCAAGTGGTGCTGCTAGTGGCGCGTGTGGCATGTGCCATTGGCATGTGCGGAATGCCCTTGTTGCGGGTTGTACCTCGAGCGTAAGTGGCAATGCCAGAGCTGCTAGTGGCGTGTGTGGCATGTGCCAGTGGCATGTGCGGAATGCCTTGGTGGTAGGTTGCACGGTTTGCAAGTTAGGCTACCACGTGTGTGTTTGGCATGTGCCAATGGCATGTGCGGAATGCCTTGGTGGTAGGTTGCACGGTTTGCAAGTTAGGCTACCAGCGTGTGTGTTTGGCATGTGCCAATGGCATGTGTGGAATGCCTTGGTGGTAGGTTGCACGGTTTGCAAGTTAGGCTACCAGCGTGTGTGTTTGGCATGTGCCAACGGCATGCGTGGCCATTAGGGCCGTGGTTTTGGTAGGAAAAGCTACCAGCGAGCATGTTGGCATGTGCCAATGGCATGCGTGGCCATTAGGGCCGTGGTTTTGGTAGGAAAAGCTACCAGCGAGCATGTTGGCATGTGTGGCCATTAGGGCCGTGGTTTTGGTAGGAAAAGCTACCAGCGAGCATGTTGGCATGTGCCAATGGCATGCGTGGCCATTAGGGCCGTGGTTTTGGTAGGAAAAGCTACCAGCGAGCGTGTTGGCATGTGCCAATGGCATAGCGGCTTGGAAATATGTCTTGTGGTACGTGTTGGCATGTGCCAATGGCACGTACGGCCATGTTGACCTAGTTGCACGTTTTGCAAGCCTAGGGCGCTATATTTGGCATGTGCCAATGGCATAGCGACTTGGAAATATGGCTTGTGGTACGTGTTGGCATGTGCCAATGGCACGTACGGCCATGTTGACCTAGTTGCACGTTTTGCAAGCCTAGGGCGCTATATTTGGCATGTGCCAATGGCGTAGCGGCTTAGTTTATCATGGTTGCCAATGAGTGCGATATGTAGTTTGGTTTTGGCGTCGCTGCCATGGTGCGCAGTGTGCGGCTTGGTTTTGGCGTCGTTGCCATGGTGCGCAGTGTGCGGCTTGGTTTGGCGTCGTTGCCATGGTGCGCAGTGTGCGGCTTGGTTTGGAATTGTTGCCATGGTGCGCAGTGTGCGGCTTGGTTTGGCATTGTTGCCATGGTGCGCAGTGTGCGGCTTGGTTTGGCATTGTTGCCATGGTGCGCAGTGTGCGGCTTGGTTTGGCATTGTTGCCATGGTGCGCTATGTGCGGCTTGTTTTGGCATTGTTGCCTTGGTGCGCAGTGTGCGTCTTGGTTTGGCATTGTTGCCATGGTGCGCGATGTGCGGCTTGGTTTTGAATTAGGGTTACGTATTGAAAACCTAATCTGGTATTTTGAAAAAATACCCTATTAATTATTTACACCGAGTTAAATGCTCTTAGTTAATGTGTCGCGGGTAACACTAGGTCATGGGGTTTTACGATTTTACCCCTTGTTTAAAAACCACCATCAACATTAAGTCCCCCGTTTAGCTCGGACAGGGGCTTTGTTGCGAGGTAAGCATAAGATGGTGACAAACTATCAACAAAGAAACCGTAAAGAGAATTGAGGAGGCTTGTCGACCTTTTATAAATAGGATTTGAAATCCTTGCCTCGGTAGTTTTGCACAAATCGGGAGGTCGGCACAATTGGTGGGGCCGGTGCGGCTTGGGCGACGTTGGGAAGTTGGCGTGAGTTGGGAAGCCGAGTGTGCTAGGCTGGTGGGGCCAGGCGCAAGGTGTGGAAGCTGTGCGTGCTTGCAAGCGTGACTTGGGCGGCCATTAGGAAGTCGGTGCAATTGGTGGGGCCGGTGCGGCTTGGGCGACGTTGGGAAGTTGGCATGAGTTGGGAAACGAGCGTGCTAGGGCGGGTGGGACCGGCGCAAGGTAGGGAAGTCAGTGCGTGCTTGCGACGTGACTTGATGGGATCGGTGTGAACAAGGAGGGAGTAGGTGTTTCTACGAGATAGCAAAGTTTCCTTATTTTGCGTTTCCTTCACGCGCGCTTTGATTAGGGCATCGTTCATGCCAAAAATGGAAGCGTTATGTCCCTCATTGCTTCCTTTCCTTTTTAAAGGTTACGTATTCAAACCCAACGCAATCGCATCATCTCCTCGTTTGAGAAAAGGTTCTTCTTGTTGAATTTCTCTCGGTATATTTTCTTCTTCTTTGGCGGACTGTCGTACACTTTACCGCCGCTTGTTGTATAAATGGAAAATTTCCCTTTTGTGCAGAGATATCCTATTGGAGCATGCGTCACTGTTATCGACGAGGATGACCTAGTCGTTCCCCTTCATTCGAATCCGTCCTTGTTGACTCTGCCGCAGACTTGGAGGACGCTGATTTAGGGCTCTATCTTACGAAATGGGATGCAGCAAGAAGTCCCCGGTCATACTTCGGTTTGATATGATGGAATGGATGAATACGTGAATGTAACCGTCCGTACTCTTCTGGATGTGACACTGGGATGCTCATAAATTACATGATGACATATTCTGGATAGTGCAGGCTCGGGATCCTCCGCGGCCTCGTAAAGTGTTGAAGGCGTCTTCTAGACAGAGAGGTGATGATGTTCTTGCGCTGCGCCCTTGAAGAGTAGAGGACCTTGTTGTGGGTGCGGATTTTTGGTGGACTGTTCTTCGTAGCTTTGACAGTGAAGGGATCCCGTGTATATCTTCCGTTCTCAAGTATGGTTTACGTGTTTCCATCTTTGTAGTAATTCTTCTTTGCGGTGAAGCTCGACTGGTATCAACGAATGAGGGGCAACAATTCTTGGTAGGAGATGTAATCAGGAGAAACTACATTGTCGTGGTAACAAAGTAGGTTGGCTGATATTCTATGGGCTTCCGTGGAAGTAAAAGGATTGGCTGGATGCGTAAGAGCAAACTGTCCATGATTACGAGTTTTGGCGAGATGGATTAAAAGGTGTCCATGACTACGAAGATTGGCTAACTGTGGCTATGTTCATTGATATGGGGAGTGTGGCGGCACGACCCTTTGCAGGAAGGAGTGGCGTTGAAGCGAACGTTGAAGCGAAGCCGTTGCTGGAGAACGTTTATGCGTAGTTACTTATGGAGAGAACGTTGAAACAACATCTTGCAACTCTCAGAGCCTTGACGGCTACCATTTTGAAGTCGGAGGCCGCGTCACGTTCTGTCAAACTCGACATCCCTCAAGAGAACAAAGGTTAGGAGTCCCCAGTTACATCTGTCGATCGTGCTTTCTAAGAGAGGTTGGGGTTTGGGAACGGCTTCCCTGGCTGGAAATGCCTGCTTTCCTGATGTAGTGCGGTTGAGGGGTGAAAATATGCCTTAACGCTACGCCTCGGAGAAATATAGAATCTCACATAACTGTTTCATCATAGACTGTACGACTTTGTAGGCGAAGTTCCCATTATGCGGGTCCTAATGGAAGAAGGGTCTCCGTGAACTCAGGAGAGTTGTTGATTTCCTTTGCTTTCGATTTTGGAGAAGTCTTTCCTGATCTTCACGTGTGACGAAATTGGATCGCTTATCCCCTTCTACGGCGTTCAAGAGCAACGCTAGCCTCTTCATCTATAAACGCGCATCCCGCCAAGTATCTTTGTCTTTTCATCAAATCAACGGTGCTAAAAGGAGGTCGGATTCTTCCTGATCTTCCAAGTATCTTGCCCCGATGGTGGAGTAGCGTCTCGGTGACGGTTGGAGATTTCATGCTTGAAGAACCGTTGGGGTGGAGGAAGTGGCTCTGGTTACGGTGATCGTAAGTGTATCGTGCGGGGATGACACGGTTTTGATCACGAAGTCTTTGGAGCTATGGCGCTGTTTCGAAGGGCGAGGATGGTCTTTGGAAGGGCGCAATATGTTAGCGCCGGAAGGATGCAAACTGTTAGCACAAAGTGTGGTACTGCGTGGCTGGCATGCGCGTGCGGCATGTGTGCCTCAGTAAGCGCGTCAGGCAAGCACGTCGGCAAGCGCTTACGGAAAGCGCTTCTGGCAAGTGCTGGCATGCGCGTCAGCAAGCGCATCAGGTAAGCGCATCTGGGAAACGCGTCTGGTAGGCGCTGGATCGTCTTGGAATGGGCGCTGACTTGGTGTGGACGCTGGTTAGGCATGGACGCTGGCTTGGATTTAGGTATGGTGTGGACCATTGGCTTGGCACGGTCTTTGGCTAAGTATGAGGCGTTGTACACCGAATGCGGGAGAAGTACAGACATATGGCCACAACCAAGAATGTCACTAGTCGATTTGCGCTGGTTAAGCGTGTGGAAGAGGCTTTATCTTCCATCGAGGACATGCGTGAGGTGACTGGTCACACCGTTTCTGAAGACGTTATTGCCGATCGGGAGCACCAACGCGACATGTGCGTAGAAAAGGAGTTCAACACTTCGTGGTTTGTCTAAGGCCTTGTTGAGATCCAAAAGTTGAAAGATGCAGCAATCGAAAGCCTTTCCGCTGAGGAGATTGCACAACAGGAGGTAGAACTCGAAAAGCTTTCCAAGATGTTGACTATGAAAAGAGCGGTTTTTGAAGATGCAAAGTTGACTTTCTCCAAGAAGAACAGACCTCTGTTGGATGATTTTCCTTGAATGTTTCTCTGTTAAACTTTCATTTAGGTTCTTTTTCTCTTTTTTTTGAAAGACATACCGGATGTCTGGTTCAAAGTTTGACCCGTTTTTGGTAGACAATGGTAACTTTTGAGGATATTGGATTATTTCTCGGGATGAATGGTTTTGATAATATGACTGCGATTATGTTTTGGGAAAGGAATATTGCTTTTATGAAAGTGTGTGCTAGCAATAGGCACAATACTCGGTAGTATAATGGTTTTACTAAAAACCTAAAACAAATCGTATATCTTGCGTAGTCTGAATTTACTCACTTCATAGGTTTTTGCGAACATGCCCCTCTTCATGTAAAAAGGCGGTTTCTTTGGTAGCATCGCCGATTAGTCCCCGATTCTTTGGTAGCGTATTCAACGAGTCCCAGTTTTCTCGTGTAGTTTTTGCAATCGGTAACCGGTCGTCGGCGTTGAGTCGGACCGAGTCGCAAGTCCCCAATCGCTGGTAGCATCTTCAACGAGTCCCAGGTTTTCTCGTGTAGTTTTTGCAACTAGTAACTTAGGGTCGTCTGGTAGTTGAGTCGGATCGAGTCGCCTTCCCTACCATCTTGACATCCGGGTCGAAGAACGAGATCGACAGATCGACATTGTAGCCGATAGATCAATCCTCCCGCCTGTGGTCGCCAATTGTTTATGGGTAAAAATCATTTCGCGATTTTGGTAAGTTCGGTAGGTGAGTGAGAAACTGGTTCAAACCCTAAACAAATGTCTTGCACGTGAGCACTTTATAGATTCGAGAGATCAATCTGTACAAGTCCTACCTAAACCAAGAAATGGCCGTTCCAGGACTTGCTTCGGTCACAAAGTGGAGGAGAAGGGTTGATTTGGGGAGGGAAGCAAAGAAAGGTGTTGAGACGAGAATAGTTACTGGGAGAGTAGTATCTCGACTTGTATCGTAAAGTGAAAGCTTAGGAAGCTTGCAAGAGATGAAAGCTTTTTGGAGAGCTTGCAAAGTTGCCTTTTACGAGAGTGTAGTATTTTTCTCTCCGACCGAGACTTGTTGTCTGGTGGAAATAGGTAAGACCTATTTATACAAGTCGAGATTGAAACGTACCACTGGCCTCATGAAGGAAGAGAGTAAAGGGTGAAATAATGAGAGGAGGTGGTAACCGCAAGGTGTTTATGGGTGAAAACGTTTTCACCATTATTTCCTCATTTATTTGACCGCTTTATTCCTTTTCACGCTTTCTTAATGTGAGCGTAGTGTACGCTTCAAGCTGTGACCGCCAAACCAAAACCACGGAAAGCATCCCCGGTTTGTGTTGATATCTCGAGTGTTGGTTGCACCTTGAGTGCAAGTGGTGCTTGCTAGTGGCGCGTGTGGCATGTGCCATTGGCATGTGCGGAATGCCCTTGTTGCGGGTTGTACCTCGAGCGTAAGTGGCAATGCCGAGCTGCTAGTGGCGTGCATGGCATGTGCCGGTGGCATGTGCGGAATGCCTTGGTGGTAGGTTGCACGGTTTGCAAGTTAGGCTACCGACGCGTGTGTGTTTGGCATGTGCGGAATGCCTTGGTGGTAGGTTGCACGGTTTGCAAGTTAGGCTACCAGCGTGTGTGTTTGGCATGTGCGGAATGCCTTGGTGGTAGGTTGCACGGTTTTCAAGTTAGGCTACCAGCGTGTGTGTTTGGCATGTGCCAACGGCATGCGTGGCCATTAGGGCCGTGGTTTTGGTAGGAAAAGCTACCAGCGAGCATGTTGGCATGTGCCAATGGCATGCGTGGCCATTAGGGCCGTGGTTTTGGTAGGAAAAGCTACCAAATGAGCATGTTGGCATGTGCCAATGGCATGCGTGGCCATTAGGGCCGTGGTTTTGGTAGGAAAAGCTACCAGCGAGCATGTTGGCATGTGCCAATGGCATGCGTGGCCATTAGGGCCGTGGTTTTGGTAGGAAAAGCTACCAGCGAGCGTGTTGGCATGTGCCAATGGCATCGCGGCTTGGAAATATGTTTTGTGGTACGTGTTGGCATGTGCCAATGGCACGTACGGCCATGTTGACCTAGTTGCACGTTTTGCAAGCCTAGGGCGCTATATTTGGCATGTGCCAATGGCATAGCGGCTTGGAAATATGGCTTGTGGTACGTGTTGGCATGTGCCAATGGCACGTACGGCCATGTTGACCTAGTTGCACGTTTTGCAAGCCTAGGGCGCTATATTTGGCATGTGCCAATGGCGTAGCGGCTTAGTTTGTCATGGTTGCCAATGAGTGCGATATGTAGTTTGGTTTTGGCGTCGCTGCCATGGTGCGTAGTGTGCGGCTTGGTTTTGGCGTCGTTGCCATGGTGCGCAGTGTGCGGCTTGGTTTGGCGTCGTTGCCATGGTGCGCAGTGTGCGGCTTGGTTTGGCATTGTTGCCATGGTGCGCAGTGTGCGGCTTGGTTTGGCATTGTTACCATGGTGCGCAGTGTGCGGCTTGGTTTGGCATTGTTGCCATGGTGCGCATGTGTGCGCTTGGTTTGGCATTGTTGCCATGGTGCGCAGTGTGCGGCTTGGTTTGGTATTGTTGCCATGGTGCGCAGTGTGCGGCTTGGTTTGGCATTGTTGCCTTGGTGCGCAGTGTGCGTCTTGGTTTGGCATTGTTGCCATGGTGCGCAGTGTGCGGCTTGGTTTTTGAATTAGGGTTCTGTGTTGAAAACCCTAATCTGGTATTTTGAAAAAATACCCCTATTAATTATTTACACCTGAGTTAAATGCTCTTAGTTAATGTGTTGCGGGTAACACTAGGTCATGGGGTTTTACGATTTTACCCCTTGTTTAAAAACCACCATCAACACCCGTATACCCACATAAGAGACTTTGAAATGATTTGTGACATAATGAACTATCCAAATGTCTCCAAAGATGTGCTTAGGTTACGTTTGTTTCACTTCTCTCTCTATGAGAAAGCCAAAGAGTGGTATCATTTTATTCCTTCTAAAACAATTACCACCTGGGATGGTCTTGTAGAGGCATTTGCTAAGAAATTCTACCCACACCATAAGACTGCAAATTTGTTCGGAAGTCTATCCAAACCTTTAGCGAAATTAGGTGAAAAACTTCATGATTATGTAGAAAGGTTTAGTGAATTTTTATACCAGTGTCCACATCACGGCTTTGAAAAAGCCCACATGGCCCAAATTTTATATGAGGGCCTTGATAGTGAAACCCGTATGCAGGTAGAAACAATTAGTGGTGGAGAATTTACCCATCAAGACCCGGATGAATGTTTCGACGAATTCATCGAGTTAGCCGAGAAAACTAGGCAATGGGCTTCAATGAGAGAACCAGAAATACCTAGAAATCCTATCCATATGATCGATAGAGTTGATTATGGGTCAGATATTCTTAGGCGTCTAGAAGCCTTAGAAATGAATCAAGGGTCACACCATACTAGATACGAAGAGCAAGCCAATGATCTTTATAACAACTCTAGGTATGAAAACCGTCAGAGATTTGATCCATATTCAGATACCTACAACCCTAGTTAGAGGAACCACCCTAATTTTCCTTTGTCTAAGGGTCAGAGTCAAGGTCAGCCTAGTAGTTCCCAGGCTCTCCCAAGTTTTGGGTATACTAAGAACCATTTAGGGCCGGATCGGTGATCGAGAATCATCGGATAAAAAAATCATGAGCTTAGAAGAGTCTCTCACCATTTTATCTCATAACAGTGCAGTGTTTAAGCAAACGGTTGAGAAAGGTTTACAGGAAAACTCTCAGGCTATTTCAGAGCTAAAAAATCAGGTTAATATAATTGCAAAAATTTTGAGCGAAAGAGAAAAGGAAAAGTCCCCCAACCAACCACTACCCAATACCAAAGGAATTCATGAACTATCCTCTAGAGAGAAAGAGTTCGATCATGTGAACTCTATAACAACCCTTAGGAGTGGTAAAACGGTAGACAATAAGGTAGCCATGCCTAATAGTGGACATACTGTACATCCACCTTCTAGTTCCCAAGATGAGCCCCGAAGGAGCCACTAGTCAAGAGACCGATAAAATTTCTAGTGATGCCCATGTGGTTCCTGATAGATCTCATTTTGTGCCCAGAGCCCCATATCCACAGTTGTTAGTTCCAACTAAGAGAGAGTCAACTTTCAACGAAATAATGGAGATTTTTAAGCAGGTAAACATTAACATCCCTTTACTAGAAGAAATTAGGAAAATGCCTGCTTATGCCAAGTTTCTTAAGGATCTTTGTACTCTAAAGAGTAAGCTTAATGTCCATAAGAAAGCCTTTTTAGCTGGTCAGGTAAGTTCAATCATTCTGAACCAAACAACCCCTAAGTATAAAGACCCTGGATGCCCCAACATATCTTGTATGATTGGTAATCACATGGTTGATAAAGCATTACTTGACTAAGGAGCTAGTGTTAACCTACTCCTGTACCATGTGTACACCTAGCTAGGTCTTGGTGAGTTGAAACCGACTAAAATGACCCTACAGTTAGCTGATAGGTCTGTCAAAGTACCTCGTGGTGTCATAGAGGATGTACTGATTGAGGTTGATAAATTTATTTATCCAAAGGATTTTGTTGTTCTAGACACTCAACCTGTTCATGACCCTAGTGCTCAAATACCTATGATTTTAGGTCGCCCATTTTTAGCCACAAACTAACGCTAGATCATCAAGCTGTAGGACCGGGCTTATGAACATATCATTTGGTAATATGACCACTGAACTAAATGTCTTTAATGTTAATAGACAACCTTCTGATGACTTGGAGGAAGTGAATATGATTAGCACTTTAGTTCAGGATCTAATTCAGGATAATTGGGACGACACTTTATTTGGTGATTCCTTAGATGAATTTGATGAGACAATTCTCTTAAGTCAATTAGGTGACCAAACTTTTGAACTAGAAGAAGCTCTCGATTACTTTAAAGACTCTACAGACCCTGAAATTCAAGCCATAGTGCTAGGCCTTACGGAGAGTAATGTTGACCCTAAGTTTGGGGGTAATGATCTAGAAGAAGCTCTTGAGTATTTTAAAGACTCCGAGGATCCGGAAATTCAAGAAATAGTTAGAGGTTTGTCCGAGAATACTGACTACCCTAAGTTTGGGGGTAGTGATGGTCAAGTATCCCCATTAGAAGTCCCTAACTTGGGAATCGAGCCTAGTATACCTGAGGTATTACTTGAGTCTCGTCCGACTCCTCAACCCGATCCTCCTGATACTGTCCAGGAGGAAATCCATCTGTTAGAGATCTGTTGTTTGAATGAATATATTTGTCAAGACACTCATATGAAGCCTAAGTGGGCACCGCAGATAAACCCGATTGTCTTGCAAGAAATTTTAGATCAGGTTGTGCTCCGTCTGTTCATTTTTCTAATCCGATGCATTTGTCTTATAATTGTGGAAGTTTAATTTGGTTTTGTTGATCCATAGTTGTTTCGACTATTGATATATGATTCGAAAGGTAAAGCCATTTTGTGGTGTTAGACGTCTGGCTGAAGACTTTAAATTTAGCACTTCTTGGGAGGTAACCCATGCTCATGCAACACGGTAATATCTTTTCTTAACTCTTTTGCTTCAAATGGTAACAGTTTCTCCTTGTTCATGCTTTTAATTTTATCTTTAGAACATTGAGGAAAATGTTAGATTTAAGTTTGGGGGTATGGGAGAAACTTTTTAGTTGCAATAAATAAACTCCAGAGCCTAGAAATTTATGCTTATTAAGGATGGCACTAACCAATCTAAGTGGATGGAAGCATCTTGGTTGTAAAAGTTGAGGAACCAATCTGATTAGATGGAAACATCTAAAGAGTCTATTCATAAAAGCACAGAGCTCAGGTGTTAGAAATAACATGGTAGTTTCGCCATATCTCGTTCGAAATCCTTTTCACTTCGTTTTTATTTTGTTTTCTTTTTAAAATATGTTTGTCTAAGTGATTAGGTGGGGCTCACGATTCAAGTTGTTACCACTGCTAGGGTGAAATAGAGTGATTGAGTTACAAAGAAAAAGAAAAAGAAAAAAAGAGACCAGACCAATCAGACCAAACGGAATAATTCTCAAAAAAATAAAAAAATAATAATAATAATAAATAACACTTGGATAGCAATATGTGTGTGTTCTCCCTGTCTCCGTCGCCTAAACAAGCGTGGAACTCAGGATCCACGGGAATTACCATGTAATCTGCTGAGAAGAAGCAGAATTAGGATTGTCGACCACTGGTTCCCTTGTATATGCCAGTTGTGTTAATATTAGTCAGACCAGTACCTCAGTACATTAGGATAGGTTCATTTGGGCAGTGACCTTCAGACAGATATGAGAAACACCATTCACCTAGTCAACATCAAAACCATCTATGTTTTTCTATATCCATCTCTTAATCTATCCATGTGATTTGTTGACTCCGGATATTGATGTCCATAGTGCGACTATTTGAGTAGATCTTTGTAACTTATGTATGAATTTTAGTATGCCTGAGTGCAAACTCGTGTACAACAATTGGAATTTCGCATCAGGGTACTTCCTCCTGTAGTCAAAAAGTATGCCAACCAAGGAGATTCTTTAGTTCCTTCCAAGGTTCTGCGTAGATAGCTAGGGTCTGGAGTAAAGGTTTTGTGGGTATATCTCTGGTAAGCCCTCCCGAGACTATAACTCGGCCACTAGGTCCACCTAGGGGTTTAAAGGCTTATTGCATACGCTAAATGCAATCGACGATGCCTGCGACAGTGAGTTAGGATTTTATTTTCTGTTTTAGATTTGCTCGAGGACTAGCAAATAATAAGTTTAGGGGTATTTGATAGACGCATTTATGTGTCTATTTTCATCTCGATTTTCTATATTGTCGGTACCCATTTTTCTACTTATTATGGTGTTTTATGTGTTTGTAGGTATTTTTGGGCAATAAACGTTTTTGGAGAAATCGGCTCGAAAAGTTGCTAAAGGCATCTCCGGAGGTCACCTGCTATTCGGACTGCCAGTTTGGATAAGGGGCATCCCATGACTATTCGCACCCCACTCTGGTTAGGGGGTACCATCTTCACTGTTTGAAGTATAGATTTGGCGGGAAAACTGAACCAGTCACCTGTGTATCTTCTGTGCGAATTTTGGAAGAGACTTAATGAGATTGAATCTCTGTTTTCGATTGGGATTAATTGGATTGGGCCAAACAACATTGGTATGGATGATTAAATAGACTAGATTGGGCTGGATCATTGATTCAAAACCAAACTGGGAGGTGGATATATTTCGGGTTGTATGTTCTATATTTGGAAGATTTGTGAAGAGATTTGGTCGAACTTTTTCACAGAATGGATTGATATTATCCTGTTTCGAATCAGAGTTGGTAAGGGAACTTTTCACGTAAATAAGGGAAGTATCCTCGAGTTTTACCGAAGCAGGGAAGGTGAAGATATTCACGGGAATTGTTGGACATAATTCTGGCAGTTACATGTTGTTTGGGAAGAAGAAATATCCTCTATTAGGATAGTATTCTATCGACAGGAGAAGCATAAGAGAAAAGACAGGGAAGAAAAAAAACCGTAACTTGTAGAGAAGAAAAAGGAGAGAATTTTGCGGGATTTTTCAGCCCTGTTGTGTATATATATGTGGATAGGATCTAAACAAGGGATTGTCGAGAGTTTGGGGTAGAGCAGAGGCATAAAATTACGCTCCAGGAGGAGTTGCAGCAGCAGCAGGTGAAGAGGAAGAAGAAGAGTTGCAGAAGACATAAAAGAAGTGTCGTTCTCAAGAACACGAAGAACAGACTCATACAGAAAGTGGTTTATTCTGCCACACAAAAGATTTATCGTTCTCTGTAACAGTGGCTTTGTAACACTTATATCTGTTGCGATTTCACTGCTTTATTATTTTTCACCTCTTGTAAACACTTTTTGATCTATGAATATCAATTTTGAACGTGTTTTCACCATGAGGAGCTAAACCCCATCACTGGGATGACAGAGGAAGCCAATTCTCATCACTGTGGTAACTTATTTAATTCTTTTTATGACTTTTGCAATAATATAAATTGAATTATGATTTTAAATTAATTAGTTGTCATTTGGTTTGATGGGTTATGCTTAGCTTTAGTGTTTTGATAACCCATGCTTACGATTTACAATTAATGTTTTATAAAATCTACCTTGGAAAAGATTAAGAGTCATTAATTGTTGTTTTTGGAGCTATAATTGTCTAAGAATTAATATTGAAACCATAGAATTAGAGTTTGGTGAAATCCTGATTCCCAGTAATCTCTCAATATTGTTATCATCCTTTGTTTTATTCACTAAATTAATTTTATAATTTAATTCTAAAATCAACTTCACATGTCCTAGAATCAAACCCTTTTCTTACCACTGTAAAACTACATCAGTTTTTGGCGCCGCCGACGCGATCTTGTATTTAGGTTTAGGTTTTAGGTTTTGTATATATTTTATTTAGGTTTTGTATATATTTTATTTATTATTTATTATTTTTTTTAGATTATTTTTTGTTCTATTTTACTTCTTTGGTATTTTTGTTTTTGATGTGCAAGATTTGCTTGAAGCGAAATGTGGAAAGTTGAACTTGCCTTACAAAAAGGGAGAAACTGAAGATTTTATTTTTAGACTTTCATCTTATTTTTAGTAGTTTCTTTATTTATTTTTGGACTTGTATTTTTTTTTTATTTGTTTGTGTTTATTTTAGAAAAAAACACTGCACACACCAATTGCATCTTCGTTAGACTACCGAGTTTAGGAAAATTGGTGTATTAGTAAGCTGAACCCGTGCCTTGGGACTTATGGGAGTTACCAGCTGAAAGTCCACAAACCTCACCCGCGTACCTTTGGGTATATTTCGCTGTAGGTAACCCAAGCTTACCTAAATTAGTTAGCCTAGCATTTGCATGTGCACATTTTGTTGAATTCTTGTATGCCAGAACGTAAGAGAGACGCTCTAGGACGGTTTATGCGTGAAAAACCTAGAAGTGATATTTTAGGAAACAAGAATCTTGACTACCTAAATCTAGACAGTCCTATTTTTGGACGTTCTTATCACGGTGAGGAAAATATCCTTAATACTTCTATTTTTTGCCAAAATGGTTGAGGAAAAAGGATGATGAGGTCCCAGTAAAAACCCTTAGGGATCGTTTGAACCCGTCTAAAGTAGTGCGTGAGCCAGGTGTAGTTCTACCAGCTTCTACGGTCCAGTTTGATATTAGACCTGAGAGTATTGGCATGCTACGTAAGTTTAGGGGGTTAGAGAATGAGAACCCGTATACCCATTGTTTATGGGTAAAAATCGTTTCCGCCGATTTTGGTTAATTCGATAGGTGAGTGAGAAACTGATTTAAACCCTAAACAAATATTTTGCACGTGAGCACTTTCTAGATTCGAGAGATCAATCTGTACAAGTCCGGCCTAAACCAAGAAATGGCCGTTCCAGACTTGCTTCGGTCACAAAGTGGAGGAGAAGGGTTGATTTGGGGAGGGAAGCAAAGAAAGGTGTTGAGACCGAGAATAATTCGGGAGAGTAGTGTCTCGACTTGTATCGAGAAAGTGAAAGCTTCGGAAGCTTGCAAGAGATGAAATCTTTTTGGAGAGCTTGCAAAGTTGCCTTTTCCGAGAGTGTTGTGTTTTTCTCTGGCCAAGAGACTTGTTGTCTGGTGGAAATAGGCAAGACCTATTTATAAAAGTCGAGATTGAAACGTACCCTGGCCTCATGAAGGAAGAGAGTAAAGGGTGAAATAATGGGAGGAGGTGGTAACCGCATGGTGTTTATGGGTGAAAACGTTTTCACTATTATTTCCTTATTTATTTGACCGCTTTATTCCTATTCACGCTTTCTTAATGTGAGCGTAGTGTACGCTGCATGTTTGTGACCGCCAAACCAAGACCTCGTAAAGCATCCCCGGTTGTGTTGATGTCTCGAGTATTGGTTGCACCTTGAATGCAAGTGGCGCTGCTAGTGGCGCGTGTGGCATGTGCCGAATGCCTTTGTTGCGGGTTGCACCTTGAGTGCAAGTGGCAATGCCAGAGCTACTAGTGGCATGTGTGGCATTTGCCAATGGCATGTGCGGAATGCCTTGGTGGTAGGTTGCACGTTGAGTGTAAGTGGCAATGCCGAGTCGCTAGTGGCGTGTGTGGCATGTGCGAAATTCCTTGGTGGTAGGTTGCACGGTTTGCAAGTTAGGCTACCAGCGTGGGTTTTGGCATGTGCCAATGGCACGTACGGCCAAGTTGGCCTAGGTTGCACGGCTTGCAAGTTAGGCTACCATCGTGCGTGTTTGGCATGTGTCAATGGCACGCATGGCCATTAGGGCCACGGCTAGGTAATAAAAGCTACCAGCGAGCGTGTTGGCATGTGCCAATGGCATGCTCGGCCATTAGGGCCACGACCTGGTAAGAAAAGCTACTAGCGATGCGTGTTGGCATGTGCCAATGGCATGCTCGGCCATTAGGGCCACGACTTGGTAAGAAAAGCTACCAGCGAGCGCGTTGGCATGTGCCAATGGCACGCTCAACCATTAGGGCCACGGCACCGGTAAGAAAAGCTACCAAATGATGCGTGTTGGCATGTTCCAATGGAATGCTTGGCCAATTTGGCCTAGGTTGCACGGTTTGCAAGCCTAGGCGCGGGCGCTAATTTGGCATGGCGCGGCTAGAGCCAAGGTAAGAGTGTTTGGCTTGGCGTGGTGTGACCAGCGTAGCTAGGTCCAAGGCAGAGTGCGTTTGGCATGGAGCGGCTAGCTTGGGCTAGGTGTGGATGGCATGATTTGCCATTGGCATAGAGGTGCGGCTAGCATGGTTGGCATGCTTTGGCGCGTTTGGTGTGACTAGCATAGCTAGGGCCAAGGCAGAGTGCGTTTGGCATGGCGCGGCTAGTTTGGGCTAGGTGTGGCTGGCATGTTTTGCCATTGGCACGGAGGTGCGGCTAGCATGGTTGGCATGCTTTGGCGCGTTTGGTGTGACTAGCATAGCTAGGCCAAGGCAGAGTGCGTTTGGCATGGTGCTCAAACTAGCTTGGGCTAGGTGTGGCTGGCATGATTTGCCATTGGCACGGAGTCTGCGGCTAGCATGGTTGGCATGGTTTGGCGCGTTTGGTGTGACTAGCATAGCTAGGGCCAAGGCAGAGTGCGTTTGGCATGGCGTGGCTAGCTTGGGCTAGGTGTGGCTGGCATGATTTTCCATTGGCATGGAGGTGCGGCTAGCATGGTTGGCATGCTTTGGCGCGTTTGGTGTGACTAGCATAGCTAGGGCCAAGACAGAGTACGTTTGGCATGGCGCGGCTAGCTTGGGCTAGGTGTGCCTGGCATGATTTGCTATTGGCACGGAGGTGCGGATAGCATGGTTGGCATGCTTTGGCGCGTTTGGTGTGACTAGCATAGCTAGGGCCAAGGCAGAGTGCGTTTGGCATGGCGCGGCTAGCTTGGGCTAGGTGTGGCTGGCATGATTTGCCATTGGCACGGAGGTGCGGTTAGCATGGTTGGCATGCTTTGGCGCATTTGGTGTGACTAGCATAGCTAGGGCCAAGGAAGAGTGCGTCTGGCATGGCGCGGCTAGCTTGGGCTAGGTGTGGTCGGCATGATTTGCCATTGGCACGGAGGGGAATTAGGGTTTTGTTCGTTGTAACCCTAATTTGAAAAAAATACCCCTATTAATTACCGACTACATGCATTGAATGTTCTAATAAATGTGTCACCTGGTGACATTAGGTTATTCAGTTTTACGATTTTACCCTTTGTCTAAAAACCACCATCAACATTAAGTCCCCTACTTAGCTCGGAACAAGGGCTTTGTTGCGAGGTAAGCATAAGATGGTGACAGACTATCAGCAGTAAATCGTAAAGAGAATTGAGGAGGCTTGTCTGACCTTTTTATAGATAGGATTTGGAATCCTTGCCTCTGGCGATTTGCACAAATCGAGGTCGGCACAATTGGGAAGTAAGCATCATTGAGAGACAGGAAGTCAAGGCATTGAGAAGTTGACGCGAGTTGGGAAACGAGCGTGCTAGGCCGGCGGGACCCGTGCGCAAGGTGGGGAAGGCGATCGTGCTAGGCATGGGACCGGCGCAAGGTGGGGAGGCTGAGCGTGCTAGCTGGCGTGACTTGGGCGGTCATTGGGAAGTTGACGTGAGTTGGGAAACTGAGCGTGCTAGCTGGTGGGACCTGCGCAAGGTGGGGAAGCTGATCGTGCTAGCTGGCGGGACCGACGTAAGGTGGGGAAGCTGAGTGTGCTAGCTGGCGTGACTTGGGAGGTCATTGGGAAGTTGGCGCAATTGGTGGGGCCGGTGTAAACAAGGAGGGAGCATGCGTTTCGACAGATATCAAAGTTTCCTTATTTTGCCTTCCTTCACACGCGGCTTCCATCGGGGCATCACCCATGCTAAAATTTGGAAGCGTTATGTCCTTCATTGCTTCATTTTTTTTTTTAAGGTTCCGTATTCACACCCAGCGCAATTGCATCATCTCCCTCATTTGAGAAAGGGTTCTTCTTGGTGAGTTTCTCTCTTTGTCATGTCGCACAGAGACGAATCATCTTCTAACCAGCCAGATTCTCCAGGTGAAGGCGCGAGGTCTGACTCTTGCAGGAGCATCCCAACAAGGGTTATTCGGGTTAAGAAAATCATACCGGTATGTTTTCTTCTTCTTTGGTGGACTGACGTACGCTTTACCGCTTGTTTGATGAATGGAAAATTTCCCTTTTGTGCAGAGATATCCCGTTGGAGCATGCATTACTGTTATCGACGAGGATGATCTAGTCGTTCCCCTCCCTTCAAATCCAACCTTGTTGATTGCTGCAAACTTGGAGAACGCTGATTTAGGGCTCTCTTGTCATGAATACCCCTATGCAGGTTTGTCGTTTGGGACTCGTATGAGGTGTATCTCCTCCAATTACCGGAATGTTGGCGGTTTCCTGGTGCGGAAAGAATTCGTGGTCCTTTATACGAGGATATGGAAGACATACAGCCATATCGCTACCAGGAGCGTAGTGAAGTGTTGTTCGTCCGCCTTGGTTTTCGTAATGAACCTGTCTTTTTCCAATGATTGCTTTGAGATGGAGAATATGTCCATCCGTCTTCAACTGAGAGTCAGCCATTCAAAGGTGGGAGAACATGGTGTCCACCTGTGAATCCTTGGAGTTTAATATCAGCTGGTTGCGGCATCGTCTCAATATTGTGAAAGTCGACAGAGCTGGTATTCTTGCTGGTGTGATTCCAGCCACAAAATCCATGCTGGAAGAGGAGAAAGCTTTGGCCTTGGAGTCTCAGAGGATTGAAGAGTTAACTCGAGACTTGAAGAGTAGGACTGAAAGATATCATGGTTGATTGAAGATGATGTTTTGTAGGGATTATAATTTACTAGATGGGCTTTTCTGACTTGTATCACGAGGTTTGAAGGCTCCTCTCTTTTTTTTTTGTTGAAGAAATAAAGAAATTCCATTAATCTGTTGGATTGTATTGAAATTTGATAATTGGTAAGAAAGAAAAGTAAAAGCAGAGAGGGTGTCTGGACGTTCACATTTTTGATATAGAATGTTGCAGGGAAGTGATTAGGCGTAGTATGCCTTAAGCCACTTTCCGTTGATGATTGCCTCTAGCTTTCCCCCATCTTATTTGATAATCTTGTAGTAACCACTGTCATACGCTTTAGTGATTATGTACGTCCCTTCCCATTTGGGAGAAAACTTCGGTGCCGATGCATCTTGCTGGATGTGTTGGCGGTTTTTAGCACCAGATCTCCTTCCTTTAAAACCCTGGATTTTACATGGCTGTTGTACGCCCTGGAAATCCTGTTTCTGTATGCTTGTGCATGTTCATCCGCCCGGGATCTTATGGAGTCTATAGTATCTAGTTCCGCGATTCTGGCATTGAGGTCCACTTGCTGCGGCGATTCTGGCAGACGGGATCTTGATTTCAGCTGGGAGGATCGCGTCTGTACCGTAGACGAGGGAGTAGGGAGACATGCCGGTGGAGCTTCTAGGAGATGCTCTGTACACCCATAGAGCCATTGGAAATTGCTCGTGCCAGGTCCTGGGATTGTCGTGTACTGTTCAGCTGAGGATTCAGATCAGAGTCTTGTTGGTACTTTCGTTTTGCCCATTTCCCTGGGGATAATAGATGGTAGAGAAGACTTGTTTAATGTCGTACCTCTCAAGTAGTTCCTGTACTTGCTTGTTAGCAAAAGGCGTGCCATTGTCGGTGATGACGTGTTTAGGTATGCCAAAACGGCAGATGATGTGTTCCTTGAAGAACGCCGCGATCGTGGCTCCAGTGGTTCCTTTCAGTGGGACAGCTTCAACCCACTTGGTAAAGTACTCGGTCGCGGTTATTATGTATTCATGCTGTTTTGAGGATGGCGGGTTGATCTTCCCAATGATATCGAGTCCCCAGCTATAAAAGGGTCACGGGCTACTTATCGAGTGCAGGGGTGTTGGAGGCGCATGGATGAGGTTTCCGTGAATCTGGCATTCTCGGCATTTCTGAACGAAAGTAGCCGCGTCGTCTTCCATGGTCGGCCAGTATTACCTCTCGTGTATCTGCAGGAACAGTTTCTGTTTCCCTTGGTGTTCGCCTTCGTGCATTTCTCTTAACATAACTGGGATTTATGTATCGCCCAAACACCGCAGTAGACTTCCTCCGAAACTCTTGCGATAGAAAACCCCATCATGGAACACGAATCTTTTGGACTTTTGTTTTAGCTTGGACGCATCCTCTTTGTCAGTAGGGAGAATGTCGTCGCGAAGGAAGCCGATGTACGGCTCCCGCCAGTCCCCGGTGTGACTGATGTTGAGGACTTCTGTATGACATGGGGGTGCCTGGCAATTGGGACACGCCTTCTGGAGTAATTGAGATTGGGCTTCCATCTCCGGCCAATAGTATCCAAGTCGTTGTAAACGACGGTAGAGGGTTACTACGATGTTATTCCATAGACTTCGGCATGGACATGTTCAAGTTGTTGTTGTGCTTCCTCTTTTCCGAGACACCTTGACAGAGCCGTGCAGGTTTCGATGATACTGAACATCTTGAAGCATAAAGAAATTCCGCAAAGTCTTGAGGTCGACCTTCCCTTGGAAAAGTGAGTTGTTGAGTTATTGAATGATAGGAGTTCTCCAGTCATCGTCTTCGGCTTTCTCAGGTTGTGAAAGCCATGTTGAAGCTATGGTTCGCCGTTTTACTGTCAGGGTTTCCTGATAGGTGTAGAATACACCTAATTTACTATCTAGTAGTTTATGCTTTCTTTGCTATTTTTCTTATAAATTATGTATTTTACGCTTGTTTTGAGTTTTATAGCTACTTTGGAGTCGCACGGAGGAAAAGAAGAAGAAATCACCCAATTTGAGCCACAAGGGCAAAAAAGTCATTTTACAGGCGATTGATATATGGAGCCCAGTTGAGGTTTAGGGGCAACTTACTTTTTGAAGAATTATAAAAGGCAGCCATCTATGGTTAAGGGGTTGTCATTACTGGGTAGCCCTTATCCAGAAAATATATGTGTTGTTACATCCAAACTGGGGTGGTCTTATCCCTGGGGCGTTTTAATCCACCTCAATCATTTTCAACCCTAAAATCGAGTATTTGTTTCTAAAACTGAAATTGAGAAAGAAAAGAGAGAGCAGCCATTGCTGCTGGTTAAACCGTGAGAGAAGCAGATCGAAAACCCAGCAGAGAAATTGAAGAACTGAAATAGAAAATTGATAAAGAACGACTGTGAATCAAATGGGTATTTGTGGGTTGAATCTGGAAAAGGCAGCAAAGAGATTGAATGGGTTTTGGTTTGAGAAATCGAGATGAAGATCAGACAGAAATTGAATTAGGGTTCGATGTTGCATCAGGGAGAAATTGAACTCAGAGGAGAACTTGATTGCTGATGGTGGTCGATGTTCAACCAAAATGAAGAATTAATAGCAGAAACTGAGAAGAAGAAATCGATGTTCTTGAGATGTAAGTAGAGAATGGGTTATTTTTGCTGGTGTCGATCGAGAAATTGAGAAGGTGAATCTGCTGGTGAAGATAGATGAAGTGGATCAAAGAGCTGAAATTGAATTAAGGGTTTCGATTCATGTCTGCAATTGAAGCTCAGATACAGAAATAGGTTGAATCTGTGAAGGTGGTAGTGCTGTGAGATGAGTTTTTAAGCAATTCAAAGAATGGATATCGAGATCGATGATGGATTCAAGAGTGACATCGAGACAGAGTTGTTGTTGATGTTGCTTTTCATGAAGGTTGATGCCATGAAAGTCTAGGGAAGAAGCAAGATTCGAGTTTGGATTGATTGGAAGATTACAGACCTCACTGTTGCTATTGAATGGAAAGAATAAGATGGGTTTCTGGAATGGAAAAGCAGGACAACGAGTTGATGTTGCAGGTGCAGATAAAACACAACAATTGATCTGAAAGTGCTTGAATTGGCAGGCACGGGATGGTGTTGCAGTGCATGTAATTGAATATGGTGGAGGTGTGAAGACCGAATGTTGCAGACAAGAAGGGAAGCAAGAATTGACTCAAATTACAGTACTGCAGCTGAAGCTCTGTTGTGTTAAACTAGATGAATGTTAGGACTGTCACAGGGAATGAAGACATAGATCGGCCGGAATTTGGCCTGGGAAAGTCCTGTAATTGAACGAAACTCGGCCGGTTTTCTATACCGGCGAGTCAACTCGGAGATGACCGATCCATACGAGTCAGAGCGACTCAACTCACCCGAGTAAGACCAGTTAGCCGAGTAAGAAGCTGACTCAAAGCTGACTGAGACGCCTCCCTTGACCCGCCGACTAACGATTGGTGACGGTTGACCCGTTTGACCGTTAGTCCTAACGGTGGATCGACGGAATATTCCGTCGCATATTCCCTCGACGGACAGAATTTTCAGGTGGCCGGCGGTGACTATTCCTGACGGATTCCGGCCATAATACCAGTTTTCTGGCGAGCCAAAAATTCCAGAATTTTCTATGGACTTCTCTCATGGGTGTGAAGAGTTGGACTAGGAATTAGATGGAGAATTGGGCTCAAATTTGGAAAGAGAAGATGGAAGAAGAGAAAGACTTGAATTTGGAAATTGAATTGCAAAAGGAAAAGGGTTCTATTCCTTGGAAGATTTGGAGAATATTGAAGCCTATAAATAGAGAAGTTTTCTACATCTTTTACACACACCTCTCTACACACACCTCTCTACACACACAACACTTTTCTCTTCTTATTCTTTGTGTGAACTTTTAGCACGAGTAGCTAATTTTCTTATTGATTGAGGATGAATTCCTAGTTCTTAATATATGTTTTGAGTATTGTTTCAATTCTATCTTGAGGTTTTTCACATGATTATCGATTGTTTTTACTAATAGGAATGATCTTAAAGACATTCATGGTTGATTGATAGATTGTTTAGGTGGCCAACTAAATTGATTTGTTAATTGATCTAAAGCTAGTGAAAGTTAGGGGATAAGTAATCGTTTCTTGACTCTTTACATAAGTAGCAAACACGAGACCTTGCGGAGGGATTCCGTGGAGCGATTGTGTGTAAAAACAACGCTAGAAAGTGGACCAAGCGAACCGAGTTTAACTACTAGTACTAAACCTAAATTCATAAATCTTAATGCATTCAGGGAATTACATCTTGTAAGCGAACCTCAAGGTGGTTCTTTTGAATAGAATCTGATAACTAAGCGGACCTGTTACTCAGTGAAATAAGGGATTTTGGGGCTAGCTAAGCGGACCTGCTATCCTACGGTTGGTGATAATCTGTGACTAATAACATGTGGATGAAAAACATAACTTGAATCATTATTTTGCAACGAAGAAGGATTCCTTGATCTCGTCTCTCTTATTGATTTCAACTTTATCTTTTAATTTCTTTGTTTATTTTCTTTTGCTTTATACATTCCCCCCTTTTTGTGACAATTTTTACAAACTAGAATCTCTTGCTCCTCGTGGGAACGAACTTGACTTCCATTATATTATTTTTAATTGAGTGGAAATATTAATTAATTTGATTGCACCTACGACACGCATCATTTCCTCGGATCCTTCGAACTGTAGCTTTGATGTTAGTGTAGCTAGGAAGTCAGCATGCTTGTTACTGCTACGGCCGACGTGTGTGATGGTTGCATCGGCGAAATAATTTAGTAGTTTTTGTGCTTCAGCCCTGTATGGTGCCAGCGTTAGTTCTTTCAATGCGTAAATCCCATTTACCTGGTTGATGAGTAATTTGGAATCTCCTCTTATCTCCAAACGCGTGGCCCGGCTTGTTTAGATAGTGATAGTCCTATGAGGAAGGCTTCGTATTCAGCTGAGTTATTGGTGCATGGAAAGTCTAGCTTGAAAGAGTGCGAGAAGACTTCTCCTGCAGGAGATACTAGTACCACACCCGCTCCTCCGGTATTAGTGCTGGGGGTGGAAGATCCGTCGAAGAACAGCAGCCATGCCTCTTCTTTGACTAAGAAGATATCTGGAAGGTCTCCCGGGAGATCTTCTCGTAACTCCGCGGTATTTTCTCCTGGGAATGCTGCTAACAGGTCTGCAACAGCCTATCCTTTTATGGCCCTCGGGGAAGCGCACGTTATGTCGAACTCTGACACATGCAGGAGCCATTTAGCCGGCCTCCCTATCAGGGGAGGTTTCGAGAGGAGAAACTTTACAGGGTCTGATTTGGATATTAACACCACCTTGTTGGAGAGAGGTAATGCCTGAACTTCTGGATGGAATAAATTAATGCTAAACACGCCTTTTCCGCTTTGGGGTATCTGAGTTCAGCGTCTCTTAACGTTCGACTGAAGTAGTATATGGGATATTCAATTCCTTCGTCGTCTTCTTGAGCGAGGAGGGCTCCAATGGCAGTATGCTAGAGGCTGTGTAAAGACATAGTGGTCTCCCTTGCATAAGAGGCTTCATGACGGTCGGGGAGGACAGAGTTTGCTGGATCTTCTGATACGCTTCTTGTTGAGACGTAGTCCATGTGAAATTCGCTCATTTTTTCAGCAAAGGGGTAAACGCA
The DNA here is from genome assembly GCA_023531295.1 of Papaver armeniacum. Classification (NCBI taxonomy): domain Eukaryota; kingdom Viridiplantae; phylum Streptophyta; class Magnoliopsida; order Ranunculales; family Papaveraceae; genus Papaver; species Papaver armeniacum. Next base: position 255,549 of record JAJJWW010011986.1, on the reverse strand, counting down.
ATAATGAGCTGTGCCAGCCCCGGTATGAAGCGACGAATGTAGTTTACCTTGCCCATGAAACTCTGGAGTTCTTTTACGGTTCGTGGTGGTGGCATCGTGAGGATAGCTTGTGTTTTGACTGGGTCAACTTTTATCCCTGCGGCCGTTACTTGGAATCCTAAGAACTTCCCCGAAGAGACACCAAAGGCGCATTTCAAAGGATTCATCTTCAACTTGTATTCGCGGCATCTTTCGAACACTTGTCGTAGCGTTTCCGGATGATCCGCTCGAGTATTCGATTTAACCACCACATCATCTACGTAATCTTCGACTTGTTTGTGCATCATATCGTGGAAGATGGTAGTCATGGCGCGTTGGTAAGTAGCGCCAGCGTTCTTCAGACCGAAAGGCATTACGGTGTAATGAAGTTTCCGAGAGGGGTTCGGAAGCGGTCTTACTCGCGTCGTGCTCATACATCTTTATCCGGTTGTAGCCGCTATATCCATCCATGAAAGAGAACATACCATGTCCACCGGTAGCGTCTACCAAAGATGTCGATGTTAGGGGAGCGGGAAATCGTCTTTAGGGCGAGCACTTGTTCGGATCTCTCGAAATCGACACAACATCCGATCGACCATTCTTCTTTTAACGGAACGATATTGGCCAACCGGGTGGGATGGTGAATAGGTTTGACAAAACCAGCGGCTAGTAATTTACGGACCTCCGCCTTTATTTGTTCTTCTACGTCGTGTCCGAATTGTCTTGGAGGATGCTTGACCGGTTTGGATCCGGGTATCACGTGCGGATGGTGGGTGACCGTTTTTCATCCAAGCCGAGGCATTTCTTCGTAAGTCCATGCGAACACGTCCTGATATTCTTTGAGTAGGTCGACTAGCTTTGAGCATTCTGCAGAATGTAGAGTCGAACTGATCAGAATGGGTCGCGGGAATTCCTCATTCCCTATATTGACAGTTTCGAGTTCGTCTGTGGTTAAGTCGATCCCATCTTGCAGCTTCTGAGGGGCGTCTGGAACTTCCTCCTGGTTATTGTGCAAACATTCTTTCGGGCGGAAAGACCGGGTCATGGTCTCCCCTGCTAATTGCTAACAGCAGTGGTAATGTGTGAGTTTTCCCTTTTTGCTTCGTCCTACGGTAAGGGTGCACTCTCGATTGGTGCGGGCATGGGTTACGCCCGGTGGTGGGAGATTGGCGGGTCTTCCTTCTGAGGAGACGGTGGGAGGGCGGTCTCCTCTGCGGAGTATCTCCAGTTTGTCGCTATCTCCGAGCGATGTCCATTTTGGTAGCGAAAACCGTGAATCTTGGTCGTCACGCCTTTTGAACCCTCCTTCGGCCCATGTGCTTCTACGCAGATGGCTGGTGCATAGGGGGACAAGTGACGCGGGATGCGGACAACTTCTCCGTTCGATCTTGTTTTCGAGGCATTGGTGGTATGTTAAAGGAATGATTTTGAGATTGTGCAGCCACGACCTTCCCAGTATAATGTGGTAGTCTGGTTCTTTTTCAATCACTTCAAACTTCACGCTTGATTGAATTGGCCCTACTGCCAGCTCCAAGTTGATGTAGCCATATGTGCTAGTTTGGTTGCCTTCTAAATCTGTCATCGTAGTGGGTTGTCGTACGATCTCGTTAGTTCGCAGCAGCTTTAAGTGTCTTGAGAGTGATGACATTGGAAGATGCGCCCGTGTCAATGAGCGCTCTTCGAAACTCTATGTTCCTGACGAGAGCCGTAACATGCAAGGCCCGGTTGTGACCGTCTTCTACCATCATGTCGTCATCGGTGAAAACAATATTGTTGGTGGATCTTACGGGGATCCTTGGAGTCCCCGTGGGTGCAGGAACTAGTGATGCGTTCAGTGCTATTCGGTTAATAGCAGAGAATGTTTTTATACGTTGTTCCTTGGAGAGGTGTAGCAATTCACATAAGTTTTCTACAACCATGGTCGCCTCCTGGTCCGCTGGCTTCCAGTCAGTGACGAAACCATTGATTTGAGAATGCTCATTCGGGATGTTATTCCCCTGCTCTTGATCTCCTGGGGAACATGAACCACTTAGCTCCGATATTAGGCTGATGAGGAAGTCGAGTATGCTGTTAATCGCATCCTTCATTAGATCCATGTTTTTGGCATGGATCTCCTGAGCTCGCATCAGCTGAACCAGTCTTGGGACCTCTTCATTGGTCATATTGCTTCCAGAAATTGACGAGTTATCATGACCTTGAGCGGGATCAATGTTTGTGGAGATGGCCTGATAACCGACCATGCTTGCGCGAAATTTGAGGACGGAAATGGAATTTGATATTGTAACCGAAAGATCAATCCTCCCGCTGTGGTCACCAATTGTTTATGTGTAAAAATCGTTTCCGCCGATTTTGGTAAATTCGGTAGGTGAGTGAGAAACTGGTTTAAACCCTAAACAAATGTGCTGCACGTGAGCACTTTCTAGATTCGAGAGATCAATCTATAAAGTCCGGCCTAAACCAAGAAATGGTCGTTCCCGGACTTGCTTCGGTCACAAAGTGGAGGAGAAGGGTTGATTTGGGGAGGGAAGCAAAGAAAGGTTTTGAGACCAGAATAGTGCGGGAGAGTAGTGTCTCAACTTGTATCGAAAGTGAAAGCTTCGGAAGCTTGCAAGAGATGAAAGCTTTTTTGGAGAGCTTGCAAAGTTGCCTTTTACGAGAGTGTTGTGTTTTTCTCTGACCAAAGAGACTTGTTGTCCAGTGGAAATAGGTAAGACCTATTTATACAAGTCGAGATTAAAACGTACCCTGGCCTCATGAAGGAAGAGAGTAAAGGGTGAAATAATGGGAGGAGGTGGTAACCGCATGGTGTTTATGGGTGAAAACGTTTTCACCATTATTTCCTCATTTATTTGACCGCTTTATTCCTATTCACCTTTCTTAATGTGAGCGTAGTGTATGCTGCATGCTGTGACCGCCAAACCAAGACCCTGGAAAGCATCCCCCAGTTTATGTTGATGTCTCGATTGTTGGTTGCACCTTGAGTGCAAGTGGCGCTGCTAGTGGCGCGTGTGGCATGTGCGGAATGCCTTTGTTGCGGGTTGCACCTTGAGTGCAAGTGGCAATGACAGAGCTGCTAGTGGCGTGTGTGGCATGTGCGTAATGCCTTGGTGGTATGTTGTACGTTGAGTGTAAGTGGCAATGCCAGAGCTGCTAGTGGAGTGTGTGGCATGTGCCAATGGCATGTGCGGAATGCCTTGGTGGTAGGTTACACGGTTTGCAAGTTAGGCTACCAGCGTGGGTTTTGGCATGTGCCAATGGCACGTACGTCCAAGTTGGCCTAGGTTGCACGGCTTGCAAGTTAGGCTACCAGCGTGCGTGTTTGGCATGTGTCAATGGCACGCATGGCCATTAGGGCCACGACTAGGTAATGAAAGCTACCAGTGAGCGTGTTGGCATGTGCCAATGGCATGCTCGGCCATTAGGGCCACGACCTGGTAAGAAAAGCTACCAGCGATGCGTGTTGGCATGTGCCAATGGCATGCTCAGCCATTAGGGCCACGGCTTGGTAAGAAAAGCTACCAAATGAGCGTGTTGGCATGTGCCAATGGCACGCTCGGCCATTAGGGCCACGGCCTGGTAAGAAAAGCTACCAGCGATGCGTGTTGGCATGTGCCAATGGCATGCGTGGCCTAGGTTGCACGGTTTGCAAACCTAGGCGCGGGCGCTACTTTGGCATGGCGCGGCTAGGGCCAAGGTAAGGGTGTTTGGCTTGGCGTGGTGTGACCAGCGTAGCTAGGGCCAAGGCAGAGTGCGTTTGGCATGGCGCGGCTAGCTTGGGCTAGGTGTGGCTGGCATGATTTGCCATTGGCACAGAGGTGCGGCTAGCATGGTTGGCATGCTTTGGCGCGTTTGGTGTGACTAGCATAGATAGGGACAAGGCAGAGTGCGTTTGGCATGGCGCGGCTAGCTTGGGCTAGGTGTGGCTGGCATGATTTGCCATTGGCACGGAGGGGAATTAGGGTTTTGTTCGTTGTAACCCTAATTTGAAAAAATACCCCCTATTAATTACTGACTACATGCATTGAATGTTCTAATAAATGTGTCACCGGTGACATTAGGTTATTCGGGGTTTTACGATTTTACCCTTTGTCTAAAAACCACCATCAACACCCACATAAGAGACTTTGAAATGATTTGTGACACAATGAACTATCCAAATGTCTCCAAAGATGTGCTTAGGTTACGTTTGTTTCACTTCTCTCTCTATGAGAAATCCAAAGAGTGGTATCATTTTATTCCTTCTAAAACAATTACCACCTAGATGGTCTTGTAGAGGCATTTGTTAAGAAATTCTACCCACACCATAAGACTGCAACTGTTCGGAAGTCTATCCAAACCTTCAAGCAGAAATTAGGTGAAAAACTTCATGATTATGTAGAAAGGTTTAGTGAATTGTTATACCAGTGTCCACATCACGGCTTTGAAAAATCCCACATGGCCCAAATTTTATATAAGGGCTTTGATAGTGAAACCCGTATGCAGGTAGAAACAATTAGTGGTGGAGAATTTACCCATCAAGACCCAGATGAATGTTTCGACGAATTCATCGAGTTAGCCGAGAAAACTAGGCAATGGGCTTCAATGAGAGAACCAGAAATACCTAGAAATCCTATCCATAGGATCGATAGAGTTGATTATGGGTCAGATATTCTTAGGCGTCTAGAAGCCTTAGAAATGAATCAAGGGTCACACCATACTAGATACGAAGATCAAGCCAATGCTCTTTATAACAACTCTAGGCTGGCATGGTTTTCCATTGGCACGGTGGTGCAGATAGCATGGTTGGCATGCCTTGGCGCAGAGACGTGGCTGGCATGGTTTGCCATTGGCACGGTGGTGCGGCTGGCATGGTTGGCATGCCTTGGCGCAGAGACGTGGCTGGCATGGTTTGCCATTGGCACGGTGGTGCGTCTGGCATGGTTGGCATGCCTTGGCGCAGAGACGTGGCTGGCATGGTTTTCCATTGGCACGGTGGTGAGGCTAGCATGGTTGGCATTCCTTGGCGCAGAGACGTGGCTGGCATGGTTGGCATGCCTTGGCGCAGAGACGTGGCTGGCATGGTTTGCCATTGGCACGGTGGTGCGGCTGGCATGGTTGGCATGCCTTGGCGCAGAGACGTGGCTGGCATGGTTTGCCATTGGCACGGTGGGAGAATTAGGGTTAGGTGTGTACAGAGGTGATGTCAGTTAATACTAAGGGTTCTGTCATGGAACATGCCACATGTATAAAAAAAAAGGTACTCTGGTAATTCTTACGTAAATACGCTGATTGTTTCAATAAATGCGCTATTGGTCATAGTGACATCATGCCAGATGTACGATTTTACGATTTTATCCCTAAGCTAAAAACCACCATCAACACCTGTCAAAAATGCTCGTGTATGAATCTGATTTAAATTTACTTCTCAAAGGTAACCTACCTAAGACTAAGAGAGTTAAATGCATGAAGGCATACATGTCATGACTCATGAGTAGTCTTTCTACGCTGACGGTTGAACTCGTAACACCCCGGGTTGGAAAGGTAACCTACCTAAGACTAATAGAGGTGCAAGTAACCGTTGGAAGCTTAATTCATTAAAAAAATTTGGCTTGCAAACTAGTTTGGCTGAGTGTGCAGTTTTTCAAGCTGTCTCCATCCCCGCCAAGTACCAACCATTGTTAAGTATAAAATACTCTTCTTAATTTTCACTCAACCAAAACACAAAATAAAATACCGCCACTTGAATATAAAGTAGATTAAATTTTATTTCAAACAAGGCATAAATCATAAATCATCTTCATTATGTCTTAAATATATTATAATTTATTTACATGGGTGTAGCTGTGGGATTTCCTGCAGTTACACTATCATCCATGATTCCATGGAAAATAGCTTGCTTGGTATTCTTGTGTATTCGTTACTCACGTAGAACCAAGGTATTCAAAAAAAAAATACAATATAATGAAAGAGACGTAATACGAATTCATGTTAGTCTAGTGTTCTACAGTGTTCTAAATCAACAAAAATTATTAGATAAAGATGCAAAAATAACAATCAAAATATAATTTACACTGAGTTATTAAAACTAAATTTTGCACCTCCAAAAAGAAAACAAACTTAAATAAATACTCTACACAATCTCTTTGAATGAATCAAAGGGTGATAATATTCTTTATCACCGGTTATTTGTTTGGACATGAGGGGTGTTTTTCATTTGGCTATATGTTTCTTGACGGTATAGATTAGAACGTTCATTTTATGTTTCTTTTCTCGCGAAAATTTCTGAATTTGGGCATTCATGTTTGTTGATAGGGTAAAACGTGGGAAGGAGGAACTAGCCCTAATCACAGAAAGTACTCCCAAGGAGTAAAGAGGTTTATAGGAAGTAATGGTGGGTTAAGTGTGCCCTCATTCCCCTTTTATAATGACCATCTTATGAATAAATCCTCATAAGATTACCATATTACTAAACTACCATTTCCCTTTCCTTAAGTTAATACCAAACCCTAAGAGGCTTTCCTCTTGGGCTAAAGCCCGACCAACTTAATGTGGTCTTGGATGGACTAGAACTATCCCATTCTAGTGGGCTAGGCCTAGTCCCCTAGTATATCCATCCTAAAAGGGACCCTTGATAGGCTAAGGGGCCATCTATTTAGGATGAATTATTTTCATGTATCAACATTAGTCCCCTGACTGTTTGACCGGTCAAAGACCGTGTCAACAGTCACATGTTGATGCGACGGTTACAATTGGTGAGTTATGGGCGGTTTAAGTTCACGACCCTTGGGTGGCTGCGGTTATTGGTCTGCCCAGTAACCGCTCCTTCTTTTACATCCTATAAATAGAGGAGACCTCGCCCTTTAATCCTCATTTTTTCACTGTATCCCTTTCTCTCTCTTCTTTTCCACTTTTTATTCGTCATGTCTAATGAATCGCCTAACCACGGCGCGCCTCCTTGATCAGAATCATACACACTTGAAGAAATAAGGAGCAATCATGTGCTTAAAGATCAGCTATGGCCGCCCACGGCGGATGATAATACTACTTTTCCCAGCCGATGATATCTGGGTTGCGCGCATGCTGCACCCTCATCCTTTTCCTCCATTCGGATATGAGATCTGGCTCATCCGTCCCTAAGCGGTGTCGCCTCCTATACCTTCCTTTGAGGATATGCCCAGTTTGGCCGTACATGGGGGAGATTACGTTTTCCCTTCAATCAACCTTTGTTTGTCCGCTGAATCTCATGCCGCCTGGGATCCTTGGGTAGACTACATTTGTTCCAATCCGGATAATGAAAGGGTTATTCGTTCTTTAGGCATAAAGGCTCTTTAAAGGTTTCAAAGTTCAGATATATCCGTCGAGATCACGACAGTTTGATCCGCTTGTGTGCACGCTGGGGAGTCGACCCCCACACATTTCTGTTTTCTTGGGGGTGAAGCGACCCCTATTCTAGAAGATGTAGTGGCGCTCACCGGCCTACCTGTTCATGATGATACAGTTTTCGACAGTTGCTGCCTTCACATGTCTTTAAAAAAGAATGACAGAGACCTTCGTGATTGCTTGATTGCTGCTAGAACGAAGTCCATAACATTCCAACTGCCAGAAGAGCTTAAGGCTGAGGCTCCGAGCGAAATAGAAGGCCCGGTAGCTAAAGGAAAGGGTAAAGCTACCGCTTCTGCTACTCATGATTCTCTCACTAAAGTTCCGTCTTCTTCAAAGCTTATGGCATCCGCCATAAAAGCTGCTCGACCAAAGTCATCTGCCGCTGAAGAGTCTGATGAAGTGAGGGAGTTAAAGAGCAGCCAGAAACCGAAGTCCGGGCAATGCCGAGCCTCTTTCTCCCGTTGGATTAAATATTGGGCTCCTCTGCTTTCTGGCCCACGCGAGGGTGTTCCTCCTCGGTTTGGCCCACGCGAGGGAGAGACAGATAAAGTGGAGTTGGCGTCCTTCCTCCTCTTATGGTTATGTCATGATGTATTCGAGTACAGTCCCCGGGACACTATCAAGAAGTAGCTTATCCCTATGGCCATATTGATGTCCCGCGGCGTATCATTTCCGCTTGCTCATATGTTCTTGGGCGGTCTGTATCATCATTTGGACTTGCTGGTGCGTGATATTCGTCGCGTGGACGGATCTCATGAGGTTGAAACTTTCCTTCCTGCCAATTTCATTCAAGCATGGGCTTGGGAGCGCTTTCCCGTATACAGGCATCCTCAGCTGAATCCTCTTGCTCTCTCGCGACAAGAAGAGGTCACTCAAAAGGACAGTTCTAAGCGACTCGTGACGGTTCCTGAGTCCCACCCTCGGATGACTCTTTACCACAAGAAGGGTTTTTTCCCCAGGACAAAGCTCAAGGATCACATGGATAAGGGCGCTGACTTTAATCCTGTCACTTATCAAGATGGTCGTACCGGTTCTCTGCACTATAATTTCGTTGTCCAATCTCCGAGGAGGATGTCTTCCACGGAGACGCCCTCATCCGAGGATTTTGACATCATTGTTTCTACTTTACCCGGGCGTCTTCCTGGTTTCTATGGCGGGAAATTTTCATCCGAGACATACAATACAGTTCGTGTGGCTCGGCAGCTGGGTTTTTACCAAGGAGTTCCTTATAACCCTCCTCTCCCTTCTTCGATTGAAGAAGATAAGGAAGTTCGGAAGAGTTTTGATCGCTTCGTTTTCAAAAATGGTCTTCGGATGAGTGATCGCCAGTGTCATTTTGATCTCTTCCAGCCTCAATCCCGTCGGCCAGTTAGCGTCACCCCCGAGTGGCTTGGGTACCGCAATGGTATCAACAGGAACGTGCTAAACCTTCTCCTTAAGGAACCATATGCTCCTCCGGCTTTGATCAAAGATGATTTCAAAGAGATGCACGCATCAGGTCGCGTGAAGTTAAATGCGGAGACTGCCAAGAAATACAAACTCTCCTCAAGAAACAAAGGTCGTCCTCTTCATCCACTGGTCACCAGCTGGGATCCTCTTCCGGGCGATGAGTCTTCTCAAGAAGACGGGAAAGGAAGTGCTTTACCTCCTTTTCCTAGTTCCAAAAATAGGAGGTGTCCTCCACCGGTGAAGCCTTTGGACATTCCTCTCATTGCATCTCCTCCCACTAAGGTACCTCTCCCTTCTTGTCTTTGTATTTTTCGCCGACTCCTGTTTTAGTTTCTTTTATATTTGTTTGTCCTATCCTTTTAGAAATCCCCGCCTATTGGCTGGAAGCCAAGGGGCCTTCTCTTTGAAGAGTACATTAATCTGCCTCTCAACGAATGGAGGGTTGATCGGCTAGCTAAGAAGATGAAGTGAGATTCCAGCGTGCTGCCTATTCCGCGATTGCCTTCCATTTGTACTTCTAATGTTTCCCCTCCATTTTCTCCACAGGCTCCAAAAATGGGATCCCCGTTCGCAAGTATATTTATTGAGCGCGTGGAACGCCAGCTAGGCCGATCGGTCAGTTAAAGTGGTCCGGACATACTTTTTGCCCGTATGATTCTACACTCTACTCGCCCTCTAATTGTGAAGACGGTTCAAGATCCTAATCATCCTCTTCATACTCCCTCCGATATGCTAGGTCCAGCGAGCGAGTCTGAGTCAAACCATTCCGTTCATGATTATTCCCAAGAGGACAGTGGTCTTAAGGGCAATACTAGGAATCAAAGTTCTTCTCCTTCTAAGTGTCGTAAGTACACTATGTTGTCCCTTGTTAGGTTTGAATACTGACACGTGCCGGTCAGGATATTCTGTTGTTATTATTAAATGAATTTGGTAATCTATATATACACCTCCATTCAGTGTATCCCTCTGATGAAATTATTTTATTTCCTCCTTTCCTTTTGATTTTGTTTCTCAATAGGTCACTCGGAGCCAGCTGCGTCAAGCTCCTCTTCTTCCTATCGCCGATCGGTCCATTCTCCTGCCGATCCTCTTCCTCCTTCCAATCTGGTATGTGTTATACATTTTGGATTATCATCATTACTTCCTTGCTGGTGGAGCATTTATTTATGCTTTATTTTTCTTTGTTCAGAATATGGGAAAACGAGATGGCGCCCATGGCAAGGGGAGCGGCTCAAACCAACAAGTTAAAGGTAGCGAGTCCGGAAGTGCTAATGATAAGCGGAAGAAATCATCCAAGCCGACTCCTAAGGTCTCTCGCGGCATAAATGTCGATGCTGAATTAAGGGCTACCCCGGAGGATCCCCAATTCCAACATCCTCGCGTTATTTCAGCGACGGAGGCTGGTGTGGATGACCGCTACGAGTTGGTACATGGGTTTTGGGTCCCTTCGTCTAAAGCAGCCACTTATCGACGTATAGTGGAGAGGTTCGGTCACATGTGCGTTCATGAAGAAATGCCCGCCAACTCTTTAGTCGTGGCTAATGAGGATTTACTTGACACAGCGGACGACCTTTCTCGGGCGGAGGAAACTCCTATCGATCCAGTTACATTGAGAAAGTGGGATGCTTCAATTCAAACTTATCTAGTTCTTCGATTTCCTATCCATTGGCTCAAGAACCTGCTGGATCTGGCGAAGGCGAGTCACAATGCGCGGGCCACCTTGCCTCGTGATATTGATGAGCTGGATCAAGAATACAGGCGCTTGCTCAATGTTGCTGATGTTAAGAAAGCAGCATATGATCGACTGATGGCGGACGTTGGTCGAGCTACTGAGGAGTTGAGGATCGCCCGGAATGCTGCTGAGGAGGTCAATGGGCGTCTTACTAAGAAGAGAGCGGAGCTGGTTGCTCTGGATATTAATTAATTTTTTGAGTCGTTTTATGAGTGGGTTTTGAACAATATTTTCTTTGCTTTTGTTTGGGTTGAACTGGGAATTTCGATGGTTTGTTTTCCTTTTTTGCAAGACATATTTTATTTTTTTGATTATCTGCATTTATTATTTGGTTGGATGGTAATTAATGTGATACTACTATGTCTTTCTATAAGTATGGGTAAGTGGAATTGACTTAGCTATTATCTTTCAGGTTTTGTTTTTCTTCTGGTTATTAGCTATATTTTCCAGCGGATGGCTCATCGTCTACATAGTTACGCTTTAGTTTTGGCTCCTATACCAGCACTAGTCATTCCTTATGAAAAGAATCATAAACTAAGTCGCTTGCTGCTGGTAAAAGCAGAATTGGAAATGTTTAGAGAAGTTAGAATGGCGAATAGAGTGGCCACACGCGCGCAGTTTGATGAGTAATATGAGACGTATTCAATGGCTCAGAAGTTGCAAACGTCCGGGCGCCTGACTCTGGAAGTACAACGTGCGCTAGATGATACAATTTCCACTCGGAACAAGGCTGAGCGACTATTCCAAGAGTCAATAATTATGACAACTGATATTGAGCAAGAAATAGCCGACTATCGTGCATTTATCACTCAGCGGGCGGGACCAAATCTCCGCGGGTGTGTCTTGACTCTATGTGATGTTTCTGCACTCATTCATCCTATCTATATGAAAGCAGAACTAGCGCGTTTGTTAGTATTGAAGGATGAAGTCGGGATGCTATTAACTCACCGATTGATTGCTCTGGATAAGGCGCGCAAAGCTTATGAAGAGCATAAGGGGACGCTAAGTATGGCTCAAAAGGCCCATGTCTCCAGTGATGTTATGCACAAGATTCATCAAGTGCTAGAAGAGGTGAGTAATGCTTATACCGACTCCACTACTCAATATGGCGAGGCGCAGTTGATGATTCATGACATAGATGAAGACATTTCTTACTGTAGCTCGCTCATAATTGAGCGCTCTTGAACAAATTACTACTATTATCCCATCATCATCATCATTTTTTTTGTCTTGGGTATTATGTTATTTTGGTTATATCTTTTGTTTCATGGCTGATCGTGTAAGGTTGATTCTGGAGGTGAGGCATCTAAGTCGCCTTTTAAGGGTGATGTGTCTTGCGCGTGATAACTTTACAATCGAGAACTCGCTTGGCATGAACAATTGGTCGCTGCGGATCATCTTGTGATGAAGATTCAAAGTGAGAGTGGGTTGCCTAGTATGGCTCTTCTTGAACATCGTGGGTATTGTCGCGAGCAACGTCTAGTTACTCACTTTCAATGTGTTGACGCGGACAGTAGCGTGAGGTCTATTGAAATGGCTCTTGTTGAAGTTCACAGGGCACTTCATGCGCTGGGTAGTAGTTGTGGAATAATGAATGCTCTTTGAGATGTATGCTTTCTCTATAAATAAAGCTTGTTCATAACATTTTCATTTCTGGTGTTCTGTTCATTCGTTTACATTGGAATTCTTTAGATGGCTCGCCTTTTACACGGCTATGTACTATCTCTAGCCTCTGTGCCGATGTTAGTAACTCTCTATAGAATGGAATCTGAGTTAGATAGTTTATTGCTTGTGAAGACTGAAATAGAATTGCTTAGGGATATAACGACGACAGATCGTACTAAAACGCGCGCTAGAGTTGATAGGCAACACAAAATATATTTAACGGCTCAGGCGGCACTAGCGTCCGGGTTAGTATCTTTCGAAATTCAACGTGCACTAGATGATGCTATCTCCGCGCGTCATGAAGCCGACCAGCTATTTCAAGAATCAGCTCTTATGATGATTGATATGGATCAGGCTGTTTCAGATTGTCGTGCATACATTTCCCAGCAACCGGGTCGTCGTTTGCGTGGGTATGCATTAACTTTAAGTGTAATATCCGCTTTAGTACACCCTTCTGATAAACGCGTGGAATTAGCGCGATTGCTATTCCTAAGAAGTGAAGTGAAGGCTTTGCAGACTCATAGGCTGGCTGTTCAAGATGGTGCACGTAGAGCTTTCGAGGAGCAAAATGAAACTTTTGATATAGCTCAGCAAAACAATGCGTCTGAAAGGATTATGCATGAAGTAGAGCAAGTACTAGGCGATATGCGAGTTGTTATATTTATGGCTATTGTTCAGTGTGAGGAGGCGCTCGTGATGATGCAAGATGTGGAACAAGAGATCACACGTTGTCGTATGCTTAAAACTGAATCATCTTGAAAAGTTGTCCCATTTTTTGTTTGAATAGTCTAGATGTTCTTGGATGAAAGTGATTAGTCATTATGGGAGAATCAGTCAGTGCTTTATGTGTGTTTCTTAAAAAACAGAGAACTGAATTATTACAAGCTACTGTTATCGGAAATGCTCGTCTTGCCCGCGAGTGTGAGGAGTTATTCGAGGTCAGCCAAACACAATACCTTCATGCAATGAATTTATATGTGGATCGATTGAGTGCTTGTCGGATTGACCCTTCAGTGGAGAATATCATGGCTTCAGGTGGAGCTTTTGAAGTGTTTTCTAAGGCTCGTGTCCGGATGGAACAAAGAGAAAGCGACTTGGCTATTGCGCGCGGCAGACTTAGGCGTGCGAGTTCAGCGTTGGCTTCAGTTCTTTAATTTCATGGATTTCCTAGAACGTTTTGTTTTATCCACTTCGTGTGTTATTCCGAATGAACATATTAATTATATTACTTTTACGCAACATCAGCACTCAGGACGCTTCTTTAGGAGTATATTCACTCTATATTTACATTTCATCCGTTCCACCTTTTGAATGTATTCATCACTTGGATTAATCAAGACTAGTATTTATCTTATGTGTTGTGTTCTATGATTATCCTCAAAACCTTAAAAAGCTTTATGTGCGGAACTCTGTCGGCTCTGAAATTATTGGTACATTTCATTGGATTATGTACGAAACCTAGCCAGACTCGGGGCTATTGGTGCACTTCATTGGGTGATGCACGGAACCTAGCCGGACTCAGGGCTATTGGTGCACTTCATTGGGTTATGCACAAAACCTAGCCAGACTCGGGGCTATTGGAGCACTTCATTGGGTCATGCACGAAACCTAGCCAAACTCGGGGCTATTGGTGCACTTCACTGGGTCATGCACAGAACCTAGCCAGACTCGAGGCTATTGGTGCACTTCACTGGGTCATGCACGGAGCCTAGCCGGACTCAGGGATATTGGTGCACTTCATTGGGTCATGCACGGAACCTAGCCGGACTCGGTGCTATTGGTGCACTTCATTGGGTCATGCACGGAACCTAGACGGACTCGGGGCTATTGGTGCACTTCATTGGGTCATGCACAAAACCTATCCAGACTCGGGGCTATTGGTGCACTTCATTGGGTCATGCACGGAACCTAGCCAAACTCGGGGCTATTGGTGCACTTCACTGAGTCATGCACAGAACCTAGCCAGACTCGGGGCTATTGGTGTACTTCATTGGATCATGCACGGAACCTAGCCAGACTCGAGGCTATTGGTGCACTTCATTGGGTCATTCACAGAACCTAGCCAAACTCGGGGCTATATTTTTACACATCATGTAAGATAAAAGGTTTTTATTATTAATATCCCACCACTCGGTGTACATTTAGTTTATCACGCATATTAAGTTTTTAACCATTTACCATTAATAGGAGTATTGATCTGAGATCCGCTCATCCGCTTGAGGTAGTAATATCCGCTTTCTGCAGCCTCACTGATCATGTAGGGGCCTTCCCAATTTGCAGCAAACTTTCCAGCTTTTACATCTCGTTGTACGTGCAAAGCGATCTTCATGACAATGTCGTTGATACAAAAAGTTCGTTCTTTTACCTTCTGATTATAGTATCTTGCAGTCCTTTTCCTATACTTATCCGCAAATCGTTCAGCTTTAGCTCGGCGCTCCTCCAGTGTATCAAGATGCGTAAAGCGACTGATCTCATCCGGGGTAGTGAGACTGGCCATGTCCACGCATGCAGAAGGGATGGCAATCTCCGATGGTAGTATCACGTCTTCCCCGTAAACCAAGGAATAAGGAGAGGCTCCAGTTGAACTTCTCTTGGAGATGTGGTACGCCCAAAGCGCAAGGGGTAACTGCTCATGCCAACTCCTATGGTGATCACATACTGTGCGACTTAATATCCTTAACAATGTTTTATTAGTAGCTTCCGCATGTCCATTCCCCTGAGGGTAATAGACAGCCGACGTATGAAACTTAATGCCATACTGATCTAGCAGCTCCATAACAGTTTGATTGACGAATGAAGTCCCATTGTCTGATCGGATGATCATTGGCGCTCCGAATCGACAAATAATGTATTCTTTGATGAACGTTGTGATTGTAGCTCCAGCATAGTCTCGCAGTAGGATGGCTTCCACCCATTTAGAGGAATACTCGGTTGCAGTAACGATATACTTATATCGCCCGGATGAGGTTGGATTAATCGGTTCAATGATATCAAGCCCCCAACTGTGGAAGGGATAAGGGGTAACAACACTGTGCAACAACGTGTGTGGGGCGCGGATGAGTGGTCCGTGGCTCTGGCATTGCTGACATTTTTTCACGTGTTCAGCAGTGTCAAATTCCATCGTGGGCCAGTTGAATCCTCCTTCCTATAGTTGTAGGAATAGTTTTCTCATCCCCTGGTGCTTCGCATTGTGAGTCATGGTCATTACTACCTCCGCTTCTTCTTGTGATAAGCAGCGCAATATTGTGTTCCCATAGCTGTTCCTGTAGAGGATTCCTTGCCTTCTTCTGGATTTTAAGAGCGAATTGTCTATTTTGAGGTAGGCGTTCGTGCTGGATGAAATCTATATATGGCTGTATCCAATCTTATATCTCTATACTGCATATCTCTGCTTGTTGCGGAGGTGCTTGAAAGTCTTCGCAATTATCCTGCACCACTGCTGCTTGAGCAGCCATACTTGGCCAATAGACCCCCATTCTCTGTAAGCGGCGGTATAATGGAATCTCTCATGTCTGTCTGCAAGACTCCATATGGACGCGACTCAGTATATCTTGCGCTTCTATTCTTCCCACACATCGTGATAAGGCGCCTCCGGATGTCCGGTAGTATAGCGTTCCTCGTATTATGACAAATTGCTTTAACACTTTAACGGGAAACAACTGATCGTCCGCTTCTTTGGTTAGATCCTCAATGTACGCTGTCCTCCAATCGTCCTTTTGTTCGAACGCCGCATCTTCTTTCCATGTGCTTGGTACTGCCATTCTTTTCACTACTACTGTACCTTCATCCGCCTCGTTTAACTGTAGATTCATCGCTAAGGTAGCCAACGCGTCTGCGTGTTTATTAGTAGACCTCCCAGTATGCTCAATAACAGTACTTTCCCTTTTTGCTATCAATTCTTGGGCCTCCGCTCAGTAAGGAGCTAAGTGTGCTTATTTTACTTGGAAGTCGCCTGACACTTGATTTGTGACTAACTTCGAGTCTCCTTTAATATCTATCGCTCCTAAATTGAGCTCTTATGCCATGCGCAATCCAAGAATCAGCGCTTCATATTCTGCCACATTATTACTGCATTCAAAATCTAGCTTGAAAGCGAATGATAACAATTATATTTTGGGGGTTTCAAATATTATCCCTGCTCCTCCATAAGAGCCGTATGATGATCCGTCGAAAAACATCGACCAACGTTCTTCCTCCTCGACTTCTGTGACTTCTCCAGGTATCTCATCACTTATCTCTGTCATATCCGTACCTGGGAAAGCGGCCAACAAGTCCGCGAATGCTTTCCCTCGTACTCCTTTAGACCGCTGATACTTTAGCTCAAACTCAGATAATTGTAGCAACCAGCGGGCTGTTCTGCCGGATAAGACTGGTTTTGTAGCTAAATAGGCAATTGGATTAGTAGTTGGTACCACTATAGTTTCATGAGCGAGCAAATAAGATCGTAATATTTGTGTGGCATATATGAGTGCTAATCATGCTTGCTCCGCTTTCGAGTATCTGAACTCCGCATCTCTAAACCCCCGGCTGACATAGTGGATCGGATATAGTTGGTCATTGCCAAGGTCTTGAGCCAGTAATGCTCCAATCGCCACACTGGTGAATGCTGTATATAGGTAAAGGGGTTCACCTTTGACGGGTGGTTGCAAGACTCGTGCACTGATTAGACATTCTTTAAGCTTCTGAAAGGCTCGCTCTTGATCGTCCCCCCATTCGTACGGTTTATTCTTTTTAACAAGGGTGAGAATGCAGACAACAGTTGCGCCAATCCGGGGATGAACCTTCGGACATAAGATACACTACCTATGAAAGTTTGCAATTTTTTCATATTTGTAGGTGATCTCATGGTGGTTATCGCTTCTACCTTGTCCGGATCGATCTATATCCCTTTATTTGTGACAACGAATCCCAAGAATTTTTCGGAAGTGACTCTGAAAGCGCATTTGAGAGGATTCATCTTCAAGTGATACTTTCTGCACCTATTAAAGACGTGCCTTAAGTGATCCAGATGATCTTGTCGCACTCATGATTTTACCACGACATCATCTACGTAGAACTCCATTACTTGATGCATCATATCGTGGAAGATAGCTTCCATTGCCCGTTGATAAGTCGCGCATGCGTTTTTTAATCCGAATGGCATCACAACATAATAAAAGTTTCCATACGGCGTCTGGAAAGCCGTCTTATGAGCATCCTCCGCTGCCATTCTCACTTGGTTGTATCCGCTAAACCCGTCCATGAAAGAAAACATGCCGTATCCACATGTGTTATTCACCATTACATCTATGTTCGGTACTGGGAGGTCATCTTTAGGGCACGCGCGGTTCAGATCTCGATAATCTACGCAGCATCGGACTTTTCCATTCTTCTTTGCTACCGGTACGATGTTAGCCAGCCATACAGGGTGTTGGATTGGCTTAATGAACTTAGCCTTTAACAGCTTCTCCACCTATTCCTTGATAGACAAATCGATCTTTTCCGGAAAATTGCGACTTCGTTGTTTATCTGGTTTGTACTCGGGTGAGACGTTGAGGTTATGTGCGATCAGACTACTATCCAGGCCAGGCATTTCATCGTATGTGAAAGCAAACACGTCCTGGTACTCCCGGAGCAGTTTAATCATCCGCGACCTTTCCTTTTCTTCCAAATGTTTACTGATACGTACAATGCGAGGTTTGTCTTCTGAGCCAAGATTTATTTCTTCTAGCCCATAAAGAGTTGGATAGACTTTTATCTTTTCCTCAGGCAAGCTTTCTATCATTTCTTCGTCTGAGATAGGGAGTTCTACCTCCTCCTGTGATTCTTCAATTACTGGGTCGCCTCCGCCATTTCTTCATCTGCTGATGACATTGCGCAATTGTGTTGACAATGGGAGGCTTCCCCAGCTAATTGCTATAAGCGGTAAACATGTCCTCCTTTCGGATGCAAAAAGCGTTTGAACTGGATGTTATTTGTTTCTGCTACTGCCCTCTTACTCCCCATGACAGGTCCCATCCGTGATGGACTGAATACCGAATTAGCCTTCCACTTTGCTTGCTCTTCCGATCAAGATCTTCCCACTTAGGTAGTGGTCTGAGATTCTCCGACTATTCCCCTTGGTCTATGACAGGTCGTGTGTAGAATATTGCATCAGCCATGTAAGCTTCTTCCGGTCTGAATGGGTTGCTTGTAGCTGGGATCCGGAATTGGTTTCCTCCAATATTAGTCTTAACACACTGGCGATACGTCGATGCTACTACCTTGTGGTTCAAGAGTCATCCTCTCCCTAGTAATACATGGAACGTAGTGTCATCCTCAAGTACGTAGAAAGGTGTAAGTGCCCTAATGGGTTCGAACTTCATCACCAGGTGTACCATCCCGATCGTCATCTGGGTTTGTCCTCCAAATCCTCTCACATTTGTTGCGCGCATCTTAATTGTTGTTCTCGACAACCCTAAAGATTCCAGTGTGTGTAGTGAAATTAGGTTGAGGGAAGCTCTGCCATCTATGAAAGCTCGCTTGAGGGGTTGTTTGTTAATAAACTCTGTCAGGTATAGAGGGAGAAGGTGCTCTCCTGGGTATCATATATCTTCATCCATAAGGTGATAGATTCCTTAGGTAAAGGGTTGTACGCCTTTTCGGACGCGATTGCGGTGATAGCTTTGGATGTTTCTCGGACTTGATTTTCACTAAAACCCAAGGAATCGAAGAACTGTTGAGCTAAAACAGTCTGAGCGAACTTTCTAGCAATTCCATTCGTATCCATAAAGAATACTGTTTCAACAACCTCACAGACTTCTTCTTCTTCCGCGTCCTCCCAAGGTCTCCAAGATTCTCCCTCAATGGGTTTGTGTGAAATCATCATAACTTGATGCTGAGGAAGTGGATCACTCTTGATGCTTTGCTCCCCTATTTCCAACTCGCCTCTAGCTCGCTTTCTTTGCACGATATACCGAAGGGAATAACATTCCACGATCGGATGGTGAACTCTTCTGTGGTAATGGCAATACCGCTCGTGTGTCTTATCCGCTGCGGTAGGTTCCACTGATACGGGCGGGAGAGTTTCTTCCTTGTTCAACACCCATTGTTCCAAAAGTCCTACTATCTGTTCCTTACGGCACGGTAATGCGGCGGCGGATTAGACCTTCCTCCATCCGTTCTTCCGGACTGTCCTCCACGATAGGATCCAAAAGCAGCTCCGACTTTTCCTCTTTCGCTTCCTTGATCATTGAAAGCTGGTGTAGATGTGGCGTTACCAAAATGTTGTTGCCAAGTGTGTCCGCTCGCTCCAGAATTCATAACTTCCGCACAATATGATATCCGGGCCGAAACTTCTTCAACCTCCACAAAGGTTTGAAATTTGAAGTTCGTGAGATTTAAGCGAAAAACAGTGTCCGCTTATGCATATTTCCACCAAGCGCTCCTCTGGGATATCCTCGTGACATTCTAACGTAAATTCTCGGAATCGAGTGATGTATTTGCCGATCTCTTCTCCTACCCGCTAGGTGCACCTTGCTAAGTCTATGGTCGTGACCTTCTTCTGGTCGGAGTAGAATCTCTTCAAGAAAAGTTGTACCATGGTGGGCCATGAGCTAATACTTCCGGGTTTCAAGTTATCGTACCGGGTAAAAGCATTATCTATTAACGACTTCTGGAATTCCCGCATGCAAAGGCTTTCATCCTGCGCGTAAGCATTCATGGCTGACAGGAAACGACTCATATGCTCTCTTGCGTTCTCCTTTCCTCTATATGTTTTAAACTTTGGTGATCTGTAGTCCTCCAGATACAAGTAGTCGGCAACTTCCACAGAATATGATGGCTCCAGCGAGTCATAGGCATCGTGTTTTATTACCCGACAATTAATCTCTAGGTACTTTGCAATCGCGTCTTCCGTCATGCTCAGGATGGTATTCTTAGCACTGACTTTTCTAGGGGTTACTATATTTTGATCCCTCGCTCACTTTAGGATCCCGTGCAATTCTTGTTGCCTTTTGATAGACGCGTCTAGCTCCTCTTGCATTTTAAATATTTCTTGCTCGCTTATTTCAGTCGTGGCTTTTTCTTTAGGAATCTCCCCTTTCTTTTGGGACGCTCCTGCGCCCTGAGATGCTCCTGCTCCTTGCACAATGGGTGTGGTAACCACTGCTCGGAAACGTATCTCATCATCACTCTCTCCATGCACGTTTTCTACAGAAACATGGTCCAGATTTGGGAGTGCTCCGCCCACCGGTACTTCTTGGATCGCACTAGGGAGTATCATGCTGGAAAAGAAGCTAAGAACCTCCCACTGTGGTCGCAATGTTGATAGGGTAAAACGTGGGAAGGAGGAACTAGCCCTAATCACAGAAAGTACTCCTAAGGAGTAAAGATGTTTATAGGAAGTAATGGTGGGTTAATGATATCTCCATAAGTGTTCCCTCTTTCCTCTTTTATAATGACCATCTTATGAATAAATGCTCATAATATTATCATATTACTAAACTACCATTTCCCTTTCCTTAAGTTAATACCAAACCATAAGAGGCTTTCCTCTTGGGCTAAAGCCCGACCAATTTATTGTGGTCTTGGATGGACTAGAACTATCCCATTCTAGTGGGCTAGGCCTAGTCCCCTAGTCTCTCCATCCTAAAAGGAACCCTTGATAGGCTAAGGGGCCCATCTATTTTGGATGGATTATTTTCATGTATCAACAATGTTTCACTAATTTGAGATACTATTGCTAATTTTTTTCTTTGCAAGTTCAAACTCATTACATTAAGTGGATTATCTATTAGTTTATAGTATTATAATCCTTTTTCTCCATAATCCATAAGCTTAATCCATTGTTACTAGGGCTGCACAGGAACCGACCTGTACAAAAAAAACCGGCTTGGAACCGGGACACTAGGACCGGAACCGGTATAGGAGGTACATGGAACAGGAATGGAAGTGAAAACCGGTATATGAGTGGGTACAGGGAACGGTTCTTAGCCTATTCCCGTCCTGTACCGGACCAAAAATCCTGGTTATCCATTACCATTGATATTTCAGATCCCTTTAATCCTATCCCTTGATACTTGGTTTGTATACTTAACTTCACTTACTCTCAATCACTCACAGACAGACACATGCTTCGTTCTTTCCTCCTCCTCTGCTCTTCCTTCACTTCTTCTGATCTTCAGCGAAACCACCACCACTCTATCACAGCCACCACCACCACCATCTTCTTCAATTCTTCTTCTTCTTCTGTTACTAACATATCTCAATCTTATTTTGGGTAAAGAAGATTAATTTGTTTAGGGTTCTTATAATAATTACATGTTTGATTAAATAACAACAACATGTAATCAATCTTTCTCTTTTGATTTGGGTTTTCTTTCCTGCTTTTCTTCCTTTTCTCTCTAAACTGAAGAACAACTTCACCATCGATGGTTGTTTCAAATGGGTTATGGAATTGAAGGTTAGGGTTTTGAAGGAAGTTGATGTTAACGGAAAATCGATGAGATTGAAGATAACAAAGGGATGTTAGAGTCCACTGAAGAATGAGTTTGAATTGAAGAAGAATTAGTGGTTCGATTTGAGAAGATTCAGTTGAGGATTAGAAGACTTGGAAGAGATGATTATTGCAGATGCTCAGATTTGGGGTTGCTTTAATGGTGTTTCGTTTTGTTATTTGGGTATTGGTAGTGATGAATGAATGGATCTAATCTTTCAATTAACGGCGAATCTTTGTTTACTTTGATGAATCTCGAATTTAGTTTTTCCCATTATAGATATTTTATATCTCAATTTTGACATCTTTGATTTTGAGTGTTCTCTGAATTGGATGATGAGAAAATTAGGGTTTGTACTTCCTCTGTTGGTCTATTGGGAATTTTGATCTGAATTTGTTTCCCCTGATGGTTCAATGGAGTTGTTCTTTGCATTCAATTTGGCCACCTATGACTCAAATCCTTGAAATAGCTTAGAACTTTTATATTTGTTTAATCTTAGCAGTTGTATGTATATGATCTTAATGTGTTTAGTATAAATTGATTAGGATATGACTTTCTGATCTGTGCCTTCAATTTGGTCATGTGCGGGTAAAAACTCAGTACCGGCTAGAACCGGACCGGTACAGGTACAGGTACAGGTAATGAGACATGGGAACCTGTCAGTATGAGGTATATGTACCGGATTCTTAAGAAACTCGTACCGTACTGGCCCATGTGCATCCCTAATTGTTACTACTACTGTATATTTTTGTCAACTATTCGACCAAATTTTTAGTTTTGGTCGATGACTGTGGATGCTCTAAAGGTCCAAAACTCCTAACCATTGCATAACCCCTTTGAAAAGCATTAGAAACATCTTCTTACTAGTTGTCGCATCATTCATCTCCCCGCCCTATTTTTCATTCTCCGCTAACTACCAGTCTTTCAATAGTTTCTGTATGGTGGTAATTCATTCATTCTGTATGCTTGAAAAATATACATGTTACTCCGAGAGCGGTGTCAGCACGTTTACGGCGCAACATGAATGTTTTTGGAATTCATTCACCTGGCCACGGTTTTTCCCACTTAACTTGGCTCTGAACTTTGCCTAGAAAAACTCAAGCTCCTCCCGCTATTACATATGTTCAGGTGTATCTGTTTGGAACTTAAACCATGCACTTGAGCTGTTTGGGGAGATGCACTTACACTAGATATAAAAAGTTTCTGACAAAATCTCCTTGTACCTCGATCACCGGTTCATGGTTTTCTTATGTCCACCGTGACTCACCTCGCTCCACCGAAAGCTTTAAATCCATAATGACTCGATGTTCGCGCACCCACGGCCAGATGCATGCATGTGCACTATAATCAATTTTGTTTGAGAGTAATCGAGATATTCGAGACCAACTCGAATTTAGATGACTGCTTTTCACATGTGCCAAATATTTTCCCAAATACTAACATTACATATTTTCTACTCACTTTGACGTTATAGAGATATTGTTAAAAGTGACAGAAAATTAGTGAACTACCCAACATTAGTGATCCTACATATAATCCAAGCTACCAATTTAAAGTGATTAGTATCTTGTCAGAGTGTCAGTTGATATCCGTCCTCAAGTTACCTAGAAAATTAATCTTGGTATTAGAGTTATTACCAATGTACCAAGCTCTTTTCATAATTGAAAAAGCGGGGTCTAACAATCACACTCAATATTTCGCTTAGCAATCTGTATGGACTAACTCCAATATACTTTCAAGAGAATCAACTAGATAGTCAGACTTAATCTTGAGAAAAGTATATCAAAGAGTTTATATCTCAATCTCTCAATTCAATCCGCAATCAAACAAATAATAATTTGCGAGCCCGATTGAATATAATAGATATAACTTGAACGGTACCAAAGACCAATGTTCAAGGATCAATCAATTTCAATCAACAACCAAAGGTTGGATTTACCAATTGATTGATTCAACGCACAACCTATGATATTTCAATTATATAACAAAATATAATGCGGAAAATAAATAACACAGACACCAGAAGTTTTGTTAACGAGGAAACCGCAAATGCAGAAAAACCCCGGGACCTAGTCTAGATTGAACACCACACTGTATTAAGCCGCTACAGACACTAGCCCACTACAAACTAACTTCGGTCTGGACTGTAGTTGAACCCCAATAAATCTCACACTGATTCAAGGTACAGTTGCGCTCCTTACGTCTGTGATCCCAGCAGGATACTACGCACTTGATTCCCTTAACTGATCTCACCCACAACTAAGAGTTGCTACGACCCAAAGTCGAAGATTTTAATAAACAAATCTGTCTCACACAGAAAAGTCTATAGGAATAGATAAATCGGTCTCCTACAGAAATACCTACGAGTTTTTGTTCCGTCTTTTGATAAATCAAGGTGAACAGGCTCCAATTGATATACCAGACTTATATTCCCGAAGAACAACCTAGAAATATCAATCACCTCATAATAATCTTAATCGTATGGTAGCGAAACAAGATATTGTGGAATCACAAACGATGAGACGAAGGTGTTTGTGACTACTTTTTATCTTGCCTATCGGAGAATAAATCTCGAGCCAATCTTAAAGAAGATCGAACCCAAACACGATAGAAGATGCAAGATCGGATCACGCAACTACAGAGAAAATAGTTGGGTCTAGCTTCACAATCCCAATGAAGTCTTCAAGTCGTTAACCTACAGGGTTTCATGAAAAACCTAAGGTTAAAGGAGAATCAACTCTAGCTTATACAACTAGTATCACAAAGGAGGTGTGGGGATTAGGTTTCCCAGTTGCTAGAGTTCTCCTTTATATAGTCTCCAAATCAGGGTTTGCAATCTAAGTTACCTTGGTAACAAAGCATTCAATATTCACCGTTAGATGAAAACCTGATTAGATTCAAGCTAATATCTTTCAACCGTTAGATCGAACTTAACTTGTTATACACAAGTGAAATGTAACTTCATTTAGGTTTGAGTAACCGTACCTAAACGTGTACACTTAGTTGGTTCAACAATAGTTAACCAATGGTTAGCCAAATGAGCACTTTCATATCAACCTTATTCATCTTCACCATAACTAGTTCAAATGACTCAAATGAAGTAGTTAGAGAGTTGTTCAATTGCTTAGATCTCATAGAAGTATACAAGACACAATCGAAACAAAATCGGTTTTGATTCACTCGAATAGATTCATGAAGATTATAGCCACGGTTTGCAAAGATTGCATTCCTTAATATATAAATATTTTAGTTCATGAGCAGGTAAGTAACCTACCTAAGTATGCGAACAGGTACGCGTACTTAAGTAACCGGATTGAGTTTATTTTTCACTTCCAAACTCCAGCAGAAATTCACGGACGTGAACTTTCTGCCAGTACGCGTACGGGTACGCATACTCTCCCGGATTTCCAACAACCGCCAGTACGCGTACGGGTACGCAAACTTTGGGTTCCCGGTTTTGGACTTTTACACAAATGTGAGAACACACTATGTTTATATCCAAAGATGGTTACATGTTCTAAACTCTCATTTCAATCATTGAAACTTTCTTAGAGGATGTTATATAGTTTTTATTCACAAACTATTTTTCATCAAAGCGATTTTCAAGTTATTGAAATAATCAACATGACTTTCGTCACGAGTAAAGATGAACCTGGCCAAAGCGAAAGCTTACCAACACATATTTCGAGAAATAGATAAGTGAGATAAACTCACCTCGAAATAGCAAATGTGTATAATCGAAGTCTATATAGCATACGACTTTTGTCTCAAGATAGGAGATAGAATAGATAGATTTTGAGTGATAGATAAGTTCAAGTATCCACATACCTTTTTGTCGATGAAGTTCCACCAGTTCCTTGAGTAGTTCTTCGTATTTGCATGATGAACGCCGTGGAGTCTAGAGCTCAACTACACTTACTATCCTAGTCCGAGGCTTAGCTATAAGTAGACTAGAAATCAAGACTTATAGTTTTGGCAACTAAACTTGACAAACAAGCTTGAGATATCAACGCTTGCGATTTCGACCGAGCAGTGCTCTAATAATCTCCCCCTTTGTCAATTTTAGTGACAAAACTATCAATACATATGGAATACAAAATAAATAAACTTTGCAGCTTCTCATCCACATGGTTCATCTCCTTAGTTCTTCAACATTACTCGAAATCTTCGTCACTTCCAAGTACTCCAATGATTCCAAAGGTATTTAATTCAGCATCATCGTTGTTGAAGTTCCGTAGCTATAACAATGAGAAAACAATAGCTCTCAATCATTGTTATACAATGTCATAGTATTATTACACAGTATCAAAGTTCAATTGCATCACAACTTCGACAACAATACTATGGTGATATGTATCACTCCCCATTAGTCAATACTTCATCTCACATGAAAACCACTCCCTCTTACATAATGATCTGAAAACCATATGTATTTGTAGTGTGAACTACACATTAATTCTCTCCCTTTTTGTCAATAAAATTGGCAAAGGTACGAAAACTAGTGGGATCCTAATGAAATTTCCATAGAGACACTTCATGACCAAAAGAAAGCACATATCAACTTTTTTAGATGCAATCATATAGCCGAAACTAAATACACTCATCAAGGAGTTTATACAGATACAAGATAACCCATATATATAATATTCCACAGCCGCACTCCCCACAAATATTTGGCAATTAAGCACAAGTTCAATTAAGAACTCTCCCCCATAAAATGCCATTCCTTAAAGAACAACAAGAGCGACCTTACTTTCACAAGAAAATAAGGATTTCTTTGGACATTAACAAATCACATAAGAATATGAATTTGTATCCAAAAATCTCAATTAAATTAACCACAAGATAACCTATGATTAATTTAGTCGGAAATGCTCACATAAGAGAACTTACGGAGCCGCACAGTCTTTACATAAAAAATATGGATCAGGGAAGATCAATACTGCAGAATAAACAAAGATTCATTCTATTCTTCATCACCATTTGCACAATGACATATAATAGACTTAATCTTTGTAAACAAAAGTTGATATCCTATCTTCCACCAATATTTTCATAATGACATAATAGGCTTATCTTTTGTTTGTCAAAAGTTCATTCAATCTTTTATCAATACTTGCATATCGACATATGAAAGACTTAACTTTTGACCATGTATGGGACAATCATAGTTCACGGACGCAAACACACATATCCCATAACAAGTTGCAATATATGAAACCATAAATATTAATACTGCAAAATCATCTTCCAAATAAACTTTAGAATTTAAATAAATAAATCTAAAAACATTGCAAGATGAAAACGTTGGACATAGCTATGTCTACTCACAATAATGGCTATTCCAAACCCTAGTTATCCTTCTTAAAAACACAAGAATAAATTCTCATAAGAAGTTTCCTAGATAAAATAAGAAAATCAACAATCTAACAAAGAAAGACTCCTAAATCACCAAAACCGAACACAAACTGAAGTCAAATACACTTTTCGGAATCCTCACGAGCCTTGAGGTCTTTGAGCTTGTGGTTGACAGCATCCACTGCTTGTTCAGAGAAGATATCCTCATTGAGAAGTTCTTTAACATGTGTATTTATGAGACCAAGGTCAGAAGTAACCTTTTTAAACTCAGTTCTTAACACGTCAAGACTCTCAATATCTTGATGCGTATAGGAATGGTAACATGAGGCATTAGGATAATCATCTTCTACTAGGGTTCTTTTCTTCCTCCCTTTGGACTCGAAACCAATACCTTTATCAAGAAAACCTCTTGCAAAATCATCAGAGCGAGAAGATGAAGACATTCTTGACGAAACAAAATAACCCAGAGTATGTGTACGTGACTCAAAAGATTTGGTATTTAAATGGTTTCTTAGAGCAACTGCAGTGGGCGACTATACCCATTTATTTGGTCTTTGAACCAGGCGTAGCGGGACGGACCAAAGACCAAATCCCAGACTAAATGAACAGTGCGCGATTATATTTGGTCGGGGACCAAAGACTAAACCCAAATATAGCCGGGCGGGGATATAATGTTCGCCCCAAAACCAGATGGGGATAAAATGTTCGCCCCACACCAAGCGGTGATAAAATATCCGCCCCACACCAAGCGGTGATAAAATGTTCGTCCCATTTTTTTTTTTAATTCTTTTTTGGGGCGTTGATATAGTCCCCGCCTGGAGTGGGGCGAACATATAATGTTCGCCCCACTCCAGGCGGGGACTATATCAACGCCCCAAATTTATTTTTATTTTTTTTGCCGAGCGGGGATAAAGTTTACGCCCCACACCAGGCGAACTTATACTCCCCGCTCGACTAAATTTACTCGCCACCCACTGCGTCACACGATGGACCAAACTAAAATTTGGTCTTTTTTTTTGGTCTTTGATCTTTGGGTTTAGTCGCACCACTGGAGTTGCTCTTAGGGAAGGTAACTTTTAGGGTTTCCAAAATTGATTCGTGACAGTTGTAGTAGCAGGATTTCCCACACTACACCCCTTACTCGATTTTGCTTAATTAATTCATTGAAAGATGTAAGACCAAGAATATTTATTGATTGAATCCATAAACTGTTTACACAAGGAAATAGAATTACACTTAGAAATTAAAACATTCTTAAACTTTCTCTCTCCTAATGACTCGCTCTACCACTCTCAAAAGATCTCCCTCCTCTTTTACAGACTCATTTAGCCCTTTATATAGGTTAATACATAGTGGATGACAGCTAAGCTACCCTTTATTTTCGGGAATGTCTCGCGAAGTGTCGCAGATGCACAAACATTTCACTCTCGCGACACTTCTTAACCCTCGCCGGATCTCACGTCTTCTTTATGTTTTGCCTGTCGTTATTCATTGCGTCGTTTATTCTAGCTCCCTGCGACTCCCTCGCGACACCGTCGTTCATTAATCCCGCGAGCCTTGTATGTTGCGATATTGTGATCCTACATCTTGCCTCTTTTTCCTTGAATATTGCTTGAAGAGCGATTTGAAGGAAAAATTTATTGTTGTCATCTTCCTTGGTTTCAATTGGTGAAGGAACGAGCGAAAGAATACTTTTCTTAAAAAGTACGTACTTGCCTCTATTCTTTTGTGAAGTTCCGAAGCTTCTTTGTAATACATATGCGAAGTGTCATTTCTTGCCTCATGAATTACGTAAAATAATCAATTTCGCCAGCTATTCTCGCCTATTAGGAAATATGTTGTATATTTGGATTCTACTAAAGTTCTTTTCGTCGGCTTCCTTGGATTTAGTAGTGACCGTTTGCACGTGTCCATATTTACCTCTTTTAACCGTGCATTTAATGTTAACCGGTCATAACATTTTTTCTCGTCTATTTATAGGAGCATCCCCTGTGAAGAATTTTCCTTTTCATCTTCTTCATCGTCTGCAAGTGTTCTTCTTCTTCATCGTTCTGCAAGTGTTTGCCTATTATTGTCTCTTACCGTCTTCTTCACCATTTTTGCTATTCCCTAGCAGTTGTTACTCTCATGGCGTCCAGGTTTGTTAATTTTGCCATATCTGGCTGATTTTGTGGTTGATCAAATTAGCTTTTCTTGTTGAAATCACACTGGTATGATTAACTTTGTAGTTCTCTTTCTGCCATTGTTGTTTAGCAAGAACCAATCCAAAACTAAGTTTACCGTGAAGGACCCTCTTCTTTCTTTGGGCTCGCCACCGAAACCTACTTCGCAACAAGAATCCCTCATGCAACAAAAGCCCTCTTCGCGAGCAAAGTCTATGTCTTCAAAAAGACAGTCTGTGAGTGACAAGGCATCTAAGAAACATTTGTTTTTATTTACAATGCATTGTTGCCTCTGTTTCTTATTTAATTTGTCATTCGCAGGATGATAAAACTACGTAATACTCCCAAAAGGCTCCGCCACTCTAAACCTGTTACCCCCAACGTTCCATTTCCTCCATTCACATCTTCGTCTCCTGTGCGAAATCTTCGCAAGATAATTTTGTGCCTCTTTCTTCCGGTAACATTACGGCGACAATATTTCTATACCTCAACTCCTCATAGACCAAGTTCCTTTCAATTGTCCTACTACAAACGATATTATACCTCCTCCCGCCGTCAATGTCCCCGCTTATTTCTCCAATCACTTCTCTCCCGAAACCTCCTCTTCTCATGAGGTTCCTTTGACGAAAGACGACTCGTCTTCTTTGTTTGAACAAATTCCTCTAATCAAGGAAAATTTGGAGGGGATAGATGTGGCCTTTAAGGTCCTTTCTGATCTCGTGAATGATGCCAAAAAGTCTTCTGCAGATCCTGTCAAATTCAACATCTGCGAGATTTTAAGTAAGCACCTTGGTCCTGATAGGGTCTCGCAAGCATCTTTAGTTCAAGAGATTAATAAGCTGAAGGATGATCTCCAAGTTATGGCTGTGAAATGCAATAATCTCCACCTTGAAAATCAAAAATTTCTCAAGTATCTCACTATATCGTGATAATCTTCGCAAGAAGAATGAAGAATTAAAAGGTATGCTCTCGCCACCCCCTTCCCTTTTTTTTTTTTTTTTTTTTTTTTTTTTTTTTACAACTCAAACCCTTGCTCGTCCTCCAAGAATTAAACCAGAAACGAATAATGGAGATATATCAGACGGAGTCTATCGTTGAAGAAGTTCGAGTTGAAAGAGATGCTTGGATGGAGCAAGATAATCTCTTAGATAATCTTCATACCTATGCAAACGATCAAATAAATAACTTGTCTAAAGAGAATTTTGATTTATCGCAAAAGCAAGACTCATTAAGTAATGACTTATCTCGCCTCTCTTATTCTTTGACTAAAACTAATTTGGAGTTGGAAACTTTATCGGATGAGAATCGAACTCTTTCACAAGAGAAACGTTCTGTTGAATAAGGTGGCGATCTACTACTTAAAAGATGATGCTTGTCAAAAACTATGCAAAGAACAAGAACAGGCCATTCATACTTTGAAAAATCAACTTGAAGAAAGTTCCACCGAGAGAGATAAACTTATTCAAGGTAGAATAACTTTGAGTGTAAAAGCGAAGCAATTCCGAACAATGCACCAAATTAGAAAAATTCAACTCTACTCTCGCCACCGAAAATTCCATACTTGTTTCTAATGACAAGAAATTGCGATCTCGATTGAAAGGTTTAGTTGGAGACTCATTTGATGATGCCATGGACTGTCTGGGGAATAACTTCGCGGCTTTAATTCAACAACTTACTCTTCAAAAGGAAGGTAGTCAAATTATTTGACTACCTTAATTCTTTTATTTCACAGATTTTTAATTATTCTGAAAGTTCCAAAGGTCTGTTGTAAGAATCTCTTTTAACCTTTTCTTGCGTGTTTATTATGCATTCTGAAAGAAGCTTCGCGCGTCATTTCTACTCTAAAATCGATTATTCCAAAATTCGCAAAGAAAATGGATTACTCGCTTCCTCTCTTGCTCGTTCTCGCGATCGTGCGAACGTAGATTTGATTACATGTCGATCAGTAAAGACATAGATAGTAAAAACCAACAAAAAGCGCTGCTTCGTCAATTCCCCTTAAAGCCGAAATCCTCGTGAATGAGATTTTCTTGTCTAAGTCTCTTGATCCTATACATGTTGATCCTCCGGAAGTAAGTGATGATGAAGTCCCTAATCCTCCCGATAGCGATTATGACTATGAAAGCGGCGAAGATCTCCTAGTAAGGAAGTCGTCGATGAAGAGCCGAATAGAAAAATTTACGATGAAAGTCCAATGAATCGGCGAGAACAAAGATGATGAAAACATTTCTCAAGAAGATCCATCAATCAGGCGGATGTGGAGCTAATAAAGGCGCAGAAAAGCCTCAACCATCCTCTGTATTTGATAATGCAGCTGTAGAGAGTTAAATTCTCTTTGTAATTTGTTAGAATTCCTTTTTGTTTGAGTGACTTAACTCTTTTGATTGAGTAATTTCCATATTTCTTTCTTCCTTTCTTAGTTAAGACCACCTTGCGAGCATGTTCGCTCATTGAATCTTTTATTAAGTAAATCCATCCCAATCGAGGATTTGATTTTAATTCTTCTCATCTGCGACAAAGTCGCAGTGCCGCCTTTACATTTTCATGCGAGAGGCCCATTGACCTTGCCTTATCATTTTTGTGTGGTCTTCCAAGTTAGACCTCCCTAGTTAGAGGTCTTCCCTCGCCACCTTTCATCGCGACAAGATCGCAGGACGTCTTTACACTTGGATGTAAAGACCCATTGATCTTGCCTTATCATTTTCCAAGTATTTTTGCCTCTGCAGATGTTTTAGTTGCAACAATATGACAGGTCTAAATATCCTTGCGAACATAAAGCCCCATGACATTGCCGTCGTGCGACGAAATCGCAGACGTCCGTACACTTTCGTGTAAAGACCCATTGATCTCGCCTTACCCTCGCGTTAGTATTATTTCCTCTGCAGATCATTGCACAAATATGACAAGCCTAAATTCTCTTGCGAAAACATAGCCTTATGACATTTGCGTCTGTTTTGACACTCCCCTAATGGAGAGCGTCGCCCTTATCATCTCCCCGGGTTGCCCCTTCAAGGAGGCGAAACATCGGCCATACAAGACTAGCTCCTCCCATCCGGTCTTAACAACAACCGATTGTTTTCGCAGCCTCTTGTCCCTTATACCTATATGGTTTATGGTTACAAGACTGCACCCTAAGTGGAGTTTTCTTCGGGCGAGTGCAACATATGCCAAGACTTGCCAAGAATGGCCAGGTAGGTTCATCCATCCCGGCACTCGGCTCAACCCCGTACCTCAGCGCCTTGAGCATACACCGACTCCTTGGAAGAGACCCTCGGTCGCCCAACCAGGTATAACCTTATATAGTTGGGAATCCAAGGTATCTCTCCTGGATAGGCTTTCATGGGCCCCAAATTTTCATGACTCGGGCTTCGGGAGCGGTGTAACCTTTCCCCGAGCCATGTTGAGAGATACCCCCTTATATGACGCACTTTAGGTCTTACATTTGCCTCTTGCGAAATGTTATTCGCGAACTAGGGTGTACGCCATAAAGGTTCGTCCCATTCATTCATTCTTTTATTCAATCATTCTTCTTCATTTGTTATTTTGCTTGCGAGATATTCGCCAATTCATTCATTTAATCATTCATTATTTCTTGTTGTTTTGCTAAGTCATTCATGACTTCTTGTTATTCTTGTCGCGAGATCTTCGCGGGTTTTCTCTGCATGTTATAGAATGTCGCAAATATTTTGCGAAGAAGTACTTCATCTTGATTCATTTTTCCTCTCCCATTTTTACGGGTAATACTTCTTGAGATATAATCTATTCCATGGTCTATCCAATTTTTGTCCCACATCTTTTCCTTCGGGGTCCATCAATCTATATGCCCCTGTACCAACTACCTCTTTTATAATATAAGGTCCATCCCATTTTCTCGCCAATTTTCCTCCACTTTCACGTTGATATATTGGGGTTTCTCGCAGCACCAAGTCTCCTGGTTGAAATTCACGGCTAACTTAGCTTCCACACCATTCCAACTTACCCTTGTCCCGCAAAAGGGTTTAAGGCCATAAGGCCAATGCCAATGCATTTTCCTGCGTCTCTGGCTTTACCTTTATGTAGGGAATTCATAAATGAATTTCCTAGCTAGCTGAGCAACCGTCACATTGCCGTGTCTTGTCCAGGCATAAGCCTTAGACTTTAGCGTAGGCCACACCAAGCCCTTGCCATTTCCCACGTTACCTCGCTTAACATCTCTTCATAACTTGATAGGAAGTATGAGCATCCACTTACTGGCATGCAACTAAGCCTCATCAAGTCTGGCCACAATCATCTCTTGCGTCGAGCTACCAAGCTTAGATGATATGAGGGGCCAACGTCTTGGACCGGCAATGCCGCAACTCATTGCGGCTGCCTACGTACCCTTCCCTACTCTAAAGGGATCAAGCACAGACCGTAGTTCATCCACGAAGGGACAGAAAATCTGTGTAATAGTACGGAGCTGAAACAGATAAAGATAAGTAGTCGCGGCAAATCAAAATATTGATTCTCATGACATTCTCTGCCTCGCAGAGGAGATGTAAGGAGAGACACACTTCTCATCTTTGGAGTGGCGAGGAGTAGTATTGTTGCCCGGGTGCCAGTCAATATCTTGCATGAGTAATTTATCCTCGGGGACATTATCCTTCTTTTTCAAGCGAATGCCCCAAATGAGATTTCGCATTCCTCATCTTTATCATCAATAATTTTCAAAAAAGTTCTCTACAAGTGTACTTCTCAAGAGCTATTTCCAAGTCTGCATAAATTGGGGTTTCTAACGGTATTAGGGTATAAAGATCCTTTGCCAAAGACCACGATTCGCGAACTCAAGCATTAGGCGAATGCAATCGCCACTTAATTGATAAACAGCCCGAGAGAATTTTTCATGGGCCAAGATTTCATAAAATAAAGGCATCTCGGGATTATATAAGGGGATGGGAAGTCCTGCGAGAAGTCGACCTAGCGAGACTATAATCTTTTGATCATCACATTGATGATCGAAAACAACTTTGCGAAAGAATAGATGAAGATTCTTGATCGGGAATGGTTGATAGAGTAAAACCCTTCTCAAGCAACTTCATTGAACTTCATCAAAAGAAGATTTGTATGCACGACTAATGAAAGCCATTATCAGTATGGGAATAGATGGGAGGTTGGAGATTAGAATCAGCGTTAGAAGGGATGAAGAAATAAAAAAATAAAATATCTCTCTCTTTTTTTTATAAAATATAAAAAATCTTCTTCTTTCGCTCCTTTCGCTTTGTCTTTGATTCCAATATTTGGTATCATTCAAATTATATCTCTGATATTCAATCGGGCTTGCAAATTATTATTTGTTTGATTGCGGATTGAATTGAGAGATTGAGATATAAACTCTTTGATATACTTTTCTTAAGATCGAGTCTGTCTGTCTAGTTGAATATATTGGATTTAGTCCATACAGATTGCTAAGCGAAATATTGGGTGTGGTTGTTAGACCCCCGCCTTTTCAATTGGTATCAGAGCAGGCAAACACGTTCAAGACCTTATAAGTCTGTGTTTGTAGCGATCTGACTCTATGGACGGCAGTAATATGTCTGATAAATGCGTCACCAAAAACAAAAGTTATGTTTCTAGAATGTCTATTAAATAGAAAGATTTGTCAATCTCGAATATAGATGAACCTAGTGTTCTAATGAAACAGACTGACACTGACATGTGTTATCCCGATTACCCTTCAAAAGAGTCTAACTCCATTGACGAAAGGGAAGCAGCTGAAGAGAGCAAACTGATTCTAAACCTTGTTAGAATCCAAGCTGATAGATTTAATCGGTTGAAAAACAATGTCAATGTTCTTCTTGGTATAGTAAGATACTGTGACTCTAAAGAAAAAGCTCCTTGCAAAAAAAAAAATGCTGAAGTTCAGTCTTCACATATCTTACTCGAGGCGAGCCTCAAAAATGATGCTTTGGAAATTGAACATCGCTTGAATAAACTCTCGATTCAAGGATGTTCCAAAAAGTCAACTATACCATCTACTTCTATCACAACTGAAAGAGTTCCAGTTTCAGAAGTAAAACCAGAATCCCTTCCGATTGGAAAAGATGTGCTTATAACCTCCTCTAATCAAAGATGTTCCACATCACATGGAAGGAAGAAATCTCCAAACAATGATGTTAAGTCTGTACTGTCTAATCACCCTTGTGATAAGAAAGTATGTCTCTTTTGTGATTCAAACGAAGCAAAATAGAAACTCTAGGTTGAATAAAAATTCCACTGTTCGACTTCAACACACCTTAGATTTAATCCTCAAAGGTGTAACTGACATTCATATGTCTAAACCAATTGGTTTCAATACTCACCTTGTGTATTATACCAGGAAAGTCAGTTCGATGAGTTCCTCAAATGCTCAAAAGCTTAACAGACGTCTTAACAAAAATCGTCCAAGAAGAGATCAGGAATTCTCTTCTGTCAAAAAGGGAGATAATGTTACTTTTGATCTGAACAAAGTATGATGTGAATCAATAATGTTGTAGTAAAAAGGTTCGTTGAGACTTGTGAAAGCAATGGATTTTAGACTTATAAAAATTAATAATAAAGAAAACTTAACACAAAATTGATTCAAGATATGAGAAAATAACCAAGACATTGATTCCACTATTACACATGAATGAATAACGGTAAATAACCCAAAACTCTAATTATCTTTTAAATCCCTTGTTTCTTAATTCACAAATAATCAGACAAATTCTCAAAAATTAATTGTATCCCCTAAGCATAGATTATCTTAATACAAGCATAACCTATCTAATTGAATCACAACTAATGAAAAGAATTTTTGCAAACAATTAAAACTCTGCAAAAGCAGTGATTGAGTGAATTATTAATTATAAATTAGAGAAAATAAAATAGTTACCAATTATTCATGCGTAAATAGCTTCCTCATTGCCTTGGTTGTGGGAGAATTAGCCTCTCATCATGTTGGAAACACGCTCAAAAATCATTATTAATGCTCAAAAATGGTTTACAAATGATGAACAAGGGAAAAAAGATGAAAAGCCTGATTTGTAACAGTTTTAATTGTTACAAACGGACTGTTACAGAGAACGATAAATGTAAAGTGCTGCTGTTTCTGTAGTTTTAAGACTGTCTTCCGTATTACGACCCTTAGATGTGAGTCATATCACTGTAGCATAAACGACTGTCACGCGTGCGTTGAATGTTCTTCGTGTTCTTCAATGGCAGCAGCAGCAGCAGAATTCTCTAACTTGATTTTTATTGCTCTGTGGTTGCTTTGGACACTCCCAATCTCTCCGTCCTCCCTTCTCTGACCTCAGGCACCCTTTTTATACTCGACAGCGACCAAATCTCCCCTCATAACTGCTCCAAATCTTCTCTTTTATTTTTTTGCACAATACGGGAATAATTTCCCTTTTTAATCTCTGCACGCATCTGTTGGAGAATATCATGTGGTGATTTGGACCCTACACACTTAAACATGTTGAATACGTATTTCACAGGGGTTAAGCACACGAAATCTTCCCAAATATTGCACACAGAATCCCGATATTTTATTCTTCTCCAACGAATTTATTCCTTTTTTAACGAAAATAAATATGTTACCAACCCTGTTTTATCTCCATAACTCAATATCAATTCAAGTCAGCAACCAAATCCGTCTAAATTCATTCCAAAATCAATCCAGAGTTTCACGCCAGTGAGAGTTAGTTTTCCCGCCAAAAATCAATCTTCAAACGAGGAAGAAGGGTGTCCCTTAACCAAGAAACTTGGGGTGCGAATAGCAATGGGTTTCCCCTTAGCAATTGGGTTGCCCCTTATCCAAAGTGGAGTCTGAATAGCAAAATGTCCTCCGGGGTTGTTCCGAGCAACTTTTCGAGCCGAATTTTCCAACAATCTTTATTTCCAAAAAATACTTACAAACACACAAAACACCATAATAAGGACAAAAACGAGTACTAACAATACGAAACATTGAGGACAAATTAGACACATAAATGCGTCTATCAAGGATATGGGATCAAAAATGATGATATGAGAAGTAACCTAAAGGAGATAATTGAAGGTTATAAAGAAATCGTCAATAGGCTGTCAACTTCCTCTAGTCAAAATTTTTCTGGTAAGAACTCAAACTATGTCTCGTATTTTGATGACATTAAGTTTTATGATAATTTCTCACATCAAAGGGGATTCTTTCCTAGATTCGGAAGGAAAAAGAGATTCAACCGAAAACACATTTCATTTAGTGAGATTAGGGCTCATACTTTTGCTAATTAATCACAAGGGTTGAAAACTTACTCATAAAAATCCTGTTGAGTAAGATGTGTTAATAATCAGGTATACCGTTGGCAAAATTGCTTTCTGTTTAGTTGAGCTATTTTCTTATCGTCCATATCTAAACTATTGTCTGCAGACAACGTTGCTCAAGTATTGGTTGTGACTGATGTTGTTC
Source organism: Papaver armeniacum (assembly GCA_023531295.1). NCBI lineage: Eukaryota > Viridiplantae > Streptophyta > Magnoliopsida > Ranunculales > Papaveraceae > Papaver > Papaver armeniacum. Next base: position 217,923 of record JAJJWW010011986.1, on the reverse strand, counting down.
GTCTTTGTTCTCCTTTTATTAAAGAAGTTTTCGTTGCAACCTTGTTGCCTGCTACTTTTGTGCTATAAATTATTTCTCTCTGAAGATATAAAATTTATTGAGCCAATTTTTTTTTTTTTGAAAGTGTTCATGTAGCCAAAAAATTTTCATGTCATAAGATTATGACCTTTTGTGTATTTTTATTTTTGGGTCAAGTTGCGTTCGTACGGGTACCCGTGTTACTGTTGTAGGATCACAATATCGCAACATACAAGGCTCGCGGGATTAATGAACGACGGTGTCGCGAGGGAGTCGCAGGGAGCTAGAATAAACGACGCAATGAATAACGACAGGCAAAACATAAAGAAGACGTGAGATCCGGCGAGGGTTAAGAAGTGTCGCGAGAGTGAAATGTTTGTGCATCTGCGACACTTCGCGAGACATTCCCGAAAATAAAGGGTAGCTTAGCTGTCATCCACTATGTATTAACCTATATAAAGGGCTAAATGAGTCTGTAAAAGAGGAGGGAGATCTTTTGAGAGTGGTAGAGCGAGTCATTAGGAGAGAGAAAGTTTAAGAATGTTTTAATTTCTAAGTGTAATTCTATTTCCTTGTGTAAACAGTTTATGGATTCAATCAATAAATATTCTTGGTCTTACATCTTTCAATGAATTAATTAAGCAAAATCGAGTAAGGGGTGTAGTGTGGGAAATCCTGCTACTACATATGCGCTAGAAACAGGGACATCATTTGTAAAAGAGAGGAAATTGCAATTAAAGTTGTTTGAATCAAGAAAATGAGAAAGGAAAATCTTAAATCGGATGAAAAAGATATGGCATGCAGCACAGACACAAGAGTAATGATTAGCGAATTTCATGAAAATATCAGAGGAAGAATACACAAACGAGATTTTGAAGGAAAGAAGATTACGGATAGAGAAATATCATCACCTTTGAAGGATTGGGAAAAACAAGAGATAACTTTTACAGCGGAGGAAATATCCAAAGAAAACTTGGATCACGCATCTCCACTGGTGATCGCAATAAACGCGTATAAGAAAGGAGAGGAATTAGAGAACACAGTGAGAACATGGGTAGTGAATGGAGTTTTAATTGATACAGGGAGTCTGGTGAACATCATGTTTTATCACACTTACAAAAAGATGGGATATAAAGACGAAGATATGATTTTCAAGTACAGCGTACAATATTCAAGGTTTTGGTAAATCTATAACAAAAGTTAAAGGGGAGATAGAAATACGTATTCCGTTAGGGGAATCGAAACACGGTGACGTTGAGTGTAGTGGATATGGAATCACCATATAACATATTACTAGGAAGACCATGGGTACATGCAATAAAAGTCTGTGGCGTCGACGCTTCATCAATGTATCAAATTTCCTACACCAACCGGAATCGGCGAAATCAAAGGGGATGTTTGCCAAAGGAAGAATATATTATCAAAATGAAGTAAAGTGTTGCGAAGAACAAGTAAACAAGCGAAAGAGTATATCAAAGTATCGCAAAAAGATGGCAAGGGCGGCTAAGAAAGAAGAAGAATTCAGAGTTTACATGATAAGAGCGAAGGAAGGAAAAGGCATACCTAGCGAGATCTCGGGAGATGAAAATGATCTTGCGAAAGAACCAAAAGGACCGACTCCTATGGGAGAACCAAAGGCCAGTTACGTCGCGGCAGAGCAAACCAAAGAAGTGAATATTGGAACTAAGGAAAAACCCAAGATGCTAAAGATTGGAACTAACATGGGAGTGGAAGAAGAGAAAAGAACTGTCGATCTATTGCGGAATTATAAAGATATCTTCGCATGGGATATGGATGAAGTGCACAGTATAGATCCATCGTGCTTTGTCACAAGTTGGAAATTGATAAAAATGTGAAGCCATTCAAACAAAGAATTAGAAAGATAGCAACAAAGATATCACCCACAGATAGAAGAAGAAGCTGCAAAGATGTTGGATGCGGTATTATTAGACAAGCAAAATATCCGAATGGATAGCGAACATGGTTATAGTTCCAAAGAAGAACAAGGGAATAAGGATTTGCATTGATTTCACCGATCTAAATAAAGCTTGCCCTAAAGACAGGTTTTCCATTACCGGACATTCCGCATTGGTCGAATCAGCAGGGGAACGAAAGAGTATCATCATTTGGACGGATACAAAGGTTACAATCAAATTCCTCTCGCCGAGGAAGATCAAGAGCACACTTTCTTTCTTCGCTCCAAGAGGATTATACTTGTTATACTAAAATGCCTTTTGGTTTGCGGAATGCCGGAGCAACGTATCAAAGGATGGTAGAAAATGTATTCGCAGAATGGATACATAAAACACTAGAGGTATACGTAGATGACATGCTAGTGAAAAGTAAAAAGGCAGAAGATCACGTGCGAGACTTGAAAGAAATTTTCGAACAAATGAGGCATTTCAACATCAAAGTCAATCCAGAGAAATGTACCTTCGGAGTTGCGTCAGGGAAGTTCTTGGGTTACATTATATCAAAGGAAGGAATACATGTTGACCGGAGAAAGTAAAAGCGATTCGCGATATGCCGACACCCTGCGACAAGTAAAGGATGTTCAAAAGGCCGAATGGGTTACTAGCATCGCTAGGAAGGTTCATCTCGCGGTCATCGATAAGTGTAAACACTTTTTCAAAGTGTTCTCAAAAAGGATCGAAATTTAAGTGGACGGACGAATGTGAAAAGGCTTTACAAGGGATCAAAGAGCATTTAATGGATATATCCATTATGCGAGAAGGCGAGCCGAGGAGAGGAATTATTAATATACCTCGCGACAACATCGCATGCCTTAAGTGCGGTTTCTACTGCGAACGGACGCGAGGAGTAGAAAAACCAATCTATTATATCAAAAAACTTTTAATGCTGCAGAAAAGAAATTATTCAAGATTGAAAAACTAATCTTGGTGTTAGTCTATGCGTCGTTTAAACTTCGCATATATTTTCGAAGCACATACTTTGTTAGAGTGGTAACAAAGGTACCAATTGAGTCAGTAATGAAAAATTCAAAAAGATCAGGAAGAGTCGAAAGATGGAATGCTCAAATTAGCCATTACAAATTAAAATATGAAATATTATCTTCAACCAAGTCACAGGTTGTCGCAGACTTTCTGGCAGAATTTCCTTTGGAGGAAGATGAAGCGGTGGATGAAATGATGGATGTAGAAGAAGAGCATGGAGATCCAAAAGACTTGTTAACTGAGCCAGATCGGTGGGAAATATTAGTGGATGGATCATCAAATGGAGAAGGTAAAGGAGTGGGAATTGTTGTGATTTCGCCAGAAGGCAATAAGTTAGCTTTTGCTTTTAGATTGGAATTTGAGTCTACCAATAATGAAACGGAGTAAGAAGCTATAATACATGCTCTACGATTTGCAATAGAGATGAAACTGGAGAATGTGAGGATTACCAGTGACTCGCAATTGGCAATTTGTCAGATAACAGAAAGTATGCTACAAATGATCCATCCCTACGAAATACAGAAGCTTGTAGAAGTATTGTCAAGCCAAAGATATCGAAAATAAAATGGAGGCACATATCAAGGAGAGATAATAGACTCGCAGACGCTTTTGCCTTTATATCAAGTATGATGACAGACCCAATGCGAGGAATATCAAAATACGAGACGTTCGGGCGCCATCAATTAATAAAGAGGAGGGACAAGAAGCAAATATAATGATGGTGGAAGATGAAATGCAATGTCGCGAGGAAGACTGGAGAGTAGAACTTCACGCATACTTAATGAAAGGCGAGTTGCCAAGAAATAGATTGGAAGCACACAAGTTAAAGAGCAGGGCAACAAATTATGAATTACGAGACGGCGTGCTTTATCGGCGTTCTTTTGATGGACCTTCGCTACGATGTCTGACAAGGAAAGAAGGAGAAACCATATTGAAGATGCTGCATAGTGGGGATGCCGGAACCATAGCGGCGGAGATCTTTGGCATATAAGGCAAAGACGCAAGGATATTATTGGCCATATATGCATGAGGACGCGAGAACAATATCCAGACGCTGCGAAGATTGTCAAAGACATGGGAAGAAGATACATGCACAGAGCACCGTTAAATTCTTCGAGAAGTGTGTGGCCTTTTGGAAAATGGGGTTTAGATATTGTGGGACCATTTTTACCTAGAACAGGGACAAAGAAGGTACTTAATTATCGCATAGCAGACTATTTCACAAAATGGGCGAGGTGAAAGCGGTCCAAAGACATTCGCGATAAGGATGTTTTTACTTTCATATTTGAAAATATTATATGCGAGTTTGGGATCCCCCGCACAATTGGTATCGATAATGGGAAGCAGTTTGAAGGGCAAAATATAGGGACGGTGGGTAGACAATGGGACCCGATCATCCCCACACGTTGGCACCGCCAAGGGTGTGCGTTGTCGCCTGCTAGCATCCCACTTACGAGTGGCAACTGGATGACCGTCGTGGGACGGTGGGCAATCGGATACTTGATCCACACAAAGATCTGCTAAAATTTTGTCATTTTGATGACACCTTTCAACTTGTGAACCTTAGGGACTTCTCGTGTGCGTAGTATGGGATGCGCATTCGGGATACCTTGTCGAGATATCCTCTTGGCACTCGGCCAGTTGCGATTCTTGGTTTTGTTGTGGGCACTTTTGGATCCCTGGGCAGGTGGTATGGGACATGTGTTCAGAAGGTCTAAATTGTTGTTCATGACAACTTGAAGAAACCCACGATTTCTGAGCCTTCTGGTACGGGACTTTTGCTCAGGAAATCCAACTCGAAGAGATTGTCCACAATAGCTTTGGTTTTGAATTTCGGGGATGAAATTCTTTGAAGGGTGTGATAATGTAACACCCGTGTTTTTTTAGCATGGCGCATGCTAAAAGATGCGCCATTTGCTTGTGATGAAGCTTCATCCAAAGCTTCCGCAGCGTGAAAAAGGTGGATTGGCTTAAGGCCAATACCGCGCCAAAAATGGCGCATTATGTTTGGCATTTGGCCAAGGGCCAATGTTGCATCATCATGATGCATTAGGCGATTGGGTAGGTGGGCTCGATCTTACAAATAAATCATTGTGCAATAAATGAAACATCGAGAGGACCGGGTGGTGCGCAATCATTGTACGCAATCGTTGTGTGTAATCATTGTGCAACAGACGGAACAATTGGTGCACAATCATTGTGCAAACAGGCGGAACGAGTGGTGCACAATCATTGTGCAATAGAACGGAGACTCGACAATCATTGCTTGGTCATTCGAAAATTCATGGCAACGGCCATGAATAGTGAAGCATGTCAATATGCTCCCCTTTTCATACTTGTAGAAATTCCATTAAGACATATATAGGGAGGGGTAGTTGGTTGAAGGTGCATATGCGGACTATGTACCAAGTAAGCTTCATAGCTTAGCCGGAAGAGCATGAATGATGCCTAAGGCTCATTTATAGTTGCGTAGCCTTTCGAAGAGGGTATTTGATGCGTTGGCATCACTATGCCACGGCGCGGACCCGATGATGCATAATCATTATGCATCTTGGCGGAATGGCCTATACGAACCAGGCCATTACCGTTTTTGCTAGGCCACAGCCTTGCAAACGATTTGGTTTAATTTTCTGTCCCTTCGTGGATGAACTACGGTCTGTGCTTGATCCCTTTAGAGTAGGGAAGGGTATGCGTGAGCAGCCGCAATGAGTTGCGGATTGCCGGTCCAAAGACGTTGGCCCCTCATATCATCTAAGCTTGGTAGCTCGACGCAAGAGATGATTGTGGCCAGACTTGATGAGGCTTAGTTGCATGCCAGTAAGTGGATGCTCATACTTCCTATCAAGTTATGAAGAGATGTTAAGCGAGGTAACGTGGGAAATGGCAAGGGCTTGGTGTGGCCTACGCTAAAGTCTAAGGCTTATGCCTGGACAAGACACGGCAATGTGACGGTTGCTCAGCTAGCTAGGAAATTCATTTATGAATTCCCTACATAAAGGTAAAGCCGAGACGCAGAAAATGCATTGGCATTGGCCTTATGGCCTTAAACCCTTTTGCGGGACAAGGGTAAGTTGGAATGGTGTGGAAGCTAAGTTAGCTGCGTCATGCTCCACGAGCATGCTTGCAAGGGCAATTGGACGTGCATTTGCCTAGCTTTGAGGCCCGGATCGTAGCTTCATCATGGCGCACCGGGGGAGTTACGGCCTGCGGGGCAACGCGCCAAAGGCGTAATTTTCCGGTCCGTCACACAATAATTCTTTCAATGGAGCCTCTAGAATTGTGTCTCCTGACTTCTTGAACGCACTTGGGTCTTTGGTATGCATGCAGTCATATTTCCCTGTTAATTTTAAATTTTTGAATATATATATATTAACAAACTTTTCTATCTTCTTTCATAGGTTGGAAAACTTCTTTTGTAGTTGCCTCGCATCTCGAGAGAAGACGCAGCAATCTTGAAAAGAGAAATTTACAATTGAACAAGAAGACCCAAGAGCCGGAAGTCAAGCCGCGTCATCTCGCGATAAGATTCAAAAATTAGAAGCCGATCTGGACTCCCAAAAGGAGAGAGTATCTACTCTTCAGAATTCAAATCAGCAACTTTATGGTATAGTAATTTTCAATTCTCAAATCCTTTTCACGTTATCTTTTATTTTTCTTTGTCTGACTATTATTCTCGCAGACGTATATAATCTCTCCGAAGAATCCATTCTTCTCCATTCATTTCCCGAGCCTGTGAACGATGATGTCCTTCTTACTCATCTCAATCAATCTCTAAGTAGTTTCTCAAATAAAACTAACCTCCTTTTATTAAAGGATCTTCAATCCAAATATCATCTCTTAGAGATCGAACATAGATCTAGTTTAAATTTAACTAATCGCTTTAAACGAATGTACCTTGATTCCGAGAAGAAAATCAAAACTTTAAGGAAGAAGATTAGTGATCTCATAGATGAGAATGATCGCATTACTAACAGAGGTGCACAAAGTTAGCGAGAATTCCACAAATCTCTTCTTGGTGTGCAAGTTGAACGAGATGAACTCCTTCATCGTAATACCATACTTAAGCGGCGAGAAGAGCAAGTTCGTTCTCTTCTTGTTATTAATAGTGATGATGAATTCACTGGGCTGCGAAAGTTTTAGATAATGCCAGAATAACCTAGGTGTTGATGTTAGTCTTCATGCCGAGCATACTTCCTTGATTAAAGATATGATATCCGATAGAGAAGGTTACTTATTATACCTTATCGTTCCTACTTCGTAGTATTGCTCGTAAATTATTAACTTGTTGTTACTTATTTGTAGAATCCGAGAAGAGACTTCAAGTTAGAATTAGAGAGCTTGAATCAAAAAGAACAACTCGCCAGAATTTTCCAAAGGAGAATTGAAGAACTTGAAACGAAAAGAACAAATCGCAAAGAGTCTCTCCTTCGCGAGAATAAATATTTCAAGTTGAAGAAACAATTTCTAACGACAAAGTGGCGAATTTTAATAATGATGCCGTTTCGTTTTCGCAATGGAGCCATGGAGTATGTTTGTAAGGACCACAATATCCCTCTCGCATTCATATCCCCGGCTTCTTGAAAAGGTTCCCGAGAATCTGCCTGTCTCGTACGTTTCGATAGTGAGGCTAGCGAAGAAGAAAATTCTGGCGATGAGAATAATAGGACTGAAGAATCAGATGAAGGAGAATCACCAAAGAGATAATTCTTTTTGTTTTCTTTCGCTGCTTGTAACATCTGTACATTTCTGTATCTCTTTATTATAGTGTACTTCTTGGATTGTCCCCCTCTAAATTCAATCTTCACTCCCCTTTTTGGTAGTTCTTCTTTGTAATATAATTGGCTAACATTATTGATGTATAACTTTTTCATCGAAGATGAATAACAATATTCCATCTTTTCCATTCCCATACTTGCCTCTCGTTATTTATCTTCGATGGAAGATTTTAGTTGTCATCATGTATTTTGTTGGATAACAATTTTATTGTTATTGAAATGTATCGTTGCGACGAGGTCGCGGGTATCTTCATAAATCAAGAATCCTACTTGTCTCGCCTTACCATTTCGGTAGTCTTTGTTTTATCTCTTCTTGTTGCGACAAGGTCGCAGGCGCCTTTACATTTTCATGCAATGACCCATTGACCTTGCCTTATCATTTTCGTGTGGTCTTCCAAGTCGACCTCCCTAATTAGAGGTCTTTCCCCGCCACCTTTTATTGCGACAAAATCGCAGGACGTCTTTACACTTGCATGTAAAGACCCATTGATCTTGCCTTATCATTTTCCAAGTATTTTTGCCTCTGCAGGATGTTTTAGTTGCGGAAATATGACAAGCCTAAATATCCTTGCGAATATAAAGCCCCATGACATTACCGTCGTGCGACGAAATCGCAGGACGTCCGTACACTTTCGTGTAAAGACCCATTGATCTCGCCTTACCCTCGCGTTAGTATTATTGCCTCTGCAGGATCATTGCACAAATATGACAAGCCTAAATTCTCTTGCGAAAACACAGCCTTATGACATTTGCGTCTGTTTTGACACTCCCCCTAATGGAGAGCGTCGCCCTTATCATCTACCCGGTTGCCCCTTCAAGGAGGCGAAACATCGGCCATACAAGACTAGCTCCTCCCATCCGGTCTTAACAACAACCAGTTGTTTTCGCAGCCTCTTATCCCTTATACCTATAGGGTTTATGGTTACAAGACTGCACCCTAAGTGGAGTTTTCTTCGTGCGAGTGCAACATATGCCAAGACTTGCCAAGAATGGCCAGGGTAGGTTCATCCATCCAGGGCACTCGCTCAACCGTGTACCTCGGCGCCTTGAGCATACATCGACTCCTTGGAAGAGACCCTCGGTCGCCCAACCAGGGTATAACCTTATATATAGTTGGGAATCCAAGGTACCTCTCCCGACATAGGCTTTCATGGGCCCCAAATTTTCATGACTCAGGCTTCAGGAGCGGTGTAACCTTCCCCCGAGCCATGTCGAGAGATACCCCTTATATGACGCACTTTAGGTCTTACATTTGCCTCTTACGAAATGTTATTCGCGAACTAGGGTGTACGCCATAAAGGTTCGTCCCATTCTTTTACTCATTCATCTTTGTTAAACCATTCAATCATTCATGTTTCATTATTTGTTGATATTTGTTTGCGAAGTATTCGCAGAATTCCATTTCATTTGTTGTATTTTCATTTTTCTTTCTTAACCGAATTCTCATATACTCTTGATGATCAGATTCTCGCACATCATTACTTCAATTGCTACTCTTTCCCCGCTTTTGTTGATTATTCACTTCTTATGCCTTTTGTTCCTCATACCCTTCGCTTCTTTATTATCATAATATTCGTCTGTCTCTAGGCATTCACCTCGCGAGGTATGTTCAGTCCTTACTTCTATAGCATCCACCATCAGTTTTTCCTTTCTCTGCTCGTCTCTTACATGTTGTTTCCAACCCTTCCTTTTGGCATTTCTTTCTTCGCAGCTTTCTACATCGACCTCATGACATTGTTACGACTCCTTCCAATCTCCCTGTATAATACCAATGCCGTTTGGATGTGGAAATTTTATACATTGGTGGTATGTTGATGCGACCCCCAAGATTTCATGAAGCCATGGCCTCCCAATCGCGCATTATACGGGGATTCCACGTCAACCACACGAGAATAAAACATCGCTTGATAATCCTTGTAGAGGTATTCTCATGTGAACCTCTCCCTTTGGCTTGTTTGCAGTGCCATTAAAGCCATATATCTTGTATGTCGAGGGGATCAAATCCTCATCCTTTCCTCCCATCGTCTTGTAAGTATGGTAAAAGAGAATATTCACCGAACTTCCGGTGTCGATTAGGATTCGGTTGATCGCCCAACAGGTTTCTGCTTCATCATCTTCTCCATCAACTGGTTTTGGGTTAATCTCTAGTTTCACAACCAACGGGCTATCATGTGTTTCTCTTCCTTTTGGCACTTCATCTCAGAGAAAGAAATAGTCTTCACCGCCACTTTTCTAATCAAGTCGTTCTCGCCAGACTCATTATTTCTTTATCATTAGCATCTCTCGCAAAGACTCTACTGAGCACGTTGTCATGAAAATCTTCGATTGTGCGATAGGAGTGGACGATAGAGTTGCAGTTCAAATTTCTAGCTTTTGTTCCAACTTCTATCACAAATGTTTCCTTTCCTTTTGCTGACACTGTTCTGTGTATCTCTGGTGGTGGTGGTAATGTCTGGTCTTTTTCTTCTCCCTTTAGAAAGTGATTCAAACTTCCCCGATCAATCATCCCGAGAATGATTCTCTTTATGTTTCTACAATCGTTTGTTTGATGCCCATGGAAGCGATGGTAAGAACAAAACTCATGACTTCTATCGCCCGGCGGTGGTTCCATTCCCACGTTCCAAGGTGCTGGTACATTTTCCATCACAAGTATAGCTTCCCGCATCTTTTCCACACTAGCATTCAAAGGAGGCATCTTAATCTCTTCCCATACTATTCTGCGACTTCTCTCGCCTCCACGGTTATTTTGCCTTCGTCCACCATAAGTTTCTTGCACATGATCTAGCCTCTGAATCTTATTATTGTTGTTACGGTTGTAGTAATTCCTTTCTCGTTCAAACTCTTCTTGATCGTGGCTTCCCATGGCTACTATCTTCCCTTGTCCCTCATCGCCTTTTCTTGCTTGCTGTCCTTGCGAAGTGCTCGCCATCGTATTTATGAATTGAGGCAACAAGCTTGCGTTCGCAGCATTCGAGCTTGTGTTCGCGATCGGGATAAGAATTCATTTCATTCTGTCTTTCTTCTAAGGCAATATATTCTTCCCGTAACTCTCGCAGCTTCTGCCATCGTGATTGTATTTTTGATTCTAAAAATTTGAATGTATAACAAGTTAGTCGCGAAGAGAGCATTCACAAATGAGAGGATGAGATATCTTTCCTCAACCCGTCCCGCCATTTCGCTACACATGGTCCTCCATCTTATTGTCAACGCCTTAAGCTCTCGCCAACCCTTTGTTTCAACCCGAATACATCTTCAATACAGGTCGTGAAGAGTTGTTACTTATGTATGCTCCCGGGAATGTGGCTTGTAAATGGTTAAATGATGTGATTGTGTTCCTTGGCAGACCTTCAAACCATTTTAGTGCTTCTCCTATTAGGCTTGATGCAAAATATTTGCACAAAGATAGCATCATGATTCTCCCACCGCAACATACATCTCATATAAGCCTTGATATGTTGTACCGCATGTGTTTTTCCATCAAAGATGTTGGTTAATGCAGTAGATTGCACTTAGGAGGTATTCCTCCCATCTGTACTTCTAGCGTGAAGGGATTCTTCGCAGCTTCTGCGATGGCTTCGTCCAATTGTTTCCTTCCTCCTTCCCTTCTATTGTTTAGTAATCCTCTCATTTCAAATGGCTTCTCTTAAGATTTGTTCATTTGCCTCGGAATTTGATTCTACCGGTCTTTTTAGCTCGCGCCTCTCCTTCTACGCCGTGCCTGTTTTGACCTTCTTGCTCGTTATTTTCTTCTCTCCTTTCCCTGCGACGCTCTTCTTCGTTTCTTTCTTCAATTCGCACGCCGTTATATCGGTTGTTCTCTCTTCTTGGCTGTCTCTCAGCTCTCATCTGCACCCTCTCATATTCTTCATTAATATTTCTATTGGTACGATTTTGTTCTCTCCTTCTTTCTCGGTTGTCGTGGTTATTCTGCCGGATTGCCTCTTCCATCTCTTGATTCTCCATTTCTGCTCTTACCCTTTCTATCTCGCGAGCTAGCCGTGCTTGTTCAATGTAGTTCCTCTCGATGTCATCCTCAATCTCTCTGTTTCTTCTCAATTCTTCTCTCCCGTGTAAGATTGTTCTCCCTTCAGCAGCTGGGTCATTCGGCCCTTGGAGTTGCATGTTTCCTCGACTTTCCCTATTCCGCTCATCTTGAAGATTTTCGGGCTGAGGAATATAACGATCTTTCATTTCCCCTCTTCTCTCGCCATGCTCTGTGCTTGGATTTTGTGTTTCTTGTTGGTTTTCTTCTTCGGTACTTTCTGTTGGCAAAACTCTCCTTCTTTCTTCCCTAATCGATCTTGAACTTGATCTCACACTACTTCTTGATCTCCTATTTTGCAATCTCATATTTTCCATCCTCAATTCATGATTCTGTCTTGTCAAGTTTGCTCGTTCTCTCTGCCTCTAGTCGTCTCTCCTCATGTATTGTTTGTCTCAATCTTTCTAACGCTCGCGATTTCTTCGTTTCCTGGGATTCATTTCTCCATTCATTCCTTGCTCTCCTCCTCCTTGTCCATTGTTCACCACCTGCTGCTCCTCTTCCCTCTCGTCTTCGTAATCGCACCTCCAAGTATGTACACTTACTCTATCATAATCCACACCGTTTGCTACTCGGGGAGATCGGTGGCTGATCTTGATTTTCTCCATCATTTCTCATATTCATCCTTGACGATTCTCCCTGTTTCATTCCTCCTTTCTCCAGCAAAGTCTCCCACTTCTTCTTACAATCGTTGGTTGCCCTTGTACGTTTCTTCTTCTAGCCATTTTTCTTTTTCAATGAATTCTTGAGTATCTCTCCAAACCTTTTCTCTCGTTAATCCAAATTCTTTCCAATTTCTACGTCAATCTCTCGCTCTCTCCCTCGTTTCTAGCGCATATGTAGTTGCAGAAATCCCACACTACACCCCTTACTCAGTTTTGCTTGACTAATCCATTGAAAGATGTGTGATCAAGAATATTTATTAATTGATTCCATGAAATGTTTACACAAGACAATAGAATTACACTTAGAAATTAAAGCGCTCTTAAACTTTCTCTCTCTAATGACTTGCTTCACAATTCAAAAGATCTCTCCCTTCAACAGACTCATTTAGCTCTTTATATAGGGTAATACATAGTGGATGACAAAATAAGCTATCCTTTATTTTCTGGGAATGTCTCGCGAAGTGTCGCAAGTGCACGAATATTCATTCTCGCGACACTTCTTAACCCTCGCCAGGTTTCATGTATTCCAATTGTTTTGTTTGTCGTTATTCATCGCGTCGTTTATTTTAGCTCCCTGCGACTCCCTCGCGACACCGTCGTTTATTAATCCCGCGAACCTTGTCCGTTGCGATATTATGATCCTACACGGCTAACTTCGAGAAAAAAGCTAGTATTCTTCAGGTGATCCCTATATTCTTAGGAAAAGATGATGAGAACCCTTATTTTCATATTAGGGACTTTGAGGAAATTTGTGGGACAGTTAGAATAAAAGACCTACTGATGAAGTTTTGAAACTTAAGATGTTCCCCTTTTCCTTAAAAGATAAAGCCAAGACCTGGCTAAACAACCTACCATCTGGAACCATTGAAACATGGCAGAACTTATTGTCGCTTTCTATATGAAATTCTACCCTAAGCATAAAACTGCAAATTTGTTAGGCGTAAAAATTAGTGCTAGTGTGCAACAAGAGGGAGAGTCTCTTTATAGGTTTTTAGAGAGATTCAATGATCTCCTATATCAGTGTCCTCACCATGGATTCGATAAGATGAAACTTGTAGGGATTATTTGATGGTTTAGACTATTCGACCAAAGCCATGGTCGAGTCTATGTGTGCTGGTGAATTTACTAATAAAAGTGCTGAGGATGCCTTTACCTTCTTAGGAGTTGTTGCTGAGAAATACCAACAAAGGGGAGTCTTGTGTTGAACCCCTAAAAGACTCTTGGTTAATAGAAGTAGCACCAATATGGTAGATACAAGCTTCGGGTCGATGCTAAGTTTGTCGCTTTGTCCGTAAGGTTAGAAGCTTTGGAAATGGGTCGGTCTAAAAATAGGTCCCTTGGTGAACCTAATAGAACCTCTCAAGTATCTAGGTGTGAATAGAGCCCGATAACTCATTTTGGGAAGGTCAAGTTAGTGAAGAGCAAGCTCATGCTGTCTATAACAATACTAGGTTTGAGAACCGTCGAAGTATGACCCATACTCGTGAGACCTACAACCCCGGTTGGAGAAACCATCCTAATTTCTCTTGGTCTAAGGGCTTAATCAAGGTCGATCTAGTAATTCTCACCTCCCCTGTGTTTTGGTTATAATAAGAATTCTTCAGTCAAACCCAGCCTTAACCCTTATGAGAATAGAATGACTAGCTTAGAGGAATCTCTTAGTATACTAAAAAGAGCCGTGGATATGTTAACACAGAGCCAGAAATGTTAGTAAAGAGCCGTGGTAATTTTCAAGAGGAAACCAAGCAGAATTTTAAGAATAATTCCCAGTCTCTTGCTAAATTAGAACTTCATGTCGGCCAAATAGCTAAGTTCCTTAGTGAGAGAGAAGATGGAAGTTTCCTAGTCATACTGATCCTAACCCTAAAGGAGAGAAATCGTACAATCATGTGAATTCTATTACAACCCTTAGGAGTGGAAAGAAAGTTGACAATAAGGTCGCCATGTCTGAAAGTGAACATGCTGTAGTTCACCCTTTTGAGCCAGAAAATGAGGAGACTGATAGAGTCTCTAATGATACCAATGAGGGTCATATTGAGCCAAGCTTTGTTCCCAGAGCCCCGTTCCCCCAGCTGCTAGTTCCAACTAGGAGGGAGTCCAACTTTAATGATATATTGGAGGTTTTTAAGCAGGTTACTATCAACCTCCCATTGTTGGATGTGATTAAGCAGATTCCCGCTTATGCCAAGTTTCTTAAGGACTTGTGTACATGAAAGTGTAAGCTTAGTGTTCAAAAGAAAGCCTTCCTAGCTAGTCACGTGAGTTCCATTATTCAGAATACCACTACTCCTAAGTATAAAGACCCGGTGGTCCCCTACTATTTCTTGCACAATAGGTAAATACCGTGTTGAGAAAGCTTTGCTTGACTTAGGAGCCAGTGTGAACTTACTCCCATACCATGTGTACCTTAAGCTATGACTTGGTGAGATGAAACCTACCAAGATGACTCTTCAAGCTTAGGGCGATAGGTCCGTTAAAATTCCTCGGGTGTGATCGAGGATGTTCTCATAGAGGTCGACAAGTTTATTTATCCTAAGTGGATTTTGTTATCCTAGATACCCAACCTGTCCCCGACCCAGAGAACCGATACCTGTAATTTTAGGTCGCCCGTTTTTAGCTACATCCAATGCGATCATTAACTCGTCGAACCGGTATTATGAATTTGTCTTTTGGTAATATGACTATTGAGCTGAACGTCTTTCATATTAATAAGCTACCCTCTGAACTAGATGACTCGAGCATAGAAGAGGTGAACATGATAGGAACATTAGTCGAGGAGTCATTACCAAACACTTTGTTAGAAGATCCATTAGAGAAATGCCTAGCTCACTTTGGGATTGATTTTGATGATGATGATGTGATTAATGAGGTGAATGCTTTGTTAGATTCAACCCCTTTGTTAGACACTAGTGATGGATGGAAACCTAAGTTCGAACCACTACCAGTTTCTAAGTCTACCCTAGTTCCTTCGTTAGAAGAGCCTCCTAAGTTGGACCTAAAACCATTGCCAGATACCCTGAAGTATGTGTTTTTAGGCCCATCTAAAAACTTTACATGTGATTGTTGCTTCCGACTTGGATAGTGATCAGGAAAGTAGGCTAGTGATCGTCCTTCAAAACAACAAGGAAGCTTTAGGGTGGACCATAGCAGACATTAAGGGTATAAGTCCTACCGTTTGTATGCATCGATTTATTTAGAGGAAGATACCAAACCTTCTAGGGAGATGCAACGAAGACTAAACCCTAATATGAAAGAAGTAGTTCGAACCAAGGTTCTTAAGCTGTTAGATGCAGCATTATCTACCCCATTTCGATGTTAAGTGGGTCAGCCCTGCTCAGGTTGTTCCCAAGAAATCCAAGATTATTGTAGTCCAAAATGATAACAATGAGTTAATCCCTACCCGAGTGACCACGGGTTGGCGTGTTTGTATTGACTATAGGAAATTGAACAAGGTCACTAGGAAGGACCACTTTCCCTTCCCTTCATCGACCCGGATGCTTGAGAAATTAGCCGGACATAGTCATTACCGCTTTTAGATGGCTACTCGTGCTATGATCGGATCGTTATTGCCCTGTAAGACCAGGAGAAAACCACTTTTACCTGTCCCTTTGGTACCTTTGCGTATAGACGCATGCCTTTCGGGCTATGTAACGCACCTGCGACTTTTCAGCGTTGCATGATGAGCATATTTTCAGATATGGTAGAACGGTTCTTGGAGGTCTTTATGGATGATTTTTCAGTATTTGGTTCGTCTTTCGATGAGTGCTTGCATTATTTGTCATTAGTGTTGACTAAATGTAAGGAAAAGAATCTAGTGCTTAATTGGGAGAATTGTCATTTCATGGTTCAATCAGGAATTATTTTAGGGCATATCGTTTCTTCTAAGGGTATAGAGGTAGATAAAGCCAAAGTTGACCTTATTAAGACTTTACAGTCCCAAAACCGTAAAAGATATTAGGTCATTCTTAGGGCATGCAGGTTTTTATCGTCGATTCATTAAGGATTTTAGCTTGATTTCTAGACCTCTTTGCAATTTGCTTGCAAAAGATGTTAAGTTTGTCTTTGATGATGCTTGTTTAGAGGCTTTTGAGAAGCTTAAGACTTTACTCACTACCGCCCCATAGTCCGTGCACCTAACTGAACCTACCCTTTGAGATCATGTGCGATGCTTCGATTATGCTATTGGTGTTGTGCTAGGTCAGCGAGAAAACAAATTACTTCATGTGATTTACTATGCTAGCAAAACTCGAATGATGCCCAGTTGAACTATACCACTACGAGAGAAGGAACCGTTGGCCATTGTGTTTGCCTTAGACAAGTTTAGACCCTATCTCTTAGGTTCTAAGATCGTAATCTATACTGATCATGCTGCTTTGAAATACCTTTTGTCTAAGAAGGATACCAAACCTAGATTGATTAGATGGATGTAGTTGCAGGAAATCCTACACTACACCCCTCACAAGAATCCACACAACTAAGACATTTGAAGATGAACAATAATGATTTTTATTGATTAATTCCTTGAATGTTTACAAGATAAAATGGAAAAGAGCTAAAGAAATTACAATCACTACAAACTTTCTCTCTCCTAATGACTTGCCTAACACTTAAAAAGATCCCTTCAACAGTCTGTTTGACTCCTTATATAGGGTATTACACATTGACGACATGCCTAAGCTGTCCTTTATTTTCGGGAATAACTTGTGAAATACCGCAAGTGTACAATTATATAATCTCGCAACTATCCTAAATCTCGCTAGGTCTTCACATCTTTCTCGTGTTTTGGCTATCGTCATTCATTCCGTCATTTATATTACTCATTTGCGACATTTCGCAATGTTGTCGTTTATTAATCTCGCAAAGTATTGATGTCGCGATATTCTGATCCTACATCTTTCCTCTTCTCATGTCTTCTCTGCGAAGAAGAGAATGTCATGAGAACCAGTATTCTGAAATGCCGCAACCGCTTGTTTTTCATCAATTTTTGCCGACAAAATTCCGTGGATCAAGGATGATTGCTTACACGTGTCCAAATCATTTCCTTTTTACCGGCACATTTAATGTTATCCGGTTACTCCTCTCTTGTCTATTTAAAGGGGAATTCCTTAAGAAGGTATTTCTTTTCTTTTACTTCGTCTTCTTCATCGTCTCGCAACTTTTTACTCATTGTTTTTCTTCATCATCTTCTTCATCATTTTTCTCGCTATTATTCTTCTCGCTAATCGTTTTCATCTTTCTTTTTCTCTCTATCGTTTCTATGGAGCCATCAAGGTTTGTTAATTTTGTCAATTTGATTACTTTGTGATTGATCTCTTATTGAAGTTGTTTTGTTTTGATATTGTTCTTCTTTTAATGGTTCCCCTGCTGTTTTTGTTTTAGCAAGAACAAATCTAACACCAAGTTCACCATTGTGAACCCTAATATCTCCATGGGTTCGCAACCGAAAAACACTGACTAAAAGAAAACCTGTGAATAGCAAGGTATTTAAGAAACATTTACTCTTTTAATAACAATATTGTTACCTCTGTTTCTTATTTAACTTGTAATTCGCAGGATGACGGAAATGTTGATAGGTCCCCCAAGAAGCCTCGCCGTTCTAAACCTGTTGCACCTGCTGTTTCCTTTCCTACATTCAAACTTACAACTCCTCCTGCGAAATCTTCGCAAGATAAACCTACTGTTTCTTCTTCCGAAAATACTGTTGATGATAGCACTCCTATGCCTGAATTTTTCATAGATCAAATCCCTCATAACAGTCCCGTTGCGAATGAGCCCATTTCTTCTTCTATTGTCAATGCCTCTACCGTTTCTCCAGTCATTGATCTTCATGAGACTTCCTCTTCTCATGATATTCCTTTAACAAAAAATGAATCATCTCTTCCTTCTTCTGTCGCTTTTACTTCCTTATCTGAGCAAATCCCTCTTACTAAAGAAAATTTGGAAGGAATAGATGTGTCCTTCAAAGTTCTATCAGATATTGTGAACGATGCCAAGAAGTCTTCTCATCGATCCTATCAAATCTGATGTCTCATGAGATTTTGAGCAAATACCTTGGCTCCGATAGAATTTCGCAAACATATTTGGAGCAAGAAGTTAATACTTTGAAGAATGATCTCCAAGCTATGACTGCAAAGTGTGATATTCTCCAACTTGAGAATCAAAAACTTCAAAATGTTTCGCTGGAGCGTGATAATCTTCGCAAGAAGAACGAAGAATTGAAAGGTACAATCTTTTTTTTTTTTTTTTTTTGATCCTCAAGCCCTTGTTCGCCCTTCAAGCTTTAAACCGAGGTTTAAAATGGAGATATATCAGTTGGTATCAGTTGGAATCAACTGTTGAAGAAACTTGAATGGATAGAGATGCTTGGATGGAGCAATATAACCAATTAGATAATCTTCATACATATTCTGTTGATCAAATAGATAATCTTTCTAAAGAAAATGATGACTTAGTTCAGAAACAAGGCTCATTAAGTAATGAATTATCTCGCCTCTCTTACTCTTTGACTAAATCTAATTTGGAGTTGGAAACTTTATCAGATGAGAATGGAATTATCTCGCCTTTCTTAGGACGCTTGAATGCTTTGAAGTTGTGAGTTTTTAGTTTGATTTGCTCGAGGACTAGCAAAGTCTAAGTGTGGGGGAATTTGATAGGGTGTAGAATACATCCTATTTACTATTTATTGTTTATGCTTTCTTTGCTATTTTTCTTGTAAATTATGTATTTTACGCTTGTTTTGAGTTTTGTAGCTACTTTGGAGTCACACAGAGGAAAAGAAGAAGAAATCACCCAATTTGAGCCAAAGGGGCAAAAAGGTCATTTTACAGGCGATTGATATATGGAGCTCAGTTAATGTTAAGGGGTAACCCTTTTGAGAAGTTTTAAAGACAGACTAATCAAGGTTAAGGGGCTGCCATCTGGCTAGCCCTTATCAGAAGTGACATCCTATTATGAGCACCCAATTGGGGTGGTCACTGTCCTTGGGGTGTAACCATCCTGCCCATTCCAACCCTAAAATCGAGTATTTCTTTCTGAAATTAAAATCGAGAAAGAAAAGAGAGAGCAGCCATTGCTGCTGGTTAAACCGAGAGATGGGAGAATTGATGTGGAGCTCGAGGTATGATGGATGAAACTGAGAGAAAATCGACGATGGTTTATGGCTGATAATTGAATCAAGAACACAACAGAGATGGGTACGCTGGTTGACAGTGATTGAGCAGGTGTTGGTGGTAATGGATTTAAGATCGAGAAGCTGCTTTTGTTGGTGGTGAGAAATGGGTTCGAGTAATCAGAGATTGTTCTTGATGTAGAGCAGATCGAGAAGAGGATTGAAATCAGTGTTAGCTGAGAATGGTTCTGCTATTGTTCGAAAGAAAAGAAACGATGAAGAACAACAGATGAGTGCCGTTGTTGTGAAGCTCAGGTAGATGCAGATTTAGAATCGAGAAATTGTGTGGCTATAATCGAATTGGAGAATGGGTTTTGATGAATTGATGAATCTGTGGTTGATACGGATCTGGGATTGTTTTGTGGTTGAATTTCGAGCTGGTGATTGAATGGGTTAATTTGAGCTCTCGAGAAAAATAGAGATGGGTTTTGGCAAATTGTTGTTTGAAGAGAAAGAGCGGATGAACCCGATGTCATTGAATGGGTTAGTGATGCGGAAGATGCTTTGCAGGAATGAAGGCTGTTGAAGTAGAGATTGTGTTGATTGAATGAGAAGAAAATGCCTCTGTTGAACAAGACATGGAGATGAAGAGCATTAGATGTATGTTAGGTGTGCAGGAATTGAAGAAAAATGAGGCCTGAAATTGGCCGGGAAGTCCTGTAAATAGCCGAAACTCGGCCGGTTCTCCATTCCGGCGAGTCAACTCGCAACCGCCGAAGACCGATCCCAACCGAGTTCAGTGACCGATTCCGGTTAGCTGAATTAGATCAAGTCAGCCGAGTAAGCAATGACTCGATGAATCGACTCACCGAGTAAGACCATTAGCCGAGTCGGGCTAACTCGAGTCTGACTATCCTTCCCCTTTGACCATTGACTAACGGTAACAGAATCTTGGACGGAATATTCCATCACCGGCGACGACTTTCAGGCGGCCGGCGACAACAATTCCGGCCGGATTCCGGCCATAATACCAGTTTTCCGGCGAGCCAAAATTCCAGAATTTTCTATGGACTTCTCTCATGGGTGTGAAGACTTGGACTAGGAATTGGATGGAGAATTGGGCTCAAACTTGGAAAGAGAAGATGGAAGAGTTGAGAAAAGCTTGGATTTGGAAATTGAATTGCAAAAGGAAAAGGATTCTATTCCTTGGAAGATTTGGAGAATATTGAAGCCTATAAATAGAGAAGTTTTCTACATCTTTTACACACACACCTCTACACACACAACACTTTTCTTTTCTTATTCTTTGTGTGAACTCTTTAGCATGAGTAGCTAATTTTATTATTGATTGAGGATGAATTTGACCGCGGTCGTAAGCGTCAAAAATAAATTACACTTTCTTACTACTCAAAATATAAATATAGCAAGGGCAAGAAAGGATCGATCCCACAGAGAGGTCTAGGTTGTCAAATTGTTATGGTTTCCTATATAAAACACCCGGAAGAATTTCTGATTGTGTAAACTAAGCAAATATAAAAGCAAAGAAACAAATAAGCAAACAAATAAGATAGAAGAGATATTGGTTAAGGATTTCGTTTTCATTCACTAACATGCTTTTCACAATAACTAGAATTGATATTTTAATCTCAACTTTTATCAAAGACCCTAGAATACCTTGATCGCAAGTATATCCCGCAAATCTCCTCATGTCATCAACAAACACATTAAAAGATGCGAATATGAATTCTACCTAAAGGAACAACCTAACGTGTAAAAGCACTAATCAAGTTTAATTCCCTAGATGCATTAAGTTCTATGAAATCAGGCCAATCAAAGCAATCGAACGTGGAAAGCGCACTAATCCGATTTAACAAAGGTTACGATTCACATATGATCATAAGAATATATCACTATAAAAACTATAATCATATTATGCTACTTGTATTCAAGGAATATCACTTTTGCGTATAATAAACCCTAAACTAGCAATAGATGTGATTAGAAGTTCTACCAATTTGCAACTTGACAAAACAATCAATCAATCATAAAACAATATTTCCAGAGAATTGCAAACGATAAATATGAGACAAAACTAATATATTGAATCAAAGAATCATGCTTTGTGAAATCCAACTATTCCATAACCAATAACAAACTTAGGTACTCATATTCAAGGAGTTCATCACAAGAAGAAAGAGAAGTTTCATGTTTCTAAACCCTAGAATAAAGTAGAAGAGATAATAATAAAACGTGCTCCCCCAAAAATTGTAGAAGTCTTCCCTTTTGTAGTCTTTTTTTCTCCTTCCAAAACTAGGTTTTGTCTTCAAAGTCCATTAGTTAGAAATTCACCCGCCCACCATGGAGAGAAACCCGTGCGAAAATATGTCCCAAAAACGCTCGCGAAAACCGGGATTGTGGCCGAATCCGGCCGGAAAGATCGCGAAAAGCATCTCGTGTGACCAGAGAAAATCCGCCGGCCACCTGGCCAACGGGTCAAAACGGTCGTGGTCAACTCGGGTCAAAACGGGTCGTGGCTCGGCCAATCACCGAGTCAAGATCGGGTCGATGGAGTCGTCCGAGTCACCAGTGTCTGGTCTAGTCGGACTGAGTTAGATGGAATCAGGTTCTGCCTTGGCTGATTTAACTTAGCCAGGCCAGGCCAAGCCATTGCACATGCCAAAAACCGTGAAGCACCATCCTTGTGCATCATAGTTGCATTGCCGCCCATGATGGCTCGCCTTCTTCTATCCCATATCCCGCCATGGCATCTGTCACACAGCCTTCACCGTCATTTCACAATCTCGGTTCCACCATTTGACTAGTTCAAGCATCGACTCATCTTGAGCTTAACAACAACACAAAGAGTCAACCACTTTGCCGTGCCATTAACACCTGCAATACCTCCCCGCCACCCATTTCTGTCTTAAGCTCGTGCCATCAAAACTCGCAACATCAACTCGATGCACACTTCAAGTCACAGCTCAATCAAGCATAACCCCTAACATTCATCTAACATCACCGAAATCAAGAACTTCTTCAATTCGAGCACAATTCATCACCATTCTCATTGCAGCAACACATAGCCCGAATCTTCTCCTTGTACACCACGGCACCCGGTTCAATGCACCCGCAATAGCTAGCACCACTCAAATTCCACAAAAGTGCGGATACATCTCGGGCCTTTCCAAGTTTTATTGTTTCGCTCAGTAGTTGCCAAACCTCGTGATACCGTCGCAAAGATGCCCGTAATGCCGAGCTCGACCATTCTCCATATCCAAAGCAAGACTAAACTTCATCATTGTACCAAATGAGCTGCAAAACCATCTCGCCATTACGATCTCCAACTCTCCCCGCAACAAGAACTTCACTTCATGCCTACGAACCATGGCAAAGACCACCACTCGCTCATCTCTCGCAGCTCGGCTCATACAAATTGCATCCAATGGCAGCTCTCAAACTCAGCTCACAACAAGCACCAGTCATTCCCTGCATTTATCCATGGAAGTACACAAACCTAACATATATCTATTGTAGCTTCCGCAGTATCGCCATCTCTCTGTAAAACCACCTTCTCCTTATTCGACAGCTTAGCCATGACTCACGTATCACATTTGATCCCTTCGTTCACAACCGAAATCGCCGACATGAAAGACTGGGTGCATCTCTTCAATTATATTCACATCACCATCAAGCCCAGTAATAGCTCCATCGCTCGTAATTGCATCGATGCAAGACTCCCCGCAACACATAGCTTCCTAGGCCTCAACTCCCTGATTTCTTCAATTCTGCATCAAACTTTGTTTCAAAACTGAATCCACAAAAAACCACCAAGACCTGTTACCAGTTCCTACAAGAATTCAACCCATTTCTTCCTGTAACCACCAGCCACACACTCCATTTTCTTCTCTGATTTCTCAGCAACCAACAGACCCTACACAACCCATTTTAACCTTCATCTTAGCAGTCCGCTGCAACCATCCAAAATCAAATCCATCTCTCATTTTGATTCTAACTCCTCACAATTTCAGCCAAACCCATCGCAAATTCATTCTATCAGTTACAGAGGTCGAAACCTAATTTTTCCAATTCCCATTTCTCTGAGCTTCAACAACAGCTCAAAACTTGAATCTGCTCTACACCCAAGCACCAATTCTTACTTCAGATCTAATTTCTCGATCTCAAACTAAATATCACCACAAGCAATTCAAACCCTTTTTCTAATTGAATCGAACTCTTCAGTGTACCCAACAGCAAACCCATATCGAATCACTTAAAATCTTTCTCGAATTGTTGAGCTCCAATCTTCCATTCCATCCCTCAACAGAATCATCATCTCCCTGAACATCAGAATCACAGACCCATCTCTATTCTTCATGAATTTCTCTTCCATCGATTTCCAATCTCGAGCCCATCTTTGTTTCATCAACTATAACGATTTCTTCTTCTCCATTCACAGACCCAATTTGCTTCCAATCTCTCGATTTCTCTCGATCCGTTCTCCTGATTTCACAATAGCAGCAGTAGCTGCTTTTCAATTTCAGCTTTGTAAGAAAGGAAAGAGGAGAAGATAATCTTCTCGACTGATTTAGGGTTAGTTATAGCTGGTAGGTGCCCTGAACGCATAGGACGGGTGCATTAGTAATCTTTCATGGGTTGCCCCTTAACCAAGACTACCCCTTAACGTACAGTGGGGTTCCAATAGTACTTCCCGATAAAATAACCATTTAGCCCTTAGTCTTCCAAGTTCTTGTTTTGCTCATAACTTCTTCATACGAACTCCGAATGACTCCGTTCTTTCGCCATTGTCTTCATCTTCTCGTCCTCTACACAATGAAAAGTAGAAACCTTGCATTTGAACGAGTTCCAATTGGACTTTGGCCTTTCTCCACTTGTGACTTCACTTTTGTAGCTATTTCCACTTCTTTTTGCTCCAAATGACTCCATTGCACCTAATAAACTCAAAAGTAAACATAAGATACATAATTTACAAGAAAACTCGCAAAGAAAGCATAAATACTAGATATTAAATACGGTGTATTCTACACCTATCAAATTCCCCACACTTAGACTTTGCTAGTCCTCGAGCAAATCAAACAAAATAATAAAATACAACAACTCCGTGTCGTCGAGGCTACGGTCACTTTTAGCATAAATAACAAGCCTTTAAACCCCTAGGTGTCCCTAGTGGACGAGTTATAGTCTCGTGAAGGTTTACTAGAGATATACCTACAAAACCTATATTTCAAACTCCGTCTATTCGTGACAAATCAATGAACAAATCCAAAATGACTACAGGAGGAGGTACCTTGCAAATTCAATTCATATATTAGTAAATAAACTCTAATTAGATAGTCGAACAAGCCACAATACTCGGAAACTAACAAACCACAATCACAATGAAAAGATTAAGAAGATGGATATAGATGTAGATGTTGGCGAATGTTCACAAGTGTTCGATGTTTCCCATATCTCTGTCTGAAGGTCACTGCTAAGATGAACCTAATCCTATTGGATTGAGCTACTTGGTGCTGAATGCTACATCAAATCAATTGGCATATACAAGGGAACCAAGAGTGACTTTATTCAACAACACAATAATAATACTTTTTTTTTTTTTTTTTTTCATTTTTTAGACAACATGATTGGATCAAACTGGATCCAAGCGCATGATTCTTGTCAGCAAGTACATGATAGTTTCCTTGGATCCTGCATTCCACGCTTGTTTAGGCGACGGAGACAGGGACTACGTTTCACACATACTGCTATTCCCAAGTGTCTTTTTATTCCGTTTTGGTCTAATTGGTCGGTCCTTTTTTTTTTTTTTCATATATATTTTTTTCATATTTTTTTTTTCTAGTAACTCAATCACTCTATTTCATCCTAGCAGTAATAACACGTCGATGTTTAGTGACCCACCAAAGCACTTAGAGAACAATAGATAAATATGGAAAAATCAAAATAGAACGTGATATGGTGATATTCCGAGATATGGTAACAACTATCATGTTAATTATGATTCATGAGCTATGTTCGTCCCTTTTAGTTAATTGGTTCCTCAACTCCTGCATTCAAAATGGTTCCATCCAATAATGGTGTCATCCTAAAGGCACAAGTTTCTAGATTTCGGAGTTCAAAAAGCACAAATTTTTTTCTTGGTTTTTCTATTTTTCTGATTTTTTTTTTTTTTTTTTTATACATAAAACAAACTAAAACATATAAATGCTCCCCCACACTTAAACTTTACATTGTCCTCAATGTAAAATTGAATCGTCCAAAGAAAGTCCAAGGTGGGAAATTCCGCAAATAATATGCAAAAACAAAGAAAATAAAGATAAAAGCAAATGCAAAAAAAATAAAAAGATAAGGATAAAGATACAAAACCGGTGGGTTGCCTCCCACTAAGAGCTTGTTTTAAAGTCGACGGCCCGACTTAGCTTCTTGTAAGATTCATTCCCCATACACCAATAATCGGAAAAGTTGAGGATCCTTCCATAGAACCTGTTTTTCAAACATTAACTTCACACAAATATTAGTATAATAAAGCAAAAGTGAAGCTATGAACCGATAAAGCTTCCCCCACACTTATTCTTGTCTACACTTGGAAGTGTATAAAGAATATAGAAGTCGGGTACATCCACGGTTTCTTGTTCCATAACCTGCATAGTATGAGAATCAAGTTTCTCTAATGGCGGAAAACGAGAAACAAAGTCATTCAACAATATTCTCAAGCACATACATTCAAACCAATAAGAGGTAAAGGAGAAGAAACAATAGGCAAAGGGTTAGATAAACCTTGCACAATCTCTTGTATTACGGAATCCTCTTCATCCTTGAAAACTCAAGTGAATTATTCACCTCTTGTATATCATGGTCCTCTATCAAACCTTGCAACCATTCTTCGTCCGTTTCTCGCCTTAACCAAAGTATCGACATAAACATCATCATTACAATTATTTGCAAGCTCAATTGGGTCTTCCACAATATTGGTTATAACGGTCTCATTCTCAACATACTCCTCCTTTTTGTTGTAAGGCACATACTCTTTGCGGATCCAAATTTTATCATAAGAAACTTTTTAGAACACTCGAAAATGCATCATCCTCAAGCTCCACCCTTTGAATAGGCTCTTGATCATTATTAAGATCAATGCTTGAGTAATCTACACAAGTGTCGACATATTCCTCTTCATCTTCATCTTGATCCCAAAAAGACTCCTGAGATGTCACCATGAGTTGTTTCAAGCAATGTATCATAATCACCGTCACTATCATAGTCAACATAAGATTGGTCCTCGCTGAATTTAGTGTTGCTAATCTCAAACTCATCCTTTTGAATAGGTGAATGATCATTATTACGATCAAGAGTTGAGTTAACTACACAATTATCCACGAAAGTGCCCAAGGATTGGCCTTTTTCAACATTAGCATCAATCAACTATTCATCACAAACCATATGCACATTAGAATTATCCATATCTTCCTTGTATTGATCAATGCCTCTTCGCAAGATAGTCATACCTTCACGAAGTTCTTGGAGTTGCTCGTTTGTAGTCTCTTTAGCTTTTTGAAATTCCTCTTGTAAAAGGTGGAAACTTTGTCTATAAAATTAGAGACTTTTTGTTCACAAACATAAGAATCCTCCCATCCTTGTGGTTGTTCACACACGTACCCGCCATAAGGTTGTTGAGGAAAACCATAAGGTTCCATGGAATATTGGTCATAACCAATGAATTGGTTTTGATTATACCCATGGAATTGGTAGTTGTCATATTGTTGAGGTTGAAACCCGCATCCGTTGTTCCAATATGCTCCTTCCATATAAATAAGCACCAAATAATTCTCAAACCAAGGTTAAAACCCGAAAAATAAGAAAAAAATAAAACAAAAACTAAATACAAAAATAAGAAACCAAAAACAATTAACAACCGCTGCCTCCCCGGCAACGGCGCCAAAATTTGACCGCGGTCGTAAGCGTCAAAAATAAATTACACTTTCTTACTACTCAAAATATAAATATAGCAAGGGCAAGAAAGGATCGATCCCACAGAGAGGTCTAGGTTGTCAAATTGTTATGGTTTCCTATATAAAACACCCTTAGAATTTCGATTGTGTAAACTAAGCAAATATAAAAGCAAAGAAACAAATAAGCAAACAAATAAGATAGAAGAGATATTGGTTAAGGATTTCGTTTTCATTCACTAACATGCTTTTCACAATAACTAGAATTGATATTTTAATCTCAACTTTTATCAAAGACCCTAGAATACCTTGATCGCAAGTATATCCCGCAAATCTCCTCATGTCATCAACAAACACATTAAAAGATGCGAATATGAATTCTACCTAAAGGAACAACCTAACGTGTAAAAGCACTAATCAAGTTTAATTCCCTAGATGCATTAAGTTCTATGAAATCAGGCCAATCAAAGCAATCGAACGTGGAAAGCGCACTAATCCGATTTAACAAAGGTTACGATTCACATATGATCATAAGAATATATCACTATAAAAACTATAATCATATTATGCTACTTGTATTCAAGGAATATCACTTTTGCGTATAATAAACCCTAAACTAGCAATAGATGTGATTAGAAGTTCTACCAATTTGCAACTTGACAAAACAATCAATCAATGATAAAACAATATTTCCAGAGAATTGCAAACGATAAATATGAGACAAAACTAATATATTGAATCAAAGAATCATGCTTTGTTAAATCCAACTATTCCATAACCAATAACAAACTTAGGTACTCATATTCAAGGAGTTCATCACAAGAAGAAAGAGAAGTTTCATGTTTCTAAACCCTAGAATAAAGTAGAAGAGATAATAATAAAACGTGCTCCCCCAAAAATTGTAGAAGTCTTCCCTTTTGTAGTCTTTTTTCTCCTTCCAAAACTAGGTTTTGTCTTCAAAGTCCATTAGTTAGAAATTCACCCGCCCACCATGGAGAGAAACCCGTGCGAGAAAATATGTCCCAAAAACGCTCGCCGAAAATCGGGATTGTGGCCGAATCCGGCCGGAAAAATCGCTCTAAAAGCATCTCGGGTGACCGCAAAATCCGCCCGCCACCGGTCAACGGGTCAAAACGGTCGTGGTCAACTCGGGTCAAAACGGGTCGGGGCTCGGCCAATCACCGAGTCAAGATCTGGGTCGATGGAGTCGGTCCGAGTCACCAGGTCTTTGTCTAGTCGGACTGAGTTAGATGGAATCGTGTTCGCCTTGGGCTGATTTAACTTAGCCAGCCAGGCCAAGCCATAGCACAAAGCCAAAAACCGTGAAGCACCATCCTTGTGCATCATAGTTGCATTGCCCGACCATGATGGCTCGCTTTCTTCTATCCCATATCCCCGCCATGGCATCACACACAACTTCACCGTCATTTCACAATCTCGGTTCCACCATTTGACTAGTTCAAGCATCACTCATCTTGAGCTTAACAACAACACAAAGAGTCAACCACTTTGCCGTGCCATTAACACCTGCAATACCTCCCTGCCAGTCCATTTCTCTGTCTTAAGCTCAGGCCATCAAAACCTGCAACATCAACTCTGATGCACACTTCAAGTCACAGGCTCAATCAAGCATAACCCCTAACATTCATCTAACATCACTGAAATCAAGAACTTCTTCAATTCAGGCACAATTCATCACCATTCTCATTGCAGCAACACATAGCCTGAATCTTCTCCTTGTACACCCGCGCACCAGTTCAATGCACTGCGCAACAATAGCACCACTCACCCTACTGTGCGATACATCTCGAGGCCTTTCCAAGTTTTATTGCTTCGCCAGCGTAGTTGCCAAACCTCGTGATACCGCTTGCAAGATGCCCGTAATGCCGAGCTCGGACCATTCTCCATATCCAAGAACCCTACCATCGCTTTGTACCAAATGAGCTGCACAACCATCTCGCCCGATCTCCAACTCTCCCCGTTGCAACAAACTTCACTTCATGCCTACGAACCATGGCAAAGACCACCACTCTACTCATCTCTCGCAGCTCGGCTCATACAAATTGCATCCAATGGCAGCTCTCAAACTCACCACAACAAGCACCAGTTCATTCCCCGCATTTATCCATGGAAGTACACAAACCTAACATATATCTATTGTAGCTTCCGCAGATCGCCATCTCTCTCCAAAAACCACCTTCTCCTTATTCGACAGTTAGCCATGACTCACAGATCACATTTGATCCCTTCGTTCACAACCGAAATCGCCGACATGAAAGACCGGTGCATCTCTTCAATTATATTCACATCACCATCAAGCCCTGGTAATAGCTCCATCGCCTGTAATTGCATCAGTGCAAGACTCCTGCAACACATAGCTTCCTAGGCCTCAACTCCCTGATTTCTTCAATTCTGCATCAAACTTTGTTTCAAAACTGAATCCACAAAAAACCACCAAGACCTGTTACCAGTTCCTACAAGAATTCAACCCATTTCTTCCTGTAACCACCAGCCACACACTCCATTTTCTTCTCTGATTTCTCAGCAACCAACAGACCCTACACAACCCATTTTAACCTTCATCTTAGCAGTCCGCTGCAACCATCCAAAATCAAATCCATCTCTCATTTTGATTCTAACTCCTCACAATTTCAGCCAAACCCATCGCAAATTCATTCTATCAGTTACAGAGGTCGAAACCTAATTTTTCCAATTCCCATTTCTCTGAGCTTCAACAACAGCTCAAAACTTGAATCTGCTCTACACCCAAGCACCAATTCTTACTTCAGATCCAATTTCTCGATCTCAAACTAAATATCACCACAAGCAATTCAAACCCTTTTTCTAATTGAATCGAACTCTTCAGTGTACCCAACAGCAAACCCATATCGAATCACTTAAAATCTTTCTCGAATTGTTGAGCTCCAATCTTCCATTCCATCCCTCAACAGAATCATCATCTCCCTGAACATCAGAATCACAGACCCATCTCTATTCTTCATGAATTTCTCTTCCATCGATTTCCAATCTCGAGCTCATCTTTGTTTCATCAACTACAACGATTTCTTCTTCTCCATTCACAGACCCAATTTGCTTCCAATCTCTCGATTTTCTCTCGATCCGTTCTCCCCGATTTCACACAAACAGCCAGATGATGCTTTTCAATTTCAACTATGTAAGAAAGGAAAGAGGAGAAGATAATCTTCTCGACTGATTTAGGGTTAGTTATAGCTGGTAGGTGCCCTGAACGCATAGGACGGGTGCATTAGTAATCTTTCATGGGTTGCCCCTTAACCAAGACTACCCCTTAACGTACAGTGGGGTTCCAATAGTACTTCCCGATAAAATAACCATTTAGCCCTTAGTCTTCCAAGTTCTTGTTTTGCTCATAACTTCTTCATACGAACTCCGAATGACTCCGTTCTTTCGCCATTGTCTTCATCTTCTCGTCCTCTACACAATGAAAAGTAGAAACCTTGCATTTGAACGAGTTCCAATTGGACTTTGGCCTTTCTCCACTTGTGACTTCACTTTTGTAGCTATTTCCACTTCTTTTGCTCCAAATGACTCCATTGCACCTAATAAACTCAAAAGTAAACATAAGATACATAATTTACAAGAAAACTCGCAAAGAAAGCATAAATACTAGATATTAAATACGGTGTATTCTACACCTATCAAATTCCCCACACTTAGACTTTGCTAGTCCTCGAGCAAATCAAACAAAATAATAAAATACAACAACTCCGTGTCGTCGAGGCTACGGTCACTTTTAGCATAAATAACAAGCCTTTAAACCCCTAGGTGTCCCTAGTGGACGAGTTATAGTCTCGTGAAGGTTTACTAGAGATATACCTACAAAACCTATATTTCAAACTCCGTCTATTCGTGACAAATCAATGAACAAATCCAAAATGACTACAGGAGGAGGTACCTTGCAAATTCAATTCATATATTAGTAAATAAACTCTAATTAGATAGTCGAACAAGCCACAATACTCGAAACTAACAAACCACAATCACAATGAAAAGATTAAGAAGATGGATATAGATGTAGATGTTGGCGAATGTTCACAAGTGTTCGATGTTTCCCATATCTGTCAAGGTCATCGCTAAGATGAACCTAATCCTATTGATTGAGCTACTTGGTGCTGAATGCTACATCAAATCAATTGGCATATACAAGGGAACCAAGAGTGACTTTATTCAACACAATAATAATACTTTCTTTTTTTTTTTTTTCATTTTTTAGACAACATGATTGGATCAAACTGGATCCAAGCGCATGATTCTTGTCGCAAGTACATGATAGTTTCCTTGGATCCTGCATTCCACGCTTGTTTAGGCGACGGAGACAGGGACTACGTTTCACACATACTGCTATTCCCAAGTGTCTTTTTATTCCGTTTTGGTCTAATTGGTCGGTCCTTTTTTTTTTTTTTTTCATATATATTTTTTTCATATTTTTTTTTCTAGTAACTCAATCACTCTATTTCATCCTAGCAGTAATAACACGTCGATGTTTAGTGACCCACCAAAGCACTTAGAGAACAATAGATAAATATGGAAAAATCAAAATAGAACGTGATATGGTGATATTCCGAGATATGGTAACAACTATCATGTTAATTATGATTCATGAGCTATGTTCGTCCCTTTTAGTTAATTGGTTCCTCAACTCCTCCTGCATTCAAAATGGTTCCATCCAATAATGGTGTCATCCTAAAGGCACAAGTTTCTAGATTTCGGAGTTCAAAAACCCAAAATTTTTTTCTTGGTTTTTCTATTTTTCTGATTTTTTTTTTTTTTTTTTTATACATAAAACAAACTAAAACATATAAATGCTCCCCCACACTTAAACTTTACATTGTCCTCAATGTAAAATTGAATCGTCCAAAGAAAGTCCAAGGTGGGAAATTCCGCAAATAATATGCAAAAACAAAGAAAATAAAGATAAAAGCAAATGCAAATGCAAAAAAAATAAAAAGATAAGGATAAAGATACAAAACCGGTGGGTTGCCTCCCACTAAGAGCTTGTTTTAAAGTCGACGGCCCGACTTAGCTTCTTGTAAGATTCATTCCCCATACACCAATAATCGGAAAAGTTGAGGATCCTTCCATAGAACCTGTTTTTCAAACATTAACTTCACACAAATATTAGTATAATAAAGCAAAAGTGAAGCTATGAACCGATAAAAGCTTCCCCACACTTATTCTTGTCTACACTTGGAAGTGTATAAAGAATATAGAAGTCGGGTACATCCACGGTTTCTTGTTCCATAACCTGCATAGTATGAGAATCAAGTTTCTCTAATGGCGGAAAACGAGAAACAAAGTCATTCAACAATATTCTCGAAGCACATACATTCAAACCAATAAGAGGTAAAGGAGAAGAAACAATAGGCAAAGGGTTAGATAAACCTTGCACAATCTCTTGTATTACGGAATCCTCTTCATCCTTGAAAAACTCAAGTGAATTATTCACCTCTTGTATATCATGGTCCTCTATCAAACCTTGCAACCATTCTTCGTCCGTTTCTGCCTTAACCAAAGTATCGACATAAACATCATCATTACAATTATTTGCAAGCTCAATTGGGTCTTCCACAATATTGGTTATAACGGTCTCATTCTCAACATACTCCTCCTTTTTGTTGTAAGGCACATACTCTTTTGCGGATCCAAATTTTATCATAAGAAACTTTTTTAGAACACTCGAAAATGCATCATCCTCAAGCTCCACCCTTTGAATAGGCTCTTGATCATTATTAAGATCAATGCTTGAGTAATCCACACAAGTGTCGACATATTCCTCTTCATCTTCATCTTGATCCCAAAAAGACTCCTCGGAGATGTCACCATGAGTTGTTTCAAGCAATGTATCATAATCACCGTCACTATCATAGTCAACATAAGATTGGTCCTCGCTGAATTTAGTGTTGCTAATCTCAAACTCATCCTTTTGAATAGGTGAATGATCATTATTACGATCAAGAGTTGAGTTAACTACACAATTATCCACGAAAGTGCCCAAGGGTTGGCCTTTTTCAACATTAGCATCAATCAACTATTCATCACAAACCATATGCACATTAGAATTATCCATATCTTCCTTGTATTGATCAATGCCTCTTCGCAAGATAGTCATACCTTCACGAAGTTCTTGGAGTTGCTCGTTTGTAGTCTCTTTAGCTTTTTGAAATTCCTCTTGTAAAAAGGTGGAAACTTTGTCTATAAAATTAGAGACTTTTTGTTCACAAACATAAGAATCCTCCCATCCTTGTGGTTGTTCACACACGTACCCGCCATAAGGTTGTTGAGGAAAACCATAAGGTTCCATGGAATATTGGTCATAACCAATGAATTGGTTTTGATTATACCCATGGAATTGGTAGTTGTCATATTGTTGAGGTTGAAACCCGCATCCGTTGTTCCAATATGCTCCTTCCATATAAATAAGCACCTGAAATAATTCTCAAACCAAGGTTAAAACCCAGAAAATAAGAAAAAAAATAAAACAAAAACTAAATACAAAAATAAGAAACCAAAAACAATTAACAACCGCTGCCTCCCCGGCAACGGCGCCAAAATTTGACCGCGGTCGTAAGCGTCAAAAATAAATTACACTTTCTTACTACTCAAAATATAAATATAGCAAGGGCAAGAAAGGATCGATCCTACGAGAGAGGTCTAGGTTGTCAAATTGTTATGGTTTCCTATATAAAACACCCTAAGAATTTCGATTGTGTAAACTAAGCAAATATAAAAGCAAAGAAACAAATAAGCAAACAAATAAGATAGAAGAGATATTGGTTAAGGATTTCGTTTTCATTCACTAACATGCTTTTCACAATAACTAGAATTGATATTTTAATCTCAACTTTTATCAAAGACCCTAGAATACCTTGATCGCAAGTATATCCCGCAAATCTCCTCATGTCATCAACAAACACATTAAAAGATGCGAATATGAATTCTACCTAAAGGAACAACCTAACGTGTAAAAGCACTAATCAAGTTTAATTCCCTAGATGCATTAAGTTCTATGAAATCAGGCCAATCAAAGCAATCGAACGTGGAAAGCGCACTAATCCGATTTAACAAAGGTTACGATTCACATATGATCATAAGAATATATCACTATAAAAACTATAATCATATTATGCTACTTGTATTCAAGGAATATCACTTTTGCGTATAATAAACCCTAAACTAGCAATAGATGTGATTAGAAGTTCTACCAATTTGCAACTTGACAAAACAATCAATCAATCATAAAACAATATTTCCAGAGAATTGCAAACGATAAATATGAGACAAAACTAATATATTGAATCAAAGAATCATGCTTTGTTAAATCCAACTATTCCATAACCAATAACAAACTTAGGTACTCATATTCAAGGAGTTCATCACAAGAAGAAAGAGAAGTTTCATGTTTCTAAACCCTAGAATAAAGTAGAAGAGATAATAATAAAACGTGCTCCCCCAAAAATTGTAGAAGTCTTCCCTTTTGTAGTCTTTTTCTCCTTCCAAAACTAGGTTTTGTCTTCAAAGTCCATTAGTTAGAAATTCACCCGGCCCACCATGGAGAGAAACCCGTGCAGAAAATATGTCCCAAAAACGCTCGCCGGAAAACTGGGATTGTGGCCGGAATCCGGCCGGAAAAATCGCCGGAAAAGCATCTCAGGTGACCGGCAAAATCCGCCCGGCCACCGGTCAACGGGTCAAAACGGTCAGGGTCAACTCGGGTCAAACGGGTCGGGCTCGGTCAATCACCGAGTCGATCTTGGTCGATGGAGTCGGGTCCGAGTCACCAGGCTTTGGGTCTAGTCGACTCGAGTTAGATGGAATCGGGTTACGCCTTGGTCAGATTTAACTTAGCTGAGCCAAAGCCAAGCCATTGCACAAAGCCAAAATCGTGAAGCACCATCCTTGTGCATCATAGTTGCATTGCCCGACCATGATGGCTCGCCTTCTTCTATCCCATATCCTCGCCATGGCACTGTTGTCACACGCTTCACCTGTCATTTCACAATCTCAGTTCCACCATTTGACTAGTTCAAGCATCAGCTCATCTTGAGCTTAACAACAACACAGTAGTCAACCACTTTGCCGTGCCATTAACACCTGCAATACCTCCCTGCCAGTCCATTTCTCTGTCTTAAGCTCAGGCCATCAAAACTCGCAACATCAACTCTGATGCACACTTTAAGTCACAGGCTCAATCAAGCATAACCCCTAACATTCATCTAACATCACTGAAATCAAGAACT
The DNA here is from genome assembly GCA_023531295.1 of Papaver armeniacum. Taxonomy (NCBI): domain Eukaryota; kingdom Viridiplantae; phylum Streptophyta; class Magnoliopsida; order Ranunculales; family Papaveraceae; genus Papaver; species Papaver armeniacum. The sequence continues at coordinate 182,127 of JAJJWW010011986.1, read as the reverse complement.
TCTTCAATTCAGGCACAATTCATCACCATTCTCATTGCAAAGAACACATAGCTCCGAATCTTCTCCTTGTACACCCGCGGCACCGATTCAATGCACCCGCAATGTTTAGCACCACTCAAAATTCACGCAGATACATCTCGGGCCTTTCCAAGTTTTATTGCTTCGCTGTAGTTGCCAAACCCTGTGATACCGCTGCAGCATGCCTGTAATGCCGAGCTCAGACCATTCTCCATATCCAGCAGAAGACCAGGCTTCAAGCGAAAATTACCAAATGAGCTGCACAACCATCTCAGTTACGATCTCCAACTCTCCCCTGCAACAGAAACTTCACTTCATGCCTACGAACCATGGCAGCACCACCACTCTGCTCATCTCTGCAGCTCGGCTCATACAAATTGCATCCAATGGCAGCTCTCAAACTCAGCTCACAACAAGCACCAGTTCATTCCCTGCATTTATCCATGGAAGTACACAAACCTAACATATATCTATTGTAGCTTCCGCAGTATCGCCATCTCTCTGTAAAACCACCTTCTCCTTATTCGACAGTTAGCCATGACTCACAGATCACATTTGATCCCTTCGTTCACAACCGAAATCGCCGACATGAAAGACTGGTGCATCTCTTCAATTATATTCACATCACCATCAAGCCCTGGTAATAGCTCCATCGCCTGTAATTGCATCAGTGCAAGACTCCTGCAACACATAGCTTCCTAGGCCTCAACTCCCTGATTTCTTCAATTCTGCATCAAACTTTGTTTCAAAACTGATCCACAAAAAACCACCAAGACCTGTTACCAGTTCCTACAAGAATTCAACCCATTTCTTCCTGTAACCACCAGCCACACACTCCATTTTCTTCTCTGATTTCTCAGCAACCAACAGACCCTACACAACCCATTTTAACCTTCATCTTAGCAGTCCGCTGCAACCATCCAAAATCAAATCCATCTCTCATTTTGATTCTAACTCCTCACAATTTCAGCCAAACCCATCGCAAATTCATTCTATCAGTTACAGAGGTCGAAACCTAATTTTTCCAATTCCCATTTCTCTGAGCTTCAACAACAGCTCAAAACTTGAATCTGCTCTACACCCAAGCACCAATTCTTACTTCAGATCCAATTTCTCGATCTCAAACTAAATATCACCACAAGCAATTCAAACCCTTTTTCTAATTGAATCGAACTCTTCAGTGTACCCAACAGCAAACCCATATCGAATCACTTAAAATCTTTCTCGAATTGTTGAGCTCCAATCTTCCATTCCATCCCTCAACAATCATCATCTCCCTGAACATCAGAATCACGGACCCATCTCTATTCTTCATGAATTTCTCTTCCATCGATTTCCAATCTCGAGCTCATCTTTGTTTCATCAACTACAACGATTTCTTCTTCTCCATTCACAGACCCAATTTGCTTCCAATCTCTCGATTTTCTCTCGATCCGTTCTCCTGATTTCACAATAGCAGCAGTAGCTGCTTTTCAATTTCAGCTATGTAAGAAAGGAAAGAGGAGAAGATAATCTTCTCGACTGATTTAGGGTTAGTTATAGCTGGTAGGTGCCCTGAACGCATAGGACGGGTGCATTACTAATCTTTCATGGGTTGCCCCTTAACCAAGACTACCCCTTAACGTACAGTGGGGTTCCAATAGTACTTCCCGATAAAATAACCATTTAGCCCTTAGTCTTCCAAGTTCTTGTTTTGCTCATAACTTCTTCATACGAACTCCGAATGACTCCGTTCTTTCGCCATTGTCTTCATCTTCTCGTCCTCTACACAATGAAAAGTAGAAACCTTGCATTTGAACGAGTTCCAATTGGACTTTGGCCTTTCTCCACTTGTGACTTCACTTTTGTAGCTATTTCCACTTCTTTTTGCTCCAAATGACTCCATTGCACCTAATAAACTCAAAAGTAAACATAAGATACATAATTTACAAGAAAACTCGCAAAGAAAGCATAAATACTAGATATTAAATACGGTGTATTCTACACCTATCAAATTCCCCCACACTTAGACTTTGCTAGTCCTCGAGCAAATCAAACAAAATAATAAAATACAACAACTCCGTGTCGTCGAGGCTACGGTCACTTTTAGCATAAATAACAAGCCTTTAAACCCCTAGGTGTCCCTAGTGGACGAGTTATAGTCTCGTGAAGGTTTACTAGAGATATACCTACAAAACCTATATTTCAAACTCCGTCTATTCGTGACAAATCAATGAACAAATCCAAAATGACTACAGGAGGAGGTACCTTGCAAATTCAATTCATATATTAGTAAATAAACTCTAATTAGATAGTCGAACAAGCCACAATACTCGGAAACTAACAAACCACAATCACAATGAAAAGAATAAGAAGATGGATATAGATGTAGATGTTGGCGAATGTTCACAAGTGTTCGATGTTTCCCATATCTGTCCTCAAGGTCACCGCTAAGATGAACCTAATCCTATTGGATTGAGCTACTTGGTCTTGAATGCTACATCAAATCAATTGGCATATACAAGGGAACCAAGAGTGACTTTATTCAACACAATAATAATACTTTCTTTTCTTTTGTTTTTTTTTTTTTTTTTCATTTTTTAGACAACATGATTGGATCAAACTGGATCCAAGCGCATGATTCTTGTCAGCAAGTACAAGATAGTTTCCTTGGATCCTGCATTCCACGCTTGTTTAGGCGACGGAGACAGGGACTACGTTTCACACATACTGCTATTCCCAAGTGTCTTTTTATTCCGTTTTGGTCTAATTGGTCGGTCCTTTTTTTTTTTTTTTCATATATATTTTTTTCATATTTTTTTTTTCTAGTAACTCAATCACTCTATTTCATCCTAGAAGTAATAACACGATGTTTAGTGACCCACCAAAGCACTTAGAGAACAATAGATAAATATGGAAAAATCAAAATAGAACGTGATATGGTGATATTCCGAGATATGGTAACAACTATCATGTTAATTATGATTCATGAGCTATGTTCGTCCCTTTTAGTTAATTGGTTCCTCAACTCCCCGCATTCAAAATGGTTCCATCCAATAATGGTGTCATCCTAAAGGCACAAGTTTCTAGATTTCGGAGTTCAAAAAGCACAAATTTTTTTCTTGGTTTTTCTATTTTTCTGATTTTTTTTTTTTTTTTATACATAAAACAAACTAAAACATATAAATGCTCCCCCACACTTAAACTTTACATTGTCCTCAATGTAAAATTGAATCGTCCAAAGAAAGTCCAAGGTGGGAAATTCACAAAATAATATGCAAAAACAAAGAAAATAAAGATAAAAGCAAATGCAAAAAAATAAAAAGATAAGGATAAAGATACAAAACCGGTGGGTTGCCTCCCACTAAGAGCTTGTTTTAAAGTCGACGGCCCGACTTAGCTTCTTGTAAGATTCATTCCCCATACACCAATAATCGGAAAAGTTGAGGATCCTTCCATAGAACCTGTTTTTCAAACATTAACTTCACACAAATATTAGTATAATAAAGCAAAAGTGAAGCTATGAACCGATAAAAGCTTCCCCCACACTTATTCTTGTCTACACTTGGAAGTGTATAAAGAATATAGAAGTCGGGTACATCCACGGTTTCTTGTTCCATAACCTGCATAGTATGAGAATCAAGTTTCTCTAATGGCGGAAAACGAGAAACAAAGTCATTCAACAATATTCTCGAAGCACATACATTCAAACCAATAAGAGGTAAAGGAGAAGAAACAATAGGCAAAGGGTTAGATAAACCTTGCACAATCTCTTGTATTACGGAATCCTCTTCATCCTTGAAAAACTCAAGTGAATTATTCACCTCTTGTATATCATGGTCCTCTATCAAACCTTGCAACCATTCTTCGTCCGTTTCTGCCTTAACCAAAGTATCGACATAAACATCATCATTACAATTATTTGCAAGCTCAATTGGGTCTTCCACAATATTGGTTATAACGGTCTCATTCTCAACATACTCCTCCTTTTTTGTTGTAAGGCACATACTCTTTTGCGGATCCAAATTTTATCATAAGAAACTTTTTTTTAGAACACTCGAAAATGCATCATCCTCAAGCTCCACCCTTTGAATAGGCTCTTGATCATTATTAAGATCAATGCTTGAGTAATCCACACAAGTGTCGACATATTCCTCTTCATCTTCATCTTGATCCCAAAAAGACTCCTCGGAGATGTCACCATGAGTTGTTTCAAGCAATGTATCATAATCACCGTCACTATCATAGTCAACATAAGATTGGTCCTCGCTGAATTTAGTGTTGCTAATCTCAAACTCATCCTTTTGAATAGGTGAATGATCATTATTACGATCAAGAGTTGAGTTAACTACACAATTATCCACGAAAGTGCCCAAGGATTGGCCTTTTTTCAACATTAGCATCAATCAACTATTCATCACAAACCATATGCACATTAGAATTATCCATATCTTCCTTGTATTGATCAATGCCTCTTCGCAAGATAGTCATACCTTCACGAAGTTCTTGGAGTTGCTCGTTTGTAGTCTCTTTAGCTTTTTGAAATTCCTCTTGTAAAAAGGTGGAAACTTTGTCTATAAAATTAGAGACTTTTTGTTCACAAACATAAGAATCCTCCCATCCTTGTGGTTGTTCACACACACGTACCCGCCATAAGGTTGTTGAGGAAAACCATAAGGTTCCATGGAATATTGGTCATAACCAATGAATTGGTTTTGATTATACCCATGGAATTGGTAGTTGTCATATTGTTGAGGTTGAAACCCGCATCCGTTGTTCCAATATGCTCCTTCCATATAAATAAGCACCTGAAATAATTCTCAAACCAAGGTTAAAACCCAGAAAATAAGAAAAAAAAATAAAACAAAAACTAAATACAAAAATAAGAAACCAAAAACAATTAACAACCGCTGCCTCCCCGCAACGGCGCCAAAATTTGACCGCGGTCGTAAGCGTCAAAAATAAATTACACTTTCTTACTACTCAAAATATAAATATAGCAAGGGCAAGAAAGGATCGATCCCACAGAGAGGTCTAGGTTGTCAAATTGTTATGGTTTCCTATATAAAACACCCGGAAGAATTTCTGATTGTGTAAACTAAGCAAATATAAAAGCAAAGAAACAAATAAGCAAACAAATAAGATAGAAGAGATATTGGTTAAGGATTTCGTTTTCATTCACTAACATGCTTTTCACAATAACTAGAATTGATATTTTAATCTCAACTTTTATCAAAGACCCTAGAATACCTTGATCGCAAGTATATCCCTTAAATCTCCTCATGTCATCAACAAACACATTAAAAGATGCGAATATGAATTCTACCTAAAGGAACAACCTAACGTGTAAAAGCACTAATCAAGTTTAATTCCCTAGATGCATTAAGTTCTATGAAATCGGGCCAATCAAAGCAATCGAACGTGGAAAGCGCACTAATCCGATTTAACAAAGGTTACGATTCACATATGATCATAAGAATATATCACTATAAAAACTATAATCATATTATGCTACTTGTATTCAAGGAATATCACTTTTGCGTATAATAAACCCTAAACTAGCAATAGATGTGATTAGAAGTTCTACCAATTTGCAACTTGACAAAACAATCAATCAATCATAAAACAATATTTCCTGGAGAATTGCAAACGATAAATATGAGACAAAACTAATATATTGAATCAAAGAATCATGCTTTGTGAAATCCAACTATTCCATAACCAATAACAAACTTAGGTACTCATATTCAAGGAGTTCATCACAAGAAGAAAGAGAAGTTTCATGTTTCTAAACCCTAGAATAAAGTAGAAGAGATAATAATAAAACGTGCTCCCCAAAAAATTGTAGAAGTCTTCCCTTTTGTAGTCTTTTTCTCCTTCCAAAACTAGGTTTTTGTCTTCAAAGTCCATTAGTTAGAAATTCACCCGGCCCACCATGGAGAGAAACCCGTGCAGAAAATATGTCCCAAAAACGCTCGCCGGAAAACTGGGATTGAGGCCGGAATCCGGCCGGAAAAATCGCCGAAAAGCATCTCGGGTGGCCCTAAAAATCCGCCGCCACCGGTCAACGGGTCAAAACGGTCGTGGTCAACTCGGGTCAAAACGGGTCGGGGCTCGGTCAATCACCGAAGTCAAGACTGGGTCGATGGAGTCGTCCGGAGTCACCAGGCCTTTGGTCTAGTCGGACTGAGTTAGATGGAATCAGGTTCTGCCTTGGCTGATTTAACTTAGCCAGGCCAGGCCAAGCCATTGCACAGGCCAAAAACTGTGAAGCACCATCCTTGTGCATCATAGTTGCATTGCCAGCATGATGGCTCGCCTTCTTCTATCCCATATCCTCGCCATGGCATCACACAGCCTTCACCGTCATTTCACAATCTCGGTTCCACCATTTGACTAGTTCAAGCATCACTCATCTTGAGCTTAACAACAACACAAAGAGTCAACCACTTTGCCGTGCCATTAACACCGCAATACCTCCCCGCAGTCCATTTCTCTCCGTCTTAAGCTCGTGCCATCAAAACCTGCAACATCAACTCTGATGCACACTTTAAGTCACAGGCTCAATCAAGCATAACCCCTAACATTCATCTAACATCACTGAAATCAAGAACTTCTTCAATTCAGGCACAATTCATCACCATTCTCATTACAAGAACACATAGCCCGAATCTTCTCCTTGTACACCCGCGCACCGGTTCAATGCACCCGCAATGTTTAGCACCACTCACTCCCACAGTGGTATACATCTCGAGCCTTTCCAAGTTTTATTGCTTCGCCGCGTAGTTGCCAAACCCTGTGATACCGCTGCAGCATGCCTGTAATGCCGAGCTCAGACCATTCTCCATATCCAGCGGCACTGACTTCTCATCATGTACCAAATGAGCTGCACAACCATCTCGATTCACGATCTCCAACTCTCCCCGCAACTTAAACTTCACTTCATGCCTACGAACCATGGCAGCACCACCACTCGCTCATCTCTCGGCTCGCTCGCTCATACAAATTGCATCCAATGGCAAAACTCTCAAACTCGGCTCACAACAAGCACCAGTTCATTCCCTGCATTTATCCATGGAAGTACACAAACCTAACATATATCTATTGTAGCTTCCGCAGTATCGCCATCTCTCTGTAAAACCACCTTCTCCTTATTCGACAGTTAGCCATGACTCACAGATCACATTTGATCCCTTCGTTCACAACCGAAATCGCCGACATGAAAGACTGGTGCATCTCTTCAATTATATTCACATCACCATCAAGCCCTGGTAATAGCTCCATCGCTTTGTAATTGCATCGATGCAAGACTCCTGCAACACATAGCTTCCTAGGCCTCAACTCCCCGATTTCTTCAATTCTCGCATCAAACTTTGTTTCAAACCGATCCACAAAAAACCACCAAGACCTCATTACCGGTTCCTACAAGAATTCAACCCATTTCTTCCGTAACCACCAGCCACACACTCCATTTTCTTCTCGATTTCTCAAAGAACCAACGAGACCCTACACAACCCATTTTAACCTTCATCTTAGCAGTCCGCTGCAACCATCCAAAATCAAATCCATCTCTCATTTTGATTCTAACTCCTCACAATTTCAGCCAAACCCATCGCAAATTCATTCTATCAGTTACAGAGGTCGAAACCTAATTTTTCCAATTCCCATTTCTCTGAGCTTCAACAACAGCTCAAAACTTGAATCTGCTCTACACCCAAGCACCAATTCTTACTTCAGATCCAATTTCTCGATCTCAAACTAAATATCACCACAAGCAATTCAAACCCTTTTTCTAATTGAATCGAACTCTTCAGTGTACCCAACAGCAAACCCATATCGAATCACTTAAAATCTTTCTCGGGTTGTTGAGCTCCAATCTTCCATTCCATCCCTCAACGGAATCATCATCTCCCCGAACATCGAATCACGACCCATCTCTATTCTTCATGAATTTCTCTTCCATCGATTTCCAATCTCGAGCTCATCTTTGTTTCATCAACTACAACGATTTCTTCTTCTCCATTCACAGACCCAATTTGCTTCCAATCTCTCGATTTTCTCTCGATCCGTTCTCCTGATTTCACAATAGCAGCATGAGTCAAGCTTTTCAATTGACTATGTAAGAAAGGAAAGAGGAGAAGATAATCTTCTCGGCCGATTTAGGGTTAGTTATAGGTGGGTAGGTGCCACCGAACGCATGGGACGGGTGCATTAGTAATCTTTCATGGGTTGCCCCTTAACCAAGACTACCCCTTAACGTACGGTGGGGTTCCAATAGTACTTCCCGATAAAATAACCATTTAGCCCTTAGTCTTCCAAGTTCTTGTTTTGCTCATAACTTCTTCATACGAACTCCGAATGACTCCGTTCTTTCGCCATTGTCTTCATCTTCTCGTCCTCTACACAATGAAAAGTAGAAACCTTGCATTTGAACGAGTTCCAATTGGACTTTGGCCTTTCTCCACTTGTGACTTCACTTTTGTAGCTATTTCCACTTCTTTTTGCTCCAAATGACTCCATTGCACCTAATAAACTCAAAAGTAAACATAAGATACATAATTTACAAGAAAAACTCGCAAAGAAAGCATAAATACTAGATATTAAATACGGTGTATTCTACACCTATCAAATTCCCCCACACTTAGACTTTGCTAGTCCTCGAGCAAATCAAACAAAATAATAAAATACAACAACTCCGTGTCGTCGAGGCTACGGTCACTTTTAGCATAAATAACAAGCCTTTAAACCCCTAGGTGTCCCTAGTGGACGAGTTATAGTCTCGTGAAGGTTTACTAGAGATATACCTACAAAACCTATATTTCAAACTCCGTCTATTCGTGACAAATCAATGAACAAATCCAAAATGACTACAGGAGGAGGTACCTTGCAAATTCAATTCATATATTAGTAAATAAACTCTAATTAGATAGTCGAACAAGCCACAATACTCGGAAACTAACAAACCACAATCACAATGAAAAGATTAAGAAGATGGATATAGATGTAGATGTTGGCGAATGTTCACAAGTGTTCGATGTTTCCCATATCCGTCTCAAGGTCACCACTAAGATGAACCTAATCCTATTGGATTGAGCTACTTGGTCTTGAATGCTACATCAAATCAATTGGCATATACAAGGGAACCAAGAGTGACTTTATTCAACACAATAATAATACTTTCTTTTTTTTTTTTTTTTTTTTTTTTTTTTTTTCATTTTTTAGACAACATGATTGGATCAAACTGGATCCAAGCGCATGATTCTTGTCAGCAAGTACATGATAGTTTCCTTGGATCCTGCATTCCACGCTTGTTTAGGCGACGGAGACAGGGACTACGTTTCACACATACTGCTATTCCCAAGTGTCTTTTTATTCCGTTTTGGTCTAATTGGTCGGTCCTTTTTTTTTTTTTTTTCATATATATTTTTTTCATATTTTTTTTTTCTAGTAACTCAATCACTCTATTTCATCCTAGCAGTAATAACACGTCGATGTTTAGTGACCCACCAAAGCACTTAGAGAACAATAGATAAATATGGAAAAATCAAAATAGAACGTGATATGGTGATATTCCGAGATATGGTAACAACTATCATGTTAATTATGATTCATGAGCTATGTTCGTCCCTTTTAGTTAATTGGTTCCTCAACTCCTGCATTCAAAATGGTTCCATCCAATAATGGTGTCATCCTAAAGGCACAAGTTTCTAGATTTCGGAGTTCAAAAAGCACAAATTTTTTCTTGGTTTTTCTATTTTTCTGATTTTTTTTTTTTTTTTTTTTTATACATAAAACAAACTAAAACATATAAATGCTCCCCCACACTTAAACTTTACATTGTCCTCAATGTAAAATTGAATCGTCCAAAGAAAGTCCAAGGTGGGAAATTCCGCAAATAATATGCAAAAACAAAGAAAATAAAGATAAAAGCAAATGCAAAAAATAAAAAGATAAGGATAAAGATACAAAACCGGTGGGTTGCCTCCCACTAAGAGCTTGTTTTAAAGTCGACGCCCGACTTAGCTTCTTGTAAGATTCATTCCCCATACACCAATAATCGGAAAAGTTGAGGATCCTTCCATAGAACCTGTTTTTCAAACATTAACTTCACACAAATATTAGTATAATAAAGCAAAAGTGAAGCTATGAACCGATAAAAGCTTCCCCCACACTTATTCTTGTCTACACTTGGAAGTGTATAAAGAATATAGAAGTCGGGTACATCCACGGTTTCTTGTTCCATAACACGCATAGTATGAGAATCAAGTTTCTCTAATGGCGGAAAACGAGAAACAAAGTCATTCAACAATATTCTCGAAGCACATACATTCAAACCAATAAGAGGTAAAGGAGAAGAAACAATAGGCAAAGGGTTAGATAAACCTTGCACAATCTCTTGTATTACGGAATCCTCTTCATCCTTGAAAAACTCAAGTGAATTATTCACCTCTTGTATATCATGGTCCTCTATCAAACCTTGCAACCATTCTTCGTCCGTTTCTGCCTTAACCAAAGTATCGACATAAACATCATCATTACAATTATTTGCAAGCTCAATTGGGTCTTCCACAATATTGGTTATAACGGTCTCATTCTCAACATACTCCTCCTTTTTGTTGTAAGGCACATACTCTTTTGCGGATCCAAATTTTATCATAAGAAACTTTTTTAGAACACTCGAAAATGCATCATCCTCAAGCTCCACCCTTTGAATAGGCTCTTGATCATTATTAAGATCAATGCTTGAGTAATCTACACAAGTGTCGACATATTCCTCTTCATCTTCATCTTGATCCCAAAAAGACTCCTCGGAGATGTCACCATGAGTTGTTTCAAGCAATGTATCATAATCACCGTCACTATCATAGTCAACATAAGATTGGTCCTCGCTGAATTTAGTGTTGCTAATCTCAAACTCATCCTTTTGAATAGGTGAATGATCATTATTACGATCAAGAGTTGAGTTAACTACACATCCACGAAAGTGCCCAAGGATTGGCCTTTTTCAACATTAGCATCAATCAACTATTCATCACAAACCATATGCACATTAGAATTATCCATATCTTCCTTGTATTGATCAATGCCTCTTCGCAAGATAGTCATACCTTCACGAAGTTCTTGGAGTTGCTCGTTTGTAGTCTCTTTAGCTTTTTGAATTTCCTCTTGTAAAAAGGTGGAAACTTTGTCTATAAAATTAGAGACTTTTTGTTCACAAACATAAGAATCCTCCCATCCTTGTGGTTGTTCACACACGTACCCGCCATAAGGTTGTTGAGGAAAACCATAAGGTTCCATGGAATATTGGTCATAACCAATGAATTGGTTTTGATTATACCCATGGAATTGGTAGTTGTCATATTGTTGAGGTTGAAACCCGCATCCGTTGTTCCAATATGCTCCTTCCATAGAAATAAGCACCTGAAATAATTCTCAAACCAAGGTTAAAACCCAGAAAATAAGAAAAAAAAATAAAACAAAAACTAAATACAAAAATAAGAAACCAAAAACAATTAACAACCGCTGCCTCCCCGGCAACGGCGCCAAAATTTGACCGCGGTCGTAAGCGTCAAAAATAAATTACACTTTCTTACTACTCAAAATATAAATATAGCAAGGGCAAGAAAGGATCGATCCCACAGAGAGGTCTAGGTTGTCAAATTGTTATGGTTTCCTATATAAAACACCCGGAAGAATTTCTGATTGTGTAAACTAAGCAAATATAAAAGCAAAGAAACAAATAAGCAAACAAATAAGATAGAAGAGATATTGGTTAAGGATTTCGTTTTCATTCACTAACATGCTTTTCACAATAACTAGAATTGATATTTTAATCTCAACTTTTATCAAAGACCCTAGAATACCTTGATCGCAAGTATATCCCGCAAATCTCCTCATGTCATCAACAAACACATTAAAAGATGCGAATATGAATTCTACCTAAAGGAACAACCTAACGTGTAAAAGCACTAATCAAGTTTAATTCCCTAGATGCATTAAGTTCTATGAAATCAGGCCAATCAAAGCAATCGAACGTGGAAAGCGCACTAATCCGATTTAACAAAGGTTACGATTCACATATGATCATAAGAATATATCACTATAAAAACTATAATCATATTATGCTACTTGTATTCAAGGAATATCACTTTTGCGTATAATAAACCCTAAACTAGCAATAGATGTGATTAGAAGTTCTACCAATTTGCAACTTGACAAAACAATCAATCAATCATAAAACAATATTTCCAGAGAATTGCAAACGATAAATATGAGACAAAACTAATATATTGAATCAAAGAATCATGCTTTGTGAAATCCAACTATTCCATAACCAATAACAAACTTAGGTACTCATATTCAAGGAGTTCATCACAAGAAGAAAGAGAAGTTTCATGTTTCTAAACCCTAGAATAAAGTAGAAGAGATAATAATAAAACAAGATAAGATCCCCAAAAATTGTAGAAGTCTTCCCTTTTGTAGTCTTTTTCTCCTTCCAAAACTAGGTTTTGTCTTCAAAGTCCATTAGTTAGAAATTCACCCGGCCCACCATGGAGAGAAACCCGTGCAGAAAATATGTCCCAAAAACGCTCGCCGGAAAACTGGGATTGAGGCCGGAATCCGGCCGGAAAAATCGCCGGAAAAGCATCTCAGGTGACCGGCAAAATCCGCCCGGCCACCGGTCAACGGGTCAAAACGGTCAGGGTCAACTCGGGTCAAAACGGGTCAGGGCTCGGTCAATCACCGAGTCAGTACTGGGTCAGATGGAGTCAGGTCTGAGTCAGCTGTGCTGGGTCTAGTCAGACCTGAGTTAGATGGAATCAGGTTCTGCCTTGGCTGATTTAACTTAGCCAGGCCAGGCCAAGCCATTGCACAGGCCAAAAACTGTGAAGCACCATCCTTGTGCATCATAGTTGCATTGCCAGCCATGATGGCTCTGCCTTCTTCTATCCCATATCCTGCCATGGCACTGTCACACAGCTTCACTGTCATTTCACAATCTCAGTTCCACCATTTGACTAGTTCAAGCATCAGCTCATCTTGAGCTTAACAACAACACAGTAGTCAACCACTTTGCCGTGCCATTAACACCTGCAATACCTCCCTGCCAGTCCATTTCTCTGTCTTAAGCTCAGGCCATCAAAACCTGCAACATCAACTCTGATGCACACTTTAAGTCACAGGCTCAATCAAGCATAACCCCTAACATTCATCTAACATCACTGAAATCAAGAACTTCTTCAATTCAGGCACAATTCATCACCATTCTCATTGCAGCAACACATAGCCTGAATCTTCTCCTTGTACACCCGCGGCACCAGTTCAATGCACCTGCAACAGCTAGCACCACTCAGCCCACAGGCAGATACATCTCAGGCCTTTCCAAGTTTTATTGCTTCGCCTGTAGTTGCCAAACCCTGTGATACCGCTGCAGCATGCCTGTAATGCCGAGCTCAGACCATTCTCCATATCCAGCAGCACCAGCTTCACTGCTTTGTACCAAATGAGCTGCACAACCATCTCAGTTACGATCTCCAACTCTCCCCTGCAACAGAAACTTCACTTCATGCCTACGAACCATGGCAGCACCACCACTCTGCTCATCTCTGCAGCTCGGCTCATACAAATTGCATCCAATGGCAGCTCTCAAACTCAGCTCACAACAAGCACCAGTTCATTCCCTGCATTTATCCATGGAAGTACACAAACCTAACATATATCTATTGTAGCTTCCGCAGTATCGCCATCTCTCTGTAAAACCACCTTCTCCTTATTCGACAGTTAGCCATGACTCACAGATCACATTTGATCCCTTCGTTCACAACCGAAATCGCCGACATGAAAGACTGGTGCATCTCTTCAATTATATTCACATCACCATCAAGCCCTGGTAATAGCTCCATCGCCTGTAATTGCATCAGTGCAAGACTCCTGCAACACATAGCTTCCTAGGCCTCAACTCCCTGATTTCTTCATTACGCATCAAACTTTGTTTCAAAACCGAATCCACAAAAAACCACCAAGACACATTGCCGTTCCTACAAGAATTCAACCCATTTCTTCCCCGTAACCACCAGCCACACACTCCATTTTCTTCTCTGATTTCTCAGCAACCAACAGACCCTACACAACCCATTTTAACCTCCATCTTAGCGATCACAACAACCATCCAAAATCAAATCCATCTCTCATTTTGATTCTAACTCCTCACAATTTCAGCCAAACCCATCGCAAATTCATTCTATCGATTCTGAGAGGTCGAAACCTAATTTTTCCAATTCCCATTTCTCACGAGCTTCAACAACAGCTCAAAACTTGAATCTGCTCTCACCCAAGCACCAATTCTTACTTCAGATCCAATTTCTCGATCTCAAACTAAATATCACCACAAGCAATTCAAACCCTTTTTCTAATTGAATCGAACTCTTCAGTGTACCCAACAGCAAACCCATATCGAATCACTTAAAATCTTTCTCGAATTGTTGAGCTCCAATCTTCCATTCCATCCCTCAACAGAATCATCATCTCCCTGAACATCAGAATCACAGACCCATCTCTATTCTTCATGAATTTCTCTTCCATCGATTTCCAATCTCGAGCTCATCTTTGTTTCATCAACTACAACGATTTCTTCTTCTCCATTCACAGACCCAATTTTCTTCCAATCTCTCGATTTTCTCTCGATCCGTTCTCCTGATTTCACAATAGCAGCAGTAGCTGCTTTTCAATTTCAGCTATGTAAGAAAGGAAAGAGGAGAAGATAATCTTCTCGACCGATTTAGGGTTAGTTATAGGTTGGTAGGTGCCACCGAACGCATAGGACGGGTGCATTAGTAATCTTTCATGGGTTGTCCCTTAACCAAGACTACCCCTTAACGTACAGTGGGGTTCCAATAGTACTTCCCGATAAAATAACCATTTAGCCCTTAGTCTTCCAAGTTCTTGTTTTGCTCATAACTTCTTCATACGAACTCCGAATGACTCCGTTCTTTCGCCATTGTCTTCATCTTCTCGTCCTCTACACAATGAAAAGTAGAAATCTTGCATTTGAACGAGTTCCAATTGGACTTTGGCCTTTCTCCACTTGTGACTTCACTTTTGTAGCTATTTCCACTTCTTTTTGCTCCAAATGACTCCATTGCACCTAATAAACTCAAAAGTAAACATAAGATACAAAATTTACAAGAAAACTCGCAAAGAAAGCATAAATACTAGATATTAAATACGGTGTATTCTACACCTATCAGAATTCCTAGTTCTTAATTTATGTTTTGAGTTTTGTTTCAATTCTATCTTGAGTTTTTCACATGATTATCGTTTGTTTTTACTAATAGGAATGATCTTAAAGACATTCATGATTGATTGATAGATTGTTTAGGTGGCCAACTAAATTGATTTGTTAATTTGATCTAAAGCTAGTGAAAGTTAGGAGATAAGTAATCGTTTCTTGACTCTTTACATAAGTAGCAAACACGAGACCTTGCGGAGGGATTCCGTGGAGCAATTGTGTGTAGAAACAACGCTAGAAAGTGAACCAAGCGAACCGAGTTTAACTACTAGTACTAAATCTAAATTCATAAATCTTAATGCATTACAGGAATTACATCTTGTAAGCGAACCTCAAGGTGGTTCTTTTGAATAGAATCGATAACTAAGCGGACTGTTACTCGGTGAAATTAGGGATTTTGGGGCTAGCTAAGCGGACTGCTATCCTACGGTTGGTGATAATCTGTGACTAATAACAAGTAGAAAAGAACATAACTTTGATTCATTGTTTTGCAACGAAGAAGGATTCCTTGGTCTTGTCTCTCTTATTGCTTTCAACTTTATCTTTTAATTGCTTTGTTTACTTTCTTTTGCTTTTTACATCCCCCTTTTTCGTGAAAATTTTGACAACTAGAATCTCTTGCTCCTCGTGGGAACGAACTTGACTTCCATTATATTATTTTTAATTGAGTGGAAATATCTTGATTAATTTGTTGTGGTTACGACACGCATCAAATTTTGGCGCCGTTGCCGGGGAGCAGCGGACGATTTTAGTTGTTTTTATTTTTCTTTTTGCTTTATTCTTGCTTTGTTGGATTCTATATCGTATCTAACTTGGTTTCTGATAATCTTATTTCAGGTATCGGTTTTCCATGTATGGTGGACAAGAGCAAGCATATTACAACAATCAATACGGTTTTCAACCTCAACATTATGGAAACTTCCAACCATCCTTAGGATACAATCAAAACCAATCTTTTGGCTATGATCAAATTCCTACAGAACATTATGGATATTCTCATACATATCAACAACCTTATGACGGGTATGTAAGTGGACAATCACAAGGATGGGAGGATAGTTTTGTTTATGATCAGAAATTCTCTAGTTTTGCAGATAAGATGTATGCCATGATTGGGGATCTTCAACAAAAGTTGCAAGAATCACATCGAGAAATTCAAAGGAATTCGGAGAAATTATACGAACAAATTACTCAACCTTTGGAGACTTTTGAAGACGCTAGTGTAGCTTACTCGAGCCTTGATCTTAATAATGATCAAGCACCTATTCAAAAGGTAGAGCTTGAAGATGATGCATTTAGTGCTTGGAAAAAATTCCTTAGGGAAAGATATGAGTCCGCGGAAGTGTATGAGCGTTGCAACAATGAGGAAGTTATTCCAACTCCGGATCATAATAACGATCCTTCGCCTATTCAAAAGGAGGAGATTGGGTGTGACTTACCTATTGTTATAAACGGTGTAACACCCTCACAAGAAGATCTTACAATTTATACCGACGAGAATCATTTTAGTGAATGGCCCGATTCCGATGATGAGAATGTTGAAGAGATGATGCTAGAGGATGAAACCAAATTTATTGATTTTGTGGAAGACCCAATTGAACTTGCCAATGATTTTAATGATGCCAAGACTTTGGTTAAGGTAGAAAATGACGAAGAATGGTTGCAAAGTTTAATAGAGGACCACGATATACAAGAGGTAAGTAATTCACTTGAATTTTTTAAGGATGAAGAGGATTCTATAATACAAGAAATTGTACAAGGTTTGTCTAATCCTTTGCATATTGATTCTTCTCCTTTACCTCTTATTGGTTTGAATGTATGTGCTTCGAAAGTATTTTTGGATGATTTTGTTTCTAAATATCCACCATTGGAAACACTTGATGCTAACACTATGCAGGTTTGCCAAGAAGAATACATGGAAGTTCCCAAATTCTATGTTCTTTATACACTTCCGAGTGTGGACGAGAATAAGTGTGGGGGAAATTTCTATCGAGCGATAATTTCACTATTGTTTTCTTGTGCTAATATTTATATGGAGTTATTGTTTGCAAAACAGGTATTATGGGTGGATCCCCAAATTTTCCGATTGTTAGTATATGGGGAATGAATCTTGCAAGAGCCAAGTCGGGCCGTCGACTTTAAAACAAGCGCTTAATGGGAGGCAACCCATAGGTTTTGTATTTCTTTTGCTTTTTATTTTTGTTATTTCTTTTTCTTGTTTCATAACATGTTAAAATTTCCCACCTTGACTTTATTAGGAGGATTCAATTACATTGAGGACAATGTAAGGTTTAAGTGTGGGGGAGTGGTTAAGCATGTATTTAAAAAAACATTACAAAAAATTTAAAAAAAAAAAAAAAAAAAAAAGTTTTACATAAAACCTCCAACTTTTAAAGATTTTAGAGTCACTAGCATACTTCTAGGTATGTTTACATAGAGATTTTGACCGACATAATTGAACTTGGAAATGTTAGAGAACTACATTCGGATTTCTTGTTTGTTTGAGTGTTAAATAATGGATCTAATCATGCCGGTGATGCGAATTTGGTGCGGGGAGAAGTGCATTATTAGAGTTGCTGATCAATCATTAGTGGAGACTACCCGTATTCATATCATGTGAGGCACCGACCAGAAATTCTTCCATCTACTAAAGAGCTTCTTTTGAGTGTGTGTCACCGTACGTTAATTCCGGGTAGAATGGTGAGCTACCCAACCTCCCACCAATAGAAGCACTACTCTTTAATCTCTTGAGTGCTAATTTTGTCAATCATAAGGGTGACGTCTATAGATGAAAGCCACCTTCTTGTAGTTCAATTTGCAGTAGCACCATTCTCTCTCTCGACAACAACGGATCCATAGAAACACATTCATCATCAACAAGGAGCGACATCAAAATCTACAAGGAAAGTTGGAAAAGTTTATGGTTTATAAGCAACGGAACGAGAAAAAGAGCAAATTTCAAATTCAAGTAAAGCAACATACAAATGAGCAGATTTTTACATATATGTTGAGGACTTACAATACAATGAGGTAATTCTATATCCAAGTATGAAGACTTATTCACAAGAGCGAAGAAAATCAAAAGGTGAGAATTTTTGAAGTTTATGATTTCAAGACGATACAAGTTGTGAAGAATCAAGCGGTAAAATAATTCTTCCACGGTCATGGTTTATTTTGTATTTAATTTCTCTTGTTAATTTCAAAAAAAAAAAAAAAATAATAATAATTGAAAAAAAGAAAAGAAAAGGAAAGAAAAAAAAAAAGAGAAAAACAAGAGAAATATTTGTTTTGTTAATAAGCCGTGGGGAAGGAAAATTTATAAGGAAGTTTCAAGCGACAAGGATTTAACAAAAAAAAAAAAAAAAGTTACAAATTGTTAAGGATTTATGAAATTCAAGAGTTTATCATCAATAGTTGAAACCGAAGACGAAGACGAAGGAGATCAAGACGAGGAGCGGAAGACGTTTCTATTGGATGCCGTGAGAGTGGTGTTATCATAATTGGCAATCGGATGTGAAGGTGAGTAAGTAATCTCATCCTCAATAATAATGGTTGATTTCCTTTCGAAGAGATCGTCAGAAAAATGGTTTTTCAAAATATTAAAAGATGTGGGTTTTTAAAAATATTTGGAAGTTATCCTTCCCACCATTCAACGTGTCGCGGATTTCTCTCTTCATTCCTACCGCACACATGTGAGAACCATAAAAAACCGTCTTTTTTGAGTGCAATTATCATAAAATCCTTTTCGGTGAGGCGAAGTCGAGGCGAAATGCTTATTGATCGTTTCTCAAACACGCATTCTCTCATTATGGTGTGGTTATTTCTCACTCAATATTTAAGAATGAGAATATGTTCTTTAGTATTTCTAACTTCTTATTACTAGCATGCAGAAACTCTATGTCCTCATAACTTTTTGGATGCTTAGGACGCTTGAATGCTTTGAAGTTGTGAGTTTTTAGTTTGATTTGGTCGAGGACTAGCAAAGTCTAAGTGTGGGGGAATTTGATAGGGTGTAGAATACATCCTATTTACTATTTATTGTTTATGCTTTCTTTGCTATTTTTCTTGTAAATTATGTATTTTACGCTTGTTTTGAGTTTTGTAGCTACTTTGGAGTCACACAGAGGAAAAGAAGAAGAAATCACCCAATTTGAGCCAAAAGGGCAAAAAGGTCATTTTACAGGCGATTGATATATGGAGCTCAGTTAATGTTAAGGGGTAACCCTTTTGAGAAGTTTTAAAGACAGACTAATCAAGGTTAAGGGGCTGCCATCTGGCTAGCCCTTATCAGAAGTGACATCCTATTATGAGCACCCAATTGGGGTGGTCACTGTCCTTGGGGTGTAACCATCCTGCCCATTCCAACCCTAAAATCGAGTATTTCTTTCTGAAATTGAAATCGAGAAAGAAAAGAGAGAGCAGCCATCGCTGCTGGTTAAACCGAGAGATGGGAGAATTGATGTGGAGCTCGAGGTATGATGGATGAAACTGAGAGAAAATCGACGATGGTTTATGGCTGATAATTGAATCAAGAACACAACAGAGATGGGTACAGGTTGTGATGATTGAGCAGGTGTTGGTGGTAATGGATTTAAGATCGAGAAGCTGCTTTTGTTGGTGGTGAGAAATGGGTTCGAGTAATCAGAGATTGTTCTTGATGTAGAGCAGATCGAGAAGAGTGATTGAAATCAGTGTTAGCTGAGAATGGTTCTGCTATTGTTCGAAAGAAAAGAAACGATGAAGAACAACAGATGAGTGCCATTGTTGTGAAGCTCAGGTAGATGCAGACGAGAATCGAGAAATTGTGTGGCTATAATCGAATTGGAGAATGGGTTTTGATGAATTGATGAATCTGTGGTTGATACGGATCTGGGGATTGTTTTGTGGTTGAATTTCGAGCTGGTGATTGAATGGGTTAATTTGAGCTCTCTGAGAAGAATAGAGATGGGTTTTGGCAGCTGTTGTTTGAAGAGAAAGAGCGGATGAACCTGATGCTGCTGTAATGGGTTAGTGATGCGGAAGATCTTTGCAGGAATGAAGGCTGTTGAAGTAGAGATTGTGTTGATTGAATGAGAAGAAAATGACGCTGTTGAACAAGACATGGAGATGAAGAGCATTAGATGTATGTTAGGTGTGCAGGAATTGAAGAAAAATGAGGCCTGAAATTGGCCGGGAAGTCCTGTAAATAGCCGAAACTCGTCCGGTTCTCCATTCCGGCGAGTCAACTCGCAACCGCCGAAGACCGATCCCAACCGAGTTCAGTGACCGATTCCGGTTAGCTGAATTAGATCAAGTCAGCCGAGTAAGCGGTGACTCGATGGCGACTTCGGTGAGTAAGACCGTTAGGCCGAGTCGAAGCTAACTCGAGTCGACTATCCTTCCCCTTTGACCATTGACTAACGGTTGACTGTTAGTTTGACCTAACGGTAACAGAATCTTGGACGGAATATTCCATCACCGGCGACGACTTTCAGGCGGCCGGCGAAAACAATTCTGGCCGGATTCCGGCCATAATACCAGTTTTCCGGCGAGCCAAAATTCCCGAATTTTCTATGGACTTCTCTCATGGGTGTGAAGACTTGGACTAGGAATTGGATGGAGAATTGGGCTCAAACTTGGAAAGAGAAGATGGAAGAGTTGAGAAAAGCTTGGATTTGGAAATTGAATTGCAAAAGGAAAAGGATTCTATTCCTTGGAAGATTTGGAGAATATTGAAGCCTATAAATAGAGAAGTTTTCTACATCTTTTACACACACACCTCTACACACACAACACTTTTCTTTTCTTATTCTTTGTGTGAACTCTTTAGCATGAGTAGCTAATTTTATTATTGATTGAGGATGAATTCCTAGTTCTTAATTTATGTTTTGAGTTTTGTTTCAATTCTATCTTGAGTTTTTCACATGATTATCGTTTGTTTTTACTAATAGGAATGATCTTAAAGACATTCATGATTGATTGATAGATTGTTTAGGTGGCCAACTAAATTGATTTGTTAATTTGATCTAAAGCTAGTGAAAGTTAGGAGATAAGTAATCGTTTCTTGACTCTTTACATAAGTAGCAAACACGAGACCTTGCGGAGGGATTCCGTGGAGCAATTGTGTGTAGAAACAACGCTAGAAAGTGAACCAAGCGAACCGAGTTTAACTACTAGTACTAAATCTAAATTCATAAATCTTAATGCATTCTGGGAATTACATCTTGTAAGCGAACCTCAAGGTGGTTCTTTTGAATAGAATCTGATAACTAAGCGGACACATTACTCGGTGAAATTAGGGATTTTGGGGCTAGCTAAGCGGACCTGCTATCCTACGGTTGGTGATAATCTGTGACTAATAACAAGTAGAAAAGAACATAACTTTGATTCATTGTTTTGCAACGAAGAAGGATTCCTTGGTCTTGTCTCTCTTATTGCTTTCAACTTTATCTTTTAATTGCTTTGTTTACTTTCTTTTGCTTTTTACATCCCCCTTTTTCGTGACAATTTTGACAACTAGAATCTCTTGCTCCTCGTGGGAACGAACTTGACTTCCATTATATTATTTTTAATTGAGTGGAAATATCTTGATTAATTTGTTGTGGTTACGACACGCATCAAGTGTAAAGGCGAACCAATTCAAGGATCAGTGTTCCAAGTTAGAAAAGTCCAATTCTTCTCTTGCGAAAGAAAATGCCTTACTTGTTTCGAACGAAAAAAGCTTGCGATCTCGACTGAAAGGTTTAATTGGAGATAATTTTGATAATGCCATGGATCACTTGGAGAATAGTTGTTCGGATTTAATCCAATATCTTACCCCGCAAAAGGAAGGTAGTCATATTATTTGACTACCTTAATCCATTTATTTATTATTTTGTGATATTTTCCTTGCGAATTCCAAAAATCTGAATAATTTTCTATGTTCTTTTCTTTTGCAGATTCTGAGAAAAATATTCATTCCTCTATTGCCACTCTAAAATATGACTATTCAAAAATTCGCAAAGAAAATGGAATACTCACTGCTTCCCTTGCTCGCTCTCGCGATCTTGCAGAAAGAAGATTCGATTATATGTCTGACTGTAAAGATATAGAGAGTAGAAATCATCAGAAAGCACTCCTTCGTCAATTTCATCTTAAGGACGAAGTTCTTGTGAATGATGTTTTACTATCTAAATCTCTTGATCATGTATGTATCGAACCTCTGGAAGTAAGCGACGATGAAGTTCCTAATTCTCCTGACAGCGATTATGACTACAATAGTGGCGAAGAGCTCGCAAATGAAGAGACAATCCCTCATAGTAAAACTGTCAATGATGATCTGGGTGAAGGAGGATCTGGTGGAAATATAATAACTGGCGAAAATATGGATAAAGTTGTTGAAGAAAACCCAGTATCTCCTTCTGGTGAAAAAACTGATATTTGAGAATTGACTTTCTCTTGTAATTTTTCTTCTTGTACTGTTACTTCTTTACGTACTTCAATCATCTTTTAGATGTGTTCATCTCGCTTATTATTACTCTTTCTTTCAACGAGTATAATTTTTGATATTTAATAATTGCTATTTTGTTTTCCATTATCTTCATTTATGTTGAAATTCATCATTGCGACAAGATCGCAGGACGTCTTTACATTTTCATGTAATGACCCATTGATCTTGCCTTATCATTGCTCTTGTGTGGTCTTATTTTGCCTTCCTAGTTAAAAGTCTTATTTTGCCACCCCTCATTTTTGCGTCAATATGACAGGTCTAAATATTCTTACGAACATAAAGTCCCATGACATTGCCGTCTTACGACAAAATCGCAGGACGTCTTTACACTTTCATGTAACGACCCATTGATCTTGTCTTATCATTTCTTTAGTATTTTTGCCTCTGCGGGATATTTTTCTTGCGACAATATGACAGGCCTAAATATTCTTGCGAACGTAAAGACCCATGACATTGCCGTCTTTTGCGACGAAATCGCAGGACGTCTTTACACTTTCATGTAAAGACCCATTGATCTCGTCTTACCCTCGCGTTAGTATTATTGCCTCTTCAGGATCATCGCATAAATATGACAAGCCTAAATTTTCTTGAGAAAATAGAGCCTCGTGACATTTGCGTCTTAAGACACTTATCAGCTCCCTAATGGAGGGTGCCGCCCTTATCATCTCCCTGGTTACCCCTTCAAGGAGGCGTACATCGGCCATACAAGACTAGCTCCTCCCATCCGGTCTTAACAACAACCGGTTGTTTTTAGCAGACCTCTTATCCCTTATACATATAGGGCTTATGGTTACGAGTGCACCCTAAGTGGAGTTTTCTTCGGGCCGAGTGCAGCATGTGCCAAGACTTGCCAAGAATGGCCGAGACACTTCAAATGCCCCAGGCACTCTTGGCTCAACCGTGTACCTCGGTGCCTTGGTCATACACTGACTCCTTGGAAGAGACCCTCGGTCGTCCAATCAGGGTATAACCTTATATATATAGTTGGAAATCCATGGTATCTCCCCCGGATGGGCTTTATTGACCCCAAATTTTCATGACTCAGGTTCCAGGGGCGGTGTAACCTTTTCCCTAAGCCAAGTCAAGAGATACCCCCTTATATGACGCACTTTAGGTCTTACACTTGCCTCTTACGAAATATCATTCGCGAACTAGGGTGTACGCCATAAAGGTTCGTCCCATTCACTCATTCTTTCATTTCTATCAATTCGTTCAATCATTCATTTTTTATTATCTCTTGTTATTTTATTTGCGAGATATTCGCACATTCTTTCTTTATTTTATGCAATTTCGCAATCACTCGTCATGCAGAACATTTCATATGAATTCATTTCATTTCTTCCATTCAATATTTCGCAACTTATTCTTTCCCTTCCATCTTCTATGGGTAATATTTCTTGAGATACAATCTATTCCATGGTCTATCCAATCTTTGGCCCACATCTTTGCCCTCGGGATCCATTAATCTATATGCCCCTGTTCCAACTATCTCCTTGATGATATAAGGTCCATCCCACTTTTTTCGCCAACTTGCCACCACTTTCTCGCTAATATATTGGTGTTTCTCTCAATACCATATCACCTGGTTGAAATTCGCGTGTCTTGACACGTTTGTTATATTCTCTGGCTAATCTTCGCTAGTAATTCTCCATATGCTGTAGTGCTCTTTCTCTGTTTTCCTCTAATTCATCTAATTTAACCAAAATGTTACCCGCACTAAGATTTTTCTCCCAAGCTTCTCTCTTTGTTGTTGGAATAATAACTTCTGTCGGAAGTACAGCTTCAACTCCATATGTTAGACAAAATGGCGACATTCCCGTGGCTTCTCGCCTTGTTGTATTGTAAGCCCATACTGCATTATGCACTTGTTCACACCATGCCCTATTATGTCCTTCTAACTTCTTCTTCAGTATATCTGCGATTGTTTTATTTGTTGCGTTCGCCTGTCCATTGGCCTGCGGTTATAAAGGAGTTGACTTCCCACATTTTATTTGAAATGCATTAAGCAGCAATTCTATATTTTGTCCCTCAAACTGTTTCCCATTGTCGATACCAAGCTGTCTTTGGAATTCCAAATCTGCATATGATGTTTTCGAATATGAAGGTAAAAATATCTTTATCGCGGTTGTGTTGTCTTGCTTTTACTTCTGCCCACTTTGTGAAATAATCAGAGCGACAATCGGATATCTCCTCTCGCCCATGCACTGTAAAAATGGTCCTACAATATCTAACCCCCACTTTCCAAAAGGCCATACACTTGTTGAAGAAGTTAATGGTGCTCCTGGTGCATGTATTTTCTTTCCGTGCCTTTGACAATCTTCGCAACGTCTTGATATTTATTTCGCATCTTCATGCATATATGGCCAATAATAGCCTTGCATTTTCGCCTTATGCGCTAAGGACCTTCCACCACTATGATTGCCAGCATCCCCACTGTGTAACATTTTTAGCACTGCGTCTACTTCTTTTCGTGTTAAACATCTAAGCGAGGGTCCATTAAAGGATCTTCGGTATTCATAATTTGTTCCACGGCTTTTTAATTTGTGCATCTCTAATCTATTTCTTGGCGTTTCTCCTTTCATTAGATAAGCATGAAGTTATGTTCTCCAATCTTTGCAATAGGGTCTTTGTGTTCCATCTTCTATGAGCATTACTTCCGCTTCTTCTTCTTCCTCTTTGTTGATTGACGGTGATAGAAGTGTCTGTATTTTTATGCATCTCGCAGTTGGATCTGTCATCATACTTGATATAAAAGAAAAAGCATCCGCGAGTCTATTGTCTATTCTTGATATGTGTCTCCATTTTATTTTTGGTATCTTCGCCGATAATTCTTCAACAAGTTTTTTGTATTTTTTCATTGATAGTTCATTTATAGTATATTCTTCTTTTATCTGGCGAATAGCTAACTGGGAATCACTGGTGACTCTTACATTCTCCAACTTCATTTCTATTGCAAATCGCAAAGCATGTATTATAGCTTCATACTCTGTTTCATTGTTGGTAGATGCTGATAGGGTGTAGAATACATCCTATTTACTATCAATTGTTTATGCTTTCTTTGCTATTTTTCTTGTAAATTATGTATTTTACGCTTGTTTTGAGTTTTATAGCTACTATGGAGTCGCACGAACGAAAAGAAAAAGAAATCACCCAAATTGAGCAAAAGGGCAAAATTATCATTTCATGGGCAAACACTATCTGGAGCCCAGCCAAGGTTAAGGGGCAACTCTTTTGGGAGGAGTACTAGTAGCAGTCCAGCTGAGGTTAAGGGGCTGTAAATTGGTTATCCCTTATCAAGAGTGAACGGGTGTCTATATTATATCTTACTTTAACCCAACCCTAAATCGAGAAGAGTTATCTTCTCTCAATCATTTCTCATTCGTTCCATCACCAGAAACTCAGAAAAGAAAAGCAGCCATGACTGCTAAAACCGAGAAAAGATCGATGATGGTTTGGGGCTGAAATCGAATCAAGAACAGAGATGAGAGTTTGAGATTGGTTGCTGCTATGAATTTGAGAAATAGAAATTGAAGCTGCTGTTGATTAAATTGAGATGACGAGTTCATATTAGGGTTCGAAGCCATTTCTGCAGAGAAGAACCAGAGATTTCGAAGTTCATAGACAGATTTAAAAGGTTTGATGAATTTCTGATGAACTAAGAATGGATCTGAGGAAGCCGTGTATATGAATTTTCAAGAAGAATTAGAGAATGGGTTTGAGAAATTGATGTTGATGTTGGAAGTCAACTCAGTGGATAGTAGAAGTGGGATTCGATTTGGGTTTAGGGTTTGTCTGGAATTGAAGTACAGAGGTCGAGATTAAATCGAATGAACTGATGGTAGATTTCTGTGTTGATTTGAAAAAGATGGGTTCGTGGAAGAATCTGCTGCTTCCATGGTGATTGTCATGGGTACGAGAATGGGTTCGACTTTACGAAGTGTTTGTTGGTGGCCATTTGGTTGAAATCGAGAAGCGATGAAGAAAATTGGAAATGTTTCCATGTCACGAGAGATGGTTAGAGAATCCGATGTTGCTGTGATGGATTGTATGGATGAATAGAAGATGGGTTTGGGTTGGGAGAAGAAGTGTTCAGCTCAGCCTAGAGGAGCAACTGGTGTTGGTGGTTCTGGTGGTGCTGAGTTGATGTTGAAGGTGCAGATAGAATGGAACAATTGAGCTGAAAGTGCTTGTGTATGAATTGCAGGAAAGCCACACTGCAGAGCATTAGATGTATGTGTTAGGTTCTTAACAGGTGAAGAAAAGAACGGCCTGAATGTGGCCTGGAAATCCCAGAAAACAGCCGAGACTCTGTCGGATTTTAATGCCGACGATTCAACTCAGCGATGACCGATCCAAGCTGAGTAAGACCAATCAGCCGAGTTAGAAGCTGACTCGGTGTCTGAATACACTTCCCTTTGACCCAGATGACTAACGTTTGACCGTATTGACTGTTACTTATAACGGCATCAGAACAGAATTCAGACGACCGGCGGCGACTTTTCTGGCCGGATACCGTATTGACGGAAGAAGAATTCAGACGACCGGCGGCGACTTTTCTGGCCGGATTCCGGTGACCTCAAGGATTTTTTCCGGCGATCAAAATAACAGATTTTTGTGTGGGTTTCTTTCATGGGTGTGAAGACTTAGATTTGGAAATTGGATGAAAATTTGTGAAGAATTCTCTAGAATCATCTAAACTCATGGGTTTGTGGAATTGGGCTCAAATTTGGAAAGAGAAGATGGAGGATTTGAGAAAGACTTGAACTTGGAAAGTGGTGTTATTAAGGGAAAATGATTCTATTCCTTGGAAGATTTGGAGAACATTGAAGCCTATAAGTAGAGAAGTTCTCTACACACTTTTATATATCTTTTACACACCTCTCTACACACACGACACTTGTGTTTTTGCTTGCTTTTCAAATTCTTCCTTTAATTATTTGTGTGAACTTGAAAAATTCTCCCTTTAATTATTTGTGTGAATTTCAAAAACATGAGTAGCTAATTTTCTTATTGATTGAGGATGAATTCCTAGTTCTTAATATATGATTTGAGTTTTGTTTCAATTCTATCTTGAAGTTTTTCACATGATTATCGTTTGTTTTTACTAATAGGAATGTTTATACATTCATGGTTGATTGATAGGTTGTTTAGAGTGCACGCTAAATTGATTTGTTAAATTGATCTAAAGCTAGAGAAAGTTAGGGGATAAGTAATCGTTTCTTGACTCTTTACATAAGTAGCAAACACGAGACCTTGCGGAGGGATTCCGTGGAGCAATTGTGTGTGAAAACAACGTTAGCAAGTAGACCTTGATCTAAGAGTCTAACTACTAATATTAACCTAATAAGTTCATAAATCTTAATGCGTTTATTTAAATTAATCTAGAGTGATCTACTACTAGGTGGTTTGGTAAATAGAATCCGGTAGTCGAGAACTTCCGTATCCGGTGATACAAGGGATTTAGGGGTTTAGCACTGATCTAGCTGTTTTACCTACGGTTGGTGATAATCTGTGACTAATAACATGTGGATGAAAATCATAACTCGAATCATTATTTTGCAACGAAGAAGGATTCCTTGATCTTGTCTCTCTTATTGATTTCAAATTTATCTTTTAATTGCCTTGTTTACTTTGTTTTGCTTTACACCCCGCTTTTTGTGACAATTAAGACAACTAAAACCTCTTGCTCCTCGTGGGAACGAACTTGACTACACTATATTGCTTGTTAATTAGGTGGAAAAATATTAATTAATTTGTTGTGGTTACGACACGCATCAAATTTTAGGCGCGCCATTGCTGGGGAGCGTGGACGATTCCTTAGTTGTTTTCATTTTTCTTTTTGCTTTATTCTTGCTTTGTTAGATTCTATATTGTATCTAACTTAGTTTTCGAGAGTCTTGTTTCAGGTGCTATACCTTTGGTGAATGCTTAAAAAGGGCAGACCGAGTCCAATACGTCTTCGATCCGGCACTCAACTAAAGGATTTCATTCGAGCGGTTAACACTCCACTTCCTCCTTCTTCATCAAGTGAGTTCGCATATTCGGACAAAGAAGAAGAAGCAATGGCTGATCGTACACTCAAGGACCTAGCTTCTCACAGGTTTGATACACAAACATGGTGTATCCAAACTAACTCAACCTTCGAGATCAAGCCGGGGTTGATTAGAGAGTTACCAAAGTTTCATGGTATGGTGAATGAAGACCCAAACAAACATCTTATGGACTTCTATACCATAGTTATGGCCATGCTTCCACCGGAGACTAATGCGGATGGAGCAATGTTGAAAGCTTTCCCGTTTTCTTTGGCGGGCAATGCTAAGGAATGGTTATATTATTTGCCTTCCGGAAGTATCACAACATGGAATGGGATGAAGAAACTTTTCCTCGATAGATATTTTCCCGCATCAAAAGCTACTCAAATTCGCAAGGAGATTTGTGGGTTGAAGCAACATGTGGGAGAGTCGTTGTATGAATGTTGGGAGCGATACAAGAGGTTAGTGGCAAGCTGTCCACACCATCAATTCAGCGATGTTATGCTACTCCAATACTTCTACGAAGCTCTCCACTCAAGTGATCGATCTCTTCTTGATGCCGCGGGTGGTGGTGCACTAATGAACAAGACTTTGACCCAAGCTAGAGAGTTGATCGAAAGTATGGCTGCAAACTCGTAACAATTCTACACAAGAGATGAAGCAATGGTTAGGCGAGTGCATGAAGTTAGTGATTCATCATCACACCTTGATCAAAGGATGGGTAACATGGAGAAAATGATTCAAAGGATGGCCGCGGTTATTATTTCGGATGATGAGACCGAACAAGTAAATGCTTTATATCCAAATCAAAGGCCGAGGTACGATCCATACTCGAATACTTACAATCCCGGTTGGAAGGATCATCCTAACTTTAGTTATGCAAACAAGCAAGCGGAGGCTCCTAATCCATATGCGCAACAAGGTGGTTTCCAACAATCACGCTTCCAACCTCAACAACAATTCCAACCACAACAAGTCAATGAGCGAGATTCTTCAATTGATGACAAGCTCAATGCATTGATGCAAGGTATGCAAGGTATCACCACTTTGGTTCAACAACAACAACAAAAGACCGATTCGGCAATCAAGGATTTACAAATTCAAGTGGGGCAATTAGCGACCGATGTGAACCTATTGAAAGCTCAAGCGTCCACAAAGCTTCCTTCACAACCATTTGTTAATCCAAGAGAGAGAGTTAATGCGATTACTTTGAGGAGTGGGAAACAAGTGGAGCAACCAAATCAACAAGATAAGGTGTATGATGAGAAAGAGGAAATTGAAACCGCACCAAAGGAGAATACATCCCCAACCAACCAACCCGAGGAGACGGTTCCTACTTTCACAACTCCACCCCCGTTACCTAGCCGATTTGCTAAATCGAAGAAAGACTTGGAATACAAGGATATTTGGGACATCCTTAAGAAAGTACAAGTCAATATTCCACTCATTGAAGCTATTCGTCAAATTCCTCGTTGTGCAAAGTTCTTAAAGGAGTTGTGCATGAAGAAGAAAAGGTTAAAAGGGAATGAAGTCATGAGTGTGGGGGAGAATGCTTCGGCGTTCATTCTCAAGAAACTCCCACCAAAATAAAAGGACCCCGGTAGTTTCACTATACCTTGCACAATTGGTAAAACAAGGTTTACTCGAGATTTACTAGATTTGGGAGCATCGGTTAATGTTATGCCTTCCTCGATTTATGATTCTTTGAATCTTGGTCCTCTTAAGGAGACCGGGGTAGTTCTTGAACTTGCTAACCGATCTAATGTTTACCCGAAAGGGATTGTTGAGAATATTTTGGTGCAGGTTAATGAGCTTGTATTTCCGGCCGATTTCTATGTCTTAGACATGAATGATGAGAATTCTTCCAAGTCTACACCTTTGCTATTGGGTAGACCATTCTTAAGCACCGCCAAGAACAAAGATTGATGTCCAAAATGGCACCTTGACTATGGAGTTTGATGGTACACTCATCCACTTCAATATCTTTGGAACAATGAGATGCCCTAGTGATGTGAAGTCATGTTTTCCCGTGAAAGAGAGTGATGCGGGCTAATGAATCTTGCAAGAGCTAAGTCGGGCCGTTGACTTTAAAACAAGCGCTTAATGGGAGGCAACCCATAGGTTTTGTATTTCTTATCCTTTTGCTTTTTGTTATTTCTTTTTCTTGTTCCGTATCATGTTAAAATTTCCCACCTTGACTTTGCTAGGACAATTCAATTACATTGAGGACAATGTAAGGTTTAAGTGTGGGGGAGTGGTTAAGCATGTATTTAAAAAAAAAAAAAAAAAAAAAAAAAAGTTTTACATAAAACCTCCAACTTTTAGAGATTTTAGAGTCACTAGCATACTTCTAGGTATGTTTACATAGAGATTCTGACCGACATAACTGAACTTGGAAGTTTTAGGGAACTATATTCGGATTTCTTACTTGTTAGATTGTTAAATAATGGATTTAATCATGCCGGTGATGCAAATTTGGTGCAGGGAGAAATGCGTTATTAGAGTTGCTGATCAATCATTAGTGGAGACTACCCGTATTTATATCATGTGAGGCACCGACCAGAAATTTTCCATCTAACTAAAGAGCTTTCTTTTGAGTGTGTGTCACCATACGTTAATTCCGGGTAGAATGGTGAGCTACCCAACCTCCCACCAATAGAAGCACTACTCTTTGATCTCTTGAGTGCTAGTTTTGTCAATTATGAGGGTGACGTCTATAGATGAAAGCCTCCTTCTTGTAGTTCTATTTGCAGTTAGCACCATTCTCTCCACAACAACGGATCCATAGAAACACCATCATCATCAACAAGGAGCGACATCAAAATCTACAAGGAAAGTTGAAGGAATTCAAGGTTTACAAGCAATGGAACGAGAAAAAGAGCAAATTTCATATTTAAGTAAAGCAGCATACAAAGAGCGGATTTTACATATATGTTGAGGACTTACAATACAATGAGGTAATTCTATATCCAAGTATAAAGACTTATTCACAAGAGCGAAGAAAATCAAAATGTGAGAATTGTTGAAGTTTATAATTTCGAGACGATACAAGTTGTGAAGAATCAAGCGGTAAAATACTTCTCCCACGGCCACGGTTTGTTTTATTTCTCTTGTTTAAAAAAAAAAAAAAAAAAAAACAAGAGAAATATTTGTTTTGTTTTTATTTATTTAATAAGCCGTGGGGAAGGAAAATATATAAGGAAGTTTCAAGCGACAAGGATTTAAGGAAAAAAGGTTACAAATTGTTAAGGATTTATGAAATTCGAGAGTTTATCACCAATAGTTGAAGCCGAAGACGAAGACCAAGGAGATCAAGACGAGGAGCGGAAGACGTTTCTATTGGATGCCGTGAGAGTGGTGTTATCATAATTGGCGATCGGATGTGAAGGTGAGTAAGTAATCTCATCCTCGATAATAGTGGTTGATTTCCTTTCTTAGAGATCGTCAGAAAAATGGTTTTTCAAAATGTTAAAAGATGTGGGTTTTTAAAAATATTTCGGAAGTTATCCTTCCCACCATTCAACGTGTCGCAGGATTTCTTTCTTCATTCCTACCTGCACACATGTGAGACCCATAAAAAAACCGTCTTTTTGAGTGCAATTCTCATAAAATCCTTTTTGGTGAGGTAGAAGTCGAGGCGAAATGCTTATTGATCGTTTCTCAAACACGCGTTCTCTCATTATGGTGTGGTTATTTCTCACTCAACATTTAAGAATGAGAATATGTTCTTTAGTATTTTTAACTTCTTATTACTAGCATGCAGAAACTCTATGTCCTCATAACTCTTTGGATGCTTGGGACGCTGTAACGTTTTGAAGTTGTAAGTTTTTAGTTTGATTTGCTCGAGGACTAGCAAAGTCTAAGTGTGGGGGAATTTGATATGGTGTATAATACATCCTATTTACTATCTATTGTTTATGCTTTCTTTGCTATTTTTCTTGTAAATTATGTATTTTACGCTTGTTTTGAGTTTTATAGCTACTATGGAGTCGCACGAACGAAAAAAAGAAGAAATCACCCAAATTGAGCAAAAGGGCAAAATTGTCATTTCATGGGCAAAAACTATCTGGAGCCCAGCCAAGGTTAAGGGGCAACTCTTTTGGGAGGAGTACTAGTAGCAGTCCAGCTGAGGTTAAGGGGCTGTAAATTGGTTAGCCCTTATCAAGAGTGAACGTGTGTCTATATTATATCTTACTTTAACCCAACCCTAAATCGAGAAGAGGTATCTTCTCTCAATCATTTCTCATTCGTTCCATCACCAGAAACTCAGAAAATAAAAGCAGCCATGACTGCTAAAACCGAGAGAAGATCGATGATGGTTTGGGGATGAAATCGAATCAAGAACAGAGATGAGAGTTTGAGATTGGTTGCTGCTATGAATTTGAGAAATAGAAATTGAAGCTGTTGTTGATTAAATCGAGATGACGAGTTCATATTAGGGTTCGAAGCTATTTAACGAGAGAAAGAACCAGAGATTTCGAAGTTCATAGACAGATTTAAAAGGTTTGATGAATTTCTGATGAACTAAGAATGGATCTGAGGAAGCCGTGTATATGAATTTTCAAGAAGAATTAGAGAATGGGTTTGAGAAATTGATGTTGATGTTGGAAGTGAACTCAGTGGATAGCAGAAGTGGGATTCGATTTGGGTTTAGGGTTTGTCTGGAATTGAAGTACAGAGGTCGAGATTAAATCGAATGAACTGATGGTGGATTTCTGTGTTGATTTGAAAAAGATGGGTTCGTTGAAGAATCTGCTGCTTCCATGGTGATTGTCATGGGTACGAGAATGGGTTCGACTTTCTGGTGTTGTTGGTGGCCGCTGGTTGAAATCGAGAAGTAGTGAAGAAAATTGGAAATGTTTCCATGTCACAGAGATGGTTACGAGAATCTGATGCTGCTGTGATGGATTGTATGGATGAATAGAAGATGGGTTTGGGTTGGGAGAAGAAGTGTTCAGCTCAGCCTAGAGGAGCAACTGATGTTGGTGGTTCTGGTGGTGCTGAGTTGATGTTGAAGGTGCAGATAGAATGGAACAATTGAGCTGAAAGTGCTTGTGTATGAATTGCAGGAAAGCCACACTGCAGAGCATTAGATGTATGTGTTAGGTTCTTAACATGTGAAGAAAAGAACGGCCTGAATGTGGCCTGGAAATCCCAGAAAACAGCCGAGACTCTGTCGGATTTTAATGCCGACGATTCAACTCAGCGATGACCGATCCAAGCTGAGTAAGACCAATCAGCCGAGTTAGAAGCTGACTCGGTGTCTGAATACACTTCCCTTTGACCCAGATGACTAACGTTTGACCGTATTGACTGTTACTTATAACGGCATCAGAACAGAATATTCCGTCAACAGTGAAGAAGAATTCAGACGACCGGCGGTGAATTTTCTGGCCGGATTCCGGTGACCTCAAGGATTTTTTCCGGCGATCAAAATAACAGATTTTTGTGTGGGTTTCTTTCATGGGTGTGAAGACTTAGATTTGGAAATTGGATGAAAATTTGTGAAGAATTCTCTAGAATCATCTAAACTCATGGGTTTGTGGAATTGGGCTCAAATTTGGAAAGAGAAGATGGAGGATTTGAGAAAGACTTGAACTTGGAAAGTGGTGTTATTAAGGGAAAAGGATTCTATTCCTTGGAAGATTTGGAGAACATTGAAGCCTATAAGTAGAGAAGTTCTCTACACACTTTTATATATCTTTTACACACCTCTCTACACACACAACACTTGTGTTTTTGCTTGCTTTTCAAATTCTTCCTTTAATTATTTGTGTGAACTTGAAAAATTCTCCCTTTAATTATTTGTGTGAATTTCAAAAACATGAGTAGCTAATTTTCTTATTGATTGAGGATGAATTACTAGTTCTTAATATATGATTTGAGTTTTGTTTCAATTCTATCTTGAAGTTTTTCACATGATTATCGTTTGTTTTTACTAATAGGAATGTTTATACATTCATGGTTGATTGATAGGTTGTTTAGAGTGCACGCTAAATTGATTTGTTAAATTGATCTAAAGCTAGAGAAAGTTAGGGGATAAGTAATCGTTTCTTGACTCTTTACATAAGTAGCAAACACGAGACCTTGCGGAGGGATTCCGTGGAGCAATTGTGTGTGAAAACAACGTTAGCAAGTAGACCTTGATCTAAGAGTCTAACTACTAATATTAACCTAATAAGTTCATAAATCTTAATGCGTTTATTTAAATTAATCTAGAGTGATCTACTACTAGGTGGTTTGGTAAATAGAATCCGGTAGTCGAGAACTTCCGTATCCGGTGATACAAGGGATTTAGGGGTTTTGCACTGATCTAGCTGCTTTACCTACGGTTGGTGATAATCTGTGACTAATAACATGTGGATGAAAATCATAACTTGAATCATTATTTTGCAACGAATAAGGATTCCTTGATCTTGTCTCTCTTATTGATTTCAACTTTATCTTATAATTGCTTTGTTTACTTTCTTTTGCTTTACACCCCCCTTTTTGTGACAATTTTTACAACTA
Organism: Papaver armeniacum; assembly: GCA_023531295.1. Taxonomy (NCBI): domain Eukaryota; kingdom Viridiplantae; phylum Streptophyta; class Magnoliopsida; order Ranunculales; family Papaveraceae; genus Papaver; species Papaver armeniacum. The sequence goes on along the minus strand of JAJJWW010011986.1, from coordinate 146,831 downwards.
GAATCTCTTGCTCCTCGTGGGAACGAACTTGACTACACTATATTACTTGTTAATTAGGTGGAAAAATATTGATTAATTTGTTGTGGTTACGACACGCATCAGATGCAAATTCCAATCTGAAAGAAAAAGCCATTTTATTGCCTTCTGGCGAAATTACAATGATCCCAATTTCGTTACCTTCTCCATTTGACGATCCATCTACCAATACTTCCCATCTGTTTGGCTCAGTTAATAAATCCCTTGGATTTCCATGTTCTTATTCTATATCCATCATTTCTTCCACTGCTTCATCTTCTTCCAATGGAAATTCTGCTAAAAAGTCTGCAACAACTTGTGATTTGGGTGAGGATAGTATTTCATATTTGAGTTTGTAATGACTTACTTGAGCATTCCATCTTTCAACCCTTCCTGACCTTTTTGAATTTTTCATTACTGACTCAATTGGTACTTTTGTCATTACCTTAACCATGTGTGCTTCGAAGTAGATGCGAAGTTTAAATGTTGCGTAAACTAATGCTAAGATTAGTTTTTCAATTTTTGAATAATTTTTCTCCGCTGCATTGAATGTTTTGCTGATGTAATAGATTGGCTTTTCCACTCCCTGCGTCCATTCGCGTAATACCTGCGCTTAGTGCATGTGAGGTTGTCGCAAGGTAAATTAGTAATTCTTCCCCCGCTCTGCTTTTTGTAAGATTGATATATCCATTAAATGTTCTTTTATTCCTTGTAACGCCTTTTCACATTCATCTCACCTAAATTTCGCTCCCTTTTTAAGTATGTTGAAAAAATGCTTGCACTTATCGGATGATCGCGAGATGAATCTTCCTAGCGAAGCTAATAGTCCATTTAACTTTTGCACATCTTTCATCTTTATTCTTGGTGTCGGCATATCGCGAATTGCTTGTACTTTCTCTGGATCGACTTGTATTCCTTATTTTGACACAATGTATCCTAAAATTTTTCCAGATGCCACCCCAAAAGTACATTTTTCCGGATTTACTTTGATGTTGAAATGCCTCATTTGTTCAAAAATTTCCTTCAAATCCCGTACATGATCTTTTGCTTCTTTACTTTTTATTAACATGTCATCCACATAAACCTCTAGTGTTTTATGTATCCATTTTTCGAACACTTTTTCTACCATCCTTTGGTATGTTGCTCCGACATTTCGCAGGCCAAATGGCATTTTTGTGTAACAAGATAACCCTCTTGGAGCGAAAAAGGCAGTATGCTCTTGGTCTTCTTCAACGAGAGGAATTTGATTGTATCCCTTGTATCCATCAAGAGAGGATATCCTTTCATTTCCTGCTGCTGACTCAACCATTTGCGGAATATCTGGCGAAGGAAAACTATCTTTTGGACAAGCTTTGTTTAGATCGGTAAAATCTATGCAAATTCTTATCCCTTTTTTCTTATTTGGGAATACGACCATATTTGCTATCCACTCGGGATATTTTGCTTGTCTAATAATTCTGGCGTCAAGCATCTTCTGTAACTCTTCTTCTATTTGAGGATGATATGCTGTTGCAATTTTTCTAATTCTCTGCTTGAATGGTCTTGCATTTTTATCAATTTCTAATTTATGGCAAAGCTACGAGATGGATCTATTCCGGGCATCTCATCCATATCCCACGCGAAGATATCTTTATAATCTCGCAACAAATCAATAGTCTCTCTTTCCTCATCTGCCTCCATTTTAGTCCCAATTTTAACATCTTGGGTTCTTCTTTAGTTCCAATATTCACTTCCTTTGTTGGTTCTGCCGCAGTGTAGCTAGCCTTCGGTTCTCCCATGGGCGTTGGTCCTTTTACTTCCTTCGCAAGTTCATTTTCTTCACCATATATTCCTTTTCCTTCTTCTGCTCTTATCATGTAAGTTCTAAATTCTTCTTCCTTTTTCGCTGCTTTTGTTATCTTCTTGCGATATTTTCGCCTCTTCACCTGTTCTTCATAATGTTTTACTTCGATTTGATGATATATCCTTCCTTTATCGATATCTCCTCTGATTTCGTCAATTCCACTCGGTATAGGAAATTTGACACATTGATGAAATGTTGATGCTACAGCTTTTATTGCATGTATCCATGGTCTCCCCAACAGCATGTTATATGGTGATTCCATATCCAATACACATAACGTCACATGTGTTTCAATTTCTCCCAACAGAATTCGTATTTTTATTTCCCCTTTAGGTTTTGTTATGGATTTGCCGAAACCATAAATATGATATGTTGCGGAAGTCATTTCTTCAATTTTGTACCCCAATTCTCTATAAGCATGGTAAAACATTATATTCACTGAACTCCCTATGTCCACCAAAGTTTTATTTATTGCCCATTCTTCCACTGTCTTTGTTGGTTTTCCTTCTTCCTTGCTTGCGTTTATTGTAATCACTAGCGGAGTCGTGTGGCTTAAATTCTCTCTTGGTATCTCTGCTGCTATGAACATAATCTTCTGTTTTTCCAATTCTTTTAAGGGTAACACCTTCTCTGCTGTTATAATTTTCTTTCCTTCAAAATCTCTTTTGTGTATTTTCCCTCTGATATTTTCATGAAATTTATTAACCATTGTTTTCGTAATCATGCTACATTCCAATTCTCCGTTACTCTCTTTGATTATGGATTTCTCCAATTTATCCATCATATTCTTGATTTGAACGATTTTGGTAACAATATCCAATCTCTTATCTTCAATAGGTCCCTGTTTCTAGCGCCAATATGTAGTTGCAGGAAATCCTACACTACACCCCTCACAAGAATCCACACAACTAAGACATTTGAAGATGAACAATAATGATTTTTATTGATTAATTCCTTGAATGTTTACAAGATAAAATGGAAAAGAACTAAAGAAATTACAATCACTACAAACTTTCTCTCTCCTAATGACTTGCCTAACACTCGGAAAAAGATCCCTTCAACAGTCCTGTTCGACTCTTTATATAGGGTATTACACATTGGACGACAGCTAAGCTTTCCTTTATTTTCGGGAATGACTTGTGAAATACCGCAACTGTACAATTATATAATCTCGCAACTATCCTAAATCTCGCTAGGTCTTCACATCTTTCTCGTGTTTTGGCTATCGTCATTCATTCCGTCATTTATATTACTCATTTGCGACATTTCGCAATGCTGTCGTTTATTAATCTCGCGAAGTATTGATGTCGCGATATTCTGATCCTACAATGGATCTTTTTATTACAAGAATTTTGTCCAGACATTAGAGACAAAAAAGGTGCAGAAAATATAGTAGCATACCACTTGTCTAGGCTGGTTGTTAGTTCTCCTAATGATTCCCTTCATATAAGGGATAGCTTTCCTGATGAACAATTGTTCTCTGTTTCCCAATCACCTTGGTATGCAAATATAGTGAATTATCTTGTTACTGGTCGAATGCCCCAACATTGGGGTAAACAAGATCTTTCTAGGTTTTTAGCCGAGGTTAAGCACTTCTTTTGGGATGATCCTTATTTATTTAAGTATTGTCTAGACCAGATTATTAGGAGATGTATACCTGAGAGTGACCAGTCCAGTATTATTTCCTTCTGTCATGATCATGCTTGTGGGGGTCACTTTAGTGCTAAGAAGACTGCTGCTAAGATATTGCAGTGTGGATTCTACTGGCCTTCGTTGTTTAAAGACTCCCACAGTTACTGTGTTACTTGTGAACGTTGCCAGAAATTAGGAACCATTTCCCGTAGGAACATGATGCCCTTAAACCCTATTTTAATCGTTGAGGTCTTTGATGTGTGGGGTATTGACTTTATAGGTCCGTTTCCTAATTCCTTTTGTAACCTATACATCCTTGTCGCCGTAGACTATGCCTCTAAGTGGATTGAGGCGGTTGCGTGTAAAACCAATGACCATAGGGTTGTGATTGAGTTCTTGAAAAATAATATACTTACACGTTTTGGTACACCGCGAGCTATAATTAGTGATGGAGGGTCGCACTTTTGTAATGGACCTTTTAAGCTTTTGATGAAGAAATATGGTATTACACATAAGGTAGCCACCCCGTATCATCCATGAGACTAGTGGTCGGGTAGAGGTTTCTAATAGGGAGATAAAACGTATATTAGAGAAAACGTTAATCCTAATCGGAAAGACCGGTCGTCTAGGCTTATGATGCCTTATGGGCTTACCGTCTTCAAAGGCGAAACCCCTATTGGAATGTCGCCTTATCGGCTTGTTTATGGCAAGGCATGTCCTTTACCTATTGAGTTAGAACATAGAGCTTATTGGGCTGTTAAGCAGCTAAATTTTCACTTGACAAGGCAGGAGCCCATAGGAAACTCCAGCTCAATGAGTTGGAAGAGATTCGTATAGATGCTTACGATAGTGCGAAGGAGTATAAGAACAAAATGAAACTTGTGCATGATAGAAATATTTTACGGAAGTCATTTTCTCCAGTCAAAAAGTTCTTCCGTATGATACCCGCTTGCATCTTTTCCACGGGAAGTTACGTTCTCGGTGGACGGGTCCTTTTATAGTTCGCCCGTATTTCCTCATGGAGTCTGTTGAGATCGAGACACCGGACGGTAGTAGTTCTTCGAAGGTTAACGGTCGAGATTGAAACCCTTTTTAGAGCCCTTCCCTACGGGTGATGTTGAGGAGGTCCCTCTGGAGGACCCTGTTTACCCTTGATTGACCATCGAGGCGATTGTATGTTGTATATTAGTTTTTGATTTCTCTCTTCACCCGGTACTATCTTTCCGACTTCTCTCTTTACGATTCCTCATGTTACTTTACTTTTTGGTATTGCTCTTTCATTAGAAACATTGAGGACAATGTTAGATTTAAGTTTGGGGGTGGGGAAGAAACTTCTTGTTAGTTTTTAGTTGCAATAAATAAACTCCAAAGCCTAGAAATTTATGTTTATTAAGGATGTCACTAACCAATCTAAGTGGATGGAAGCATTTTGGTTGTAGGAGTTGAGGAACCAATCTGATTAGATGGAAACATCTAAAGAGTCTATTCATAAAAGCACAGAGCTCGGGTGTTAGAAAAAGAAAACATGGTAGTTTCTCCATATCCTCGTGATGGAAACATCGAAAGAATCCTGATCATTCTTTTATTTTTCTCTTTACCATTGCTAGGGTGAAATAGAGTGACTGAGATACCCAAAAACAAAAAAAAAAAAAAAAATTGAGACCAAACCACTAGACCAACCGGAATAAATACAATAAAGTCGATAACTGGTACCCTTGTATATGCCAGCTGAGTTGACCTAGAGTTAGGATTATCGATCACTGGTCCCCTTGTATATGCCGGTGTGTTGATATTAGTCCGACAGATATCTCGATCCATTAGGATAGGTTCACCTTAGTCAACATCATCTACGTTTTTCTCTACATACATCTTCTTAATCTATCCATGTGATTGGTTGACTCCGGTTTATGATGTCCAGAAACTATCTGAGTAGAGTTTTGTCACTTTATATGAATTTTAGTATGCTTGAGTGCAAACTCGTGTACAGCAATTGGAATTTCGCATCGGGGTACTTCCTCTTGTAGTCAATAAGTATGCCAACCAAGGAGATTCTTTAGTGCCTTCCAAGGTTACGTGTAGATAGCTAGGTCCTGGAGTAAAGGTTTTGTGGGTACACCTCTGGTAAACCCTCCGGAGACAACACTCATACTAGGGCCACCTAGGGGTTCAAATGATTTTTATTTTCTAGAATAAATTTGCTCGAGGACTAGCAAATAATAAGTTTGGGGGTATTTGATAGACGCATTTATGTGTCTAATTTGTCCTCAATGTTTCGTATTGTTAGTACTCGTTTTTGTCCTTATTACGGTGTTTTGTGTGTTTGTAGGTATATTTTGGAAATAAAGATTGTTGGAAAATTCGGCTCGAAAAGTTGCTCGGAACACCCCCGGAGGACATTTGCTATTCGGACTCCCACTTTGGATAAGGGGTAACCCAATTGCTAAGGGGCAACCCATTACTATTCGCACCCCAAGCTGCTGGTTAAGGGACACCCTTCTTCCTCGTTTGAAGATTGATTTTTGGCGGGAAAACTAACTCTCACTGGCGTGAAACTCTGGATTGATTTTGGAAGGAATTTAGACGGATTTGGTTGCTGACTTGAATTGATATTGAGTTATGGAGATAAAACAGGGTTGGTAACATATTTATTTTCGTTAAAAAAGGAATAAATTCGCTGGTTGGAATAAAAAGGAGAAGAATAAAATATCGGGATTCCGTGTGCAATATTTGGGAAGATTTCGTATGCTTAACCCCTGTGAAATACGTATTCAACATGTTTAAGTGTGTAGGGTCCAAATCACCACATGATATTCTCCAACAGATGCGTGAAGAGATTAAAAAGGGAAATTATTCCCGTATTGTGCAAAAAAATAAAAGAGAAGATTTGGAGCAGTTATGAGGGGAGATTTGGTCGCTGTCAAGTATAAAAAGGGTGCCTGAGGTCATAGAAGGGAGGACGGAGAGATTGGGAGTGTCCAGAGCAACCACAGAGCAATAAAAATCAAGTTAGAGAATTCTGCTGCTGCTGCTGCCATTGAAGAACACGAAGAACATTCAACGCACGCGTGACAGTCGTTTATGCTACAGTGATACGACTCACAGCTGAGGGTCGTAATACGGAAGACAGTCTTAAAACTACAGCAACAGAAACACTTTACATTTATCGTTCTCAATAACAATCCGTTTGTAACAATTAAAATCATACAAATCGGGCTTTTCATCTTTTTCCCTTGTTCATCATTTGTAAACCATTTTTGAGCATTAATAATGATTTTTGAGCGTGTTTCCAACATGATGAGAGGCTAATTCTCCCACAACCAAGGCAATGAGGAAGCTATTTACGCATGAATAATTGGTAACTATTTTATTTTCTCTAATTTATAATTAATAATTCACTCAATCACTTTGCTTTTGCGAGTTTTAATTGTTTGCAAAAAATTCTTTTCATTAGTTGTGATTCAATTAGATAGGTTATGCTTGTATTAAGATAATCTATGCTTAGGGGATACAATTAATTTTTGAGAATTTGCCTGATTATTTGTGAATTAAGAAACAAGGGATTTAAAAGATAATTAGAGTTTTGGGTTATTTACCGTTATTCATTCATGTGTAATAGTGGAATCAATGTCTTGGTTATTTTCTCATATCTTGAATCAATTTTGTGTTAAGTTTTCTTTATTATTAATTTTTATAAGTCTAAAATCCATTGCTTTCACAAGTCTCAACGAACCTTTTTACTACAACATTATTGATTCACATCATACTTTGTTCATATCAAAAGTAACATTATCTCCGTTTTTGACAGAAGAGAATTCCTGATCTCTTCTTGGACGATTTTTGTTAAGACGTCTGTTAAGCTTTTGAGCATTTGAGGAACTCATCGAACTGACTTTCCTGGTATAATACACAAGGTGAGTACTGAAACCAATTGGTTTAGACATATGAATGTCAGTTACACCTTTGAGGATTAAATCTAAGGTGTGTTGAAGTCGAACAGTGGAATTTTTATTCAACCTAGAGTTTCTATTTTGCTTCGTTTGAATCACAAAAGAGACATACTTTCTTATCACAAGGGTGATTAGACAGTACAGACTTAACATCATTGTTTGGAAATTTCTTCCTTCCATGTGATGTGGAACATCCTTGATTAGAGGAGGTTATAAGCACATCTTTTCCAATCGGAAGGGATTCTGGTTTTACTTCTGAAACTGGAACTCTTTCAGTTGTGATAGAAGTAGATGGTATAGTTGACTTTTTGGAACATCCTTGAATCGAGAGTTTATTCAAGCGATGTTCAATTTCCAAAGCATCATTTTTGAGGCTCGCCTCGAGTAAGATATGTGAAGACTGAACTTCAGCATTTTTTTTTGCAAGGAGCTTTTTCTTTAGAGTCACAGTATCTTACTATACCAAGAAGAACATTGACATTGTTTTTCAACCGATTAAATCTATCGGCTTGGATTCTAACAAGGTTTAGAATCAGTTTGCTCTCTTCAGCTGCTTCCCTTTCGTCAACGGAGTCAGACTCTTTTGAAGGGTAATCGGGATAACACATGTCAGTGTCAGTCTGTTTCATTAGAACACTAGGTTCATCTATATTCGAGATTGACAAATCTTTCTATTTAATAGACATTCTAGAAACATAACTTTTGTTTTTGGTGACGCGTTTATCAGACATATTACTGCCGTCCATAGAGTCAGATCGCTACAAACACAGACTTATAAGGTCTTGAACGTGTTTGCCTGCTCTGATACCAATTGAAAAGGCGGGGGTCTAACAACCACACCCAATATTTCGCTTAGCAATTTGTATGGACTAAATCCAATATACTTTCAAGAGATTCAACTAGACAGTCAGACTCGATCTTAAGAAAAGTATATCAAAGAGTTTATATCTCAATATCTCAATTCAATCCGCAATCAAACAAATAATAATTTGCAAGCCCGAATGAATATCAGAGATATAATTTGAACGATACCAAAGACCAATGTTCAAGGATCAATCAATTTCAATCAACAACCAGAGGTTGGGTCTACCAATTGATCGATTCAACACACAACCTTTGATATTTCAATTATATAAAAAAATATAACGCGGAAAAGAAATAACACAGACACCAGAAGTTTTGTTAACGAGGAAACCGCAAATGCAGAAAAACCCTGGGACCTAGTCCATATTGAACACCACACTGTATTAAGCCGCTACAGACACTAGCCCAGTACAAACTAACTTCGGTCTGGACTGTAGTTGAACCCCAATCAATCTCACACTGATTCAAGGTACAGTTGCGCTCCTTACGTCTGTGATCCCAGCAGGATACTACGCACTTGATTCCCTTAGCTGATGTCACCCACAACTAAGAGTTGCTACGACCCAAAGTCGAAGACTTTAATAAACAAATATGTCTCACACATAAAGTCTATAGGAATAGATAAATCTATCTCCCACAGAAATACCTACGAGTTTTTGTTCCGTCTTTTGATAAATCAAGGTGAACAAGAGCCAATTGATATACCAGACTTATATTCCCGAAGAACAGCCTAGAAATATCAATCACCTCACAATAATCTTAATCGTATGGTAGCGAAACGAGATATTGTGGAATCACAAACGATGAGACGAAGGTGTTTGGGACTACTTTTTATATTTCCTATCGGAGAATAAATCTCGAGCCAATCTTAAATAAGATCGTACCCAAACATGATAGAAGATGCAAGATCAGATCACGCAACTACAGAGAAAATAGTTGGGTCTGGCCTCACAATTCTAATGAAGTCTTCAAGTCGTTAACCTACAGGGTTTCATGAAAAACGTAAGGTTAAAGGAGAATCGACTCTAGCTTATACAACTAGTATCACACAGGAGGTGTGGGGATTAGGTTTCCCAGTTTCTAGAGTTCTCCTTAATATAGTCTCCAAATCAGGGTTTGCAATCTAAGTTACCTTGGTAACAAAGTATTCAATATTCACCGTTAGATGAAAACCTGATTAGATTCAAGCTAATATCTTTCAACCGTTAGATCGAACTTAGCTTGTTATACACAAGTGAAATGTAACTTCATTTAGGTTTGAGTAACCGTACCTAAACATGTAAACTTAGTTGGTTCAACTATAGTTAACCAATGGTTAGCCAAATGAGCACTTTCATATCAACCTTATTCATCTTCACCATAACTAGTTCAAATGACTCAAATGAACTAGTTAGAGAGTTGTTCAATTGCTTAGATCTCATAGAAGTATACAAGACACAATCGAAGCAAAATCGGTTTTGATTCACTCGAATCGATTCATGAACATTATAGCCACGGTTTGCAAAGATTGCATTCCTTAATATATAAATGTTTTAGTTCATGAACAAACCGATTTTAGAAAGTAACCTACCTAATTATGCGAACAGGTACGCGTACTTAAGTAACCGGATTGAGTTTGTTTTTCACTTCCAAACTCCAGCAGAAATTGACGGACGTGAACTTTCCGCCAGTACGCGTACGGGTACGCATACTCTCCCGGATTTTCAACAACCGCCAGTACGCGTACGGGTACGCAAACTTTGGGTTCACGGTTTTGGACTTTTACACAAATGTGAGAACACACTATGTTTATATCCAAATATGGTTACATGTTCTAAACTCTCATTTAAATCATTGAAACTTTCTTAGAGGATGTTATATAGTTGTTATTCACAAACTATTTTTCATCAAAGCGATTTTCAAGTTATCGAAATAATCAACATGACTTTCGTCACGAGTAAAGATTAGCTTGGCCAAAGCGAAAGCTTACCAACACATATTTCGACAAATAGATAAGCGAGATAAACTCGGCTCGAAATAGCAAATGTGTATAATCGAAGTCTATATAACAATACGAATTTTGTCTCAAGATAGGAGATAGAATAGATAGACTTTTGAGTGATAGATAAGTTCAAGCCTCCACATACCTTTTTGTCGATGAAGTTCCACTAGTTCCTTGAGTAGTTCTTCGTCTTTGCATGATGAATGTTGTGGAGTCTAGAGATCAACTACACTTACTATCCTAGTCCGAGACTTAGCTACAAGTAAACTAGATATCAAGACTTATAGTTTTGGCAACTAAACTTGACAAACAAGCTTGAGATAGTGACCGGTTGTCAGCCGACACAAAAATAATTTACACTTTCTTACTACTCAAAATATATAATGAAGCAAGGGCAAGAAAGGATCGTTCCCACAGAGAGGTCTTGGTTGTCAAATTGTTTCGGTATCTTATAAGTAACACGGGGTTTTCTGATTTTTATAAACGAAAATAAAATAAAAGCAAAACAATAAAAAGTAAACATGCAAATCAAGGATGAGAAAGTATTGGTCATGGATTTCGTCTTCAATCACAAACATGTTTTCTACACAATAATTAGAATTGATATTTTAATCTCAACTTTTATCAAAGGCCCTAGAATACCTTGATCGCAAGAGTATCCCGCAAATCTCCTCTTGTCATCAACAAACACATTAAAAGATGTGAATATGAATTCTATCTAAAGGAACAACCTAACGTGTAAAAGCACTAATCAAGTTTAATTCCCTAGATGCGTTAAGTACTATGAAATCAGGCTAATCAAAGCAATCGAACGTGTAAAAGCACTAATCCGATTTAACAAAGGTTATGGTTCACATAAGATCATAAGAATATATCACTACAAACTATAATCTTATTTATGCTACTTGCAATCAGGAATTATCACTTTTGCGTATAATAACCCTAATCTAGCAATAAAGATGAAAGCAAACTCAATCGATTCGCGACTCAACTAAACAAGCATTCAAATCATGTAACAATATTAATGGTGAATCATAAACGATAATATGAGAGAAAGCTAATTTATTGCACAAAAATTCATGTTTGGAAATCCAACTAATTCATAACCAAAAGAAAACTCTAGCTCATATTCATGTAGTTCATAACAAGAAGAAAGAGAAAAGACTTCATGGTTCTAAACCCTAGAAAACAAAGTAGAGGCCAAAAAGATAGAAAAAGATCTCCCACATTAGGTAAAAATCCTCTCTTTTATATGTTTCTCTATTTCCATAAAGGATACTCCTTCCAATATTAGGTCTTCTCAAAACCCATCTCCAAGTGGTCCACCAAGCCCATGTGTGAGAAAAACCCATGTAAAATTATGTCCAAAAACCGTTGCCGGAAAACTGGGATTATGGCCGGAAATTCGCCGGAAAACGGTTCAGGTGACCGGCAAAATCCGCCCGGTCACCGGTCAACTGGGTCAACTCGGGTCAAATCAGAAGTCAGACCGAGTTAGTGAATCAGTGAGTCAGATGGGTGAATTAGCTGAGTGAGGTAATCAAGTCTGAGTCAGAGGCTAACTCAGCTGATTTGGTGCTAGCCTTCTAGGCCATTGCATAGCCTGATCTGTGATGCACAATCCTTGTGATGTAGCTTAACGCCTACCCAGCCATAATGGCCCTGCATTCTCAACCATACCTTCACTGTCACAGGATTTCAAATCATTCCATGTAGCCTTCTTGCATATCATTCATACATCCCAGCCAATTCCTCCAGCAGCAGCAATACATCCACCATCTTCCCATGGCAGTGACCACACACACAACTAGAAACCCATTGCAGCAAAGTGCAATTTCAAACACAAAATCCTCAATCTCTGCGCCATAACCTGTAGATTGAACCCTAGCCACTATCACGTCAAGTACCTGTCCTGTCATGCATCTAATTTGCACCTTCACTTCCTTGTTCCGACAACAGCTCAACAATAATTATAGCACCACCGTTCTTGAGATCACATTCAACACAACCAGCTGCAACTCAGTTCCAACAATCTCCCCAGAATTCTTCGTCTCCACAGCTCCGTCAGTCCCTTCTTCTTACAGCCCTTGTAAGCCATTCATTACCATCTCTGAACCAACATAGCATCGCAGCCTTATGTAGCTTCTTTGCACCAGCTGCAACTCAACCTGCACTTGCAATTCCTCTTCCCATTCTTCTCAGCCTTCAATTCATGCCAACATATACCGACTCCATTTCTTCCATGTCTGCAGCAGCATCTCTTGCCATTCCAATTTTCTTTATTGCAATTGTTCTCAACATCACTTGAGCATTAGTTCTCACTGCAAACACAGCGGCAATACCATAACACTCCAGCTCAACCCTGAAATTGCAATCAATAGTTTCTCAGTCTGCACCTTCTTCATCTCCTAACCCAGCTGCAACACTTGACACTAGTTCCTGTGGCTACTTGAGGTAAAACTCAGCTATAACACCAGCACCATTGTCCCATGTATCCTAGGCATACACCTATGCTTCACTTCAGCCACAACTCAGGTTCAAAACTGAGCTCATAACCCTCACAGATTCATTCTCGAGTTCATCTTCCAATCAATAGAACCCATCTAAAATAAGAACTTACAACCCTAAATCGATCCACCATTCTTCCATCTTCAACTGAGCAACAACACTCAATTTCCATTAATAATCATCGGTTCTTCTCAGGCTCAATCTCAAATCCGTGATTTAGCAGAAACAGCAACAACTTCTAATCCCTGTCTCCTCTATGACTGCAGTTCTGTTCAATTTAGATTCATCATCTTCACTGAAGAGAACCCATCTCAATTTCAGCTTCGATTCCTTGATTTCTTCTCTGTGAATCCGAGTTTAACCCTTTATTCATCACCATCTTGCCATCCTCCCTGCACCATTATTTCATCTCAAACTCGGCTTCTTGATTTCACTTCCAATTGATCAAACGAGAACATAAACCCTAACTCCTTCAATCCACGGCTTGAATTCATCTACGATTTCTTCTCTCTCTGTCTCATTCGACAGCACCTAATCACAAGACCCCTTTTCCATCTTCTCCTTCTATGATTTCCATCAATATCATCTTCCTCGATTCGATTTTCTCCTCTCGGTTTCTCGATCTGGATCTTCACAATAATAGCAGAGCTGCTGCTTTTCTTTTCTAAATTTTGGGGAAAATGATTGAGAGACAGATTCTCTCGAGTTTAGGGTATAGAAGTAGGATTGGTTATTTAGCATCCGGTCACTGCTAAGGGTTAACCAGATGACCGCCCCTTAACCTTGGGTCGACTCCACATATTACTTGCTTGTGAAATGACAATTTTGCCCTTTTTGCTCAAATTGGGTGATTTCTTCTTCTTTTCGTTCGTGCGACTCCATAATAGCTATAAAACTCAAAACAAGCGTAAAATACATAATTTACAAGAAAAATAGCAAAGAAAGCATAAATAATAGATATTAAATAGGATGTATTCTACACCCTATCAGATAGCAGCGCTTGCGAGTTCGATCGAGCAGTGCTCTAATAATAATTTGGATTGTACTTTTGCTTGATCATTTTCTCTGTTAACAACTTCTGGCTGTTTTTTATTTTGTTTTTGTACATTTGTACATTTTTCCTTCTTAATATACACTCTTTTAATTAAAAAAAGAAAGAAAGATCCAAGTTGCTTCACTCTTTTTTGGAGAAAGATTGTTCTAAGGCGTGATTGTTCCCATGTAAAAGGTGAGTTAAGTGATTCCCGAAATACGAACTTCGGAGATGTATTTCGTAATTAAAGACACTAACATTCACATATGAGGTATGTTGTCCATGCCATTGGCAAGTTGTAAAGTGGATTTTGAGGTATCTAAGGGGAAGTACATATGTTAGTTTAGTGTTTGACAACCACTTTGGTGATCCAAGAAATGTTACGAGGTATGTGGATTCTGATTATGCTGGTGATCTCGATGAAAGGAGGTCCTTGATAGGTTATACATTCACTTTATGTGGTAATCCTAGTGGTTGAACGGCAGTTCTACAAAATATAGTTGCGATGTCTACAACTAAGGCACAACATATGGTAGTCGCAGAAGTAATGGACTCAAGCATATGGTTTTTGTATTGTGATAGTCCAAGTGCATTCACTTGACTAAGAACTATATGTATCATGGAAAGTAAAGCACATTGCTACCAGGTTTCATTTTATCAGCACACATTCAAAGAAGGAAAGATTGCAATGCTTAAGATTCCTAAAGCAAATAACCTTGCATACATGTTTACGAAGCCGGTCCCAAGTATCAAGTTGATGGTTGGTGTCAACAAGTATTTAGATCCCTTGTAAGGGTTGAGCGATGATGATAATGGAGATAAAAAGTTATCTCGTGGATTGCAATCAGATTGCCACATAGGGTGTACTTCATAGTAGTCAAGTCAAGGTAAAGAGTTTTTGCGTATGCCTTGAATACGAACTTAAAAGTCTGTTTGGGTTATGCTTGTTAGATCCGGGCCCAAGAGTTCATTAGTTCCCTTATAACATAAAGGTATCAATTGAAAAAGAAAAATTATGTATTGAAAGGGATAGGGTACCAAGTACACGACCAACTTTTTTTCGGCAACCCGTATGGATAAAATCTAATACAATTGCAAGCAAACCAACTTTATGATACTTGACAAAATGTATGTAGAGTTTAAAGCTCTATCTCTTCTCAATCAGTGTTTATAGACAGTGGAGTCCGTGAACCTGATTGTTAAGAAGAGTACTTGGATGATCTCAAAAATCAATATCCAAGAATCTAGTCATATCCAAATAATTAAATCGGAATTAGCCAAGTAATAAACTTATTATCTATCTTTCAAGATACGAATTCTACAAGAAACAAGTCTCGTAATTGATCACGAAAATATGGACGTATCTACTTAGATTGAATACGTACAACTCGTGTAACTCATATTATAAAGATAAACAATATAATACGGAAAAGGAAAACCACATGCCACCAGAGTTTTTGTTAACAAGGAAACCGCAACTGCAGAAAAACCCCGGGACCTTATCCAGATTTGAAGACTAAACTTTATTAATCCGCTACAGACACTAGCCTACTATCAGACTTCGGACATGAATGTAGTTGAGACCGAATCAAGTGATTCAGTTATAGTCGTGCTCCTTACGTCTCTTGAACTCCGCAAGGCTCTATACAATTGATTCCCTTAACTGACATCCTTTAGATCCTAAGAGTTTCTTCAACCTAAGTGAAGACTTTGATACCAATCTTCTTCTAACAGATAAGCTTATTTGATTTCCCTTTAGATCAAAGATCAAGGCTTGGAAATACATTGCAATGGGCAAAACTAGTAAACCTCACAAATCCGGAACACTTACACTCACTTTGATGAGAATCCTGGATTCTTTACTACCTCTCAAGAAATCTTCAACTTATCAATTGAGACTAGTTTTCATATATCTATCTTGAGGAATTAGAAAGTCTGAGACGAAGAGAACTTTGCGATTTCATCTATCTTGCCTTAAAGAGATTATATGAGAATCTTGATAATATAAAAGCAAGATCGGGATGCACGAACTATCAAGATAAAGGTAGTCTGACCTGGCTTCACGAATCCCCAAAGTGAAGTGTTTTAATCGTAGACCTAGTTATGTTTCTCATAGGAAATCTAGGTCAATAAAGAACGATTCCAACTATCAACTAGGACACAAAGTGTCGGAGATTTAAATTTCCCAGTTAAAAAAGCACATCTATATTTATAGTTTTTCAATACCGAGGGTTGCTTAGAATTTATGCTTAAATAACTTGAGAATTAAGCAAACATTTTCTATGTTTAGATGAAACTCTAGTTACGGTTCAAGTAAGCTTGTGAGAATTAGTCTTGAAAATATAATAGAATAATATACACAATGGTCCAGTTACGGAACCATGTATAATGACCGTTTTGTTTGGCAAATATGCCTTATGAACGTTAAGCAATTTGATGTTCATTTAAACACTTAAGAATTAATCATGATGCACACACATAAGTGTTTTAGTGATCAATGAAGTCTTAGAAGTGTTTTAGAGAATCATAACAATCTAAATATATTTTAAAAAAATAAGTCTTTGAGCATATGCTAAATTCTATTGGGACCGTTGGTGAAGCGGTTCGTGAACCGTAAGGCAAGTTCACGAGTCAAGGTGCTACGGTTCGTGAACCGGGTTCGCCAACCCTACTCGGCTCGAGAACTTAGATGTCTAGGTTCGTGAACCGGGTTCACCAACTGCTATCCTTTTAGACCAACTTAATAAATTCAGTTCACCACTTCGTGAACTGCCCCCAGCTGAACTTATAGTTTACGAGCTGGTTCGCCAACCTTCCCTGTATCTCTAAAACTCAGATATATATATATATATATATGGTTTACGAACTGGTTCGCCAACCTACCCTGATCTGAAATATCAGAATTTTTGAATTTCTCTCTTTTAATGTTTGAAACATTCCCAAATGATAAATTCATTTGTATGGGCAATTTTAAATTGATCTACAAATTACTAATGGGACAATAAATTATTTCGAACTTATATTGTTAAGGACCTTTGAACATCTATCCTTGAATCATATTTCGAGATAATTAACAAGACAAGCTTGACTAGAAATTTCTTCTTTACAATAAATCTAGTAGAAGTCATATGACATAGCCTCATACAATGGAATGGTAAGATAGTGAGTAAAATAGAATGGTTCGATCTTCACATACCTGATTAAAGACGTTCTCCAAATTTCTTCGTCGATCTTCAGTCTTCGAGGGTGATGTATGGTACTCAAATACCAAATTCTAACATAGTCCAAGACTTTGACTTAGTAGATTAGAAATCAAGATATAATTTTGATCATCTAACACTGACAACAAGCTTGAGATAGAAAAACTTGTGGGTTCAACCGAGAATTGCTCTAATAGGTTTTTTATTTTTGTGTGTGAGAAATGGATTGAAGTGAGTGTGTGAGGCAGAAAATAGATTGGGATTCTATGGAGGGGTTTTCGGTGTTACCTTTATTTTGTCGTCTTCGTAGTGGATATGGATCATATTGATCAACCCACTTACATCTCTCGTTTTGTGTGTATTGCTTGTGTGATTGGTTTCATTTCTATTTCTTATCTTGATTTTGCTTGAGCCTTTTGTTATAACAAGGTGAGTAAAACTCGAAAAACCGCTTTACAAAGTTAGGTGTACCCTATTCGATCAAAATTGTAGCACATTTAAGTCGCATGATTTAAATTCCAGGACATTTCAGTTTATGCACCAACCTATTATATGGATAAATCAAGATGAGTTACCGCATAATATGTACTCATGAACCTAGTTAGCAATTCTCATAATTATACGCGAATTATACACGAAATTTTCCGAAAACGAGTATCTATGGAACTTCGATTTAGTTTAGCGAATTTTCAGTTTGAAACGAATTATATGCGTATTTATGAATTAACGAAGTATATTCCCCTTCTAATACTTCTCCACATCATCACCACATCATTGCTTTTTATCATATTTTAATTTTCCAGCATTTTACTTTTTTTAGAAAATACGAATAACAAAGGATTTTGAACTAGTGGTCATGAATATGCTGATGTAAAATCATTAAAAATCATTAAATCGAAGTAGTGAGATTATATTAAAAATGATATATACTTCTAAACTGAATTATACACGTACGTATGACGTTCCGAATTACCGCCGAGTCACGAACCGCTGAATAAATAGTTGACTGAATCTGAAATTTAGCTAACCGAATAATACTCGTACATTTACAATTCTGTACGTTTCCCGAATTCCGAATTGCTAACTAGGCTCATGAACAGAGTAAGCTCTTGCTATATTCTACTAGTTCATGGGGTTTGCCTATTTATCTCAACTACTATCTTAACTAGTTATAGCTATGTCAAAACTAATGACAAACCCATTTTTTCAACTTCGCTCACCGTGAGACCCAGAGGCGGAAAACTTCACGCGCGCATCCTTTTTTTGGGAAAAACTTTCGCACAAGCCCATATTTTTAGAACTTATGCTTTCTTTTATTTCCAGCTACAGTTTTATTCCTCCTAAGAGATTTAGGTATTCCATCCTAGATTCATCAATATATTCATCTTTTCCAATCCGGTTTCCTTTATTTCGATCTCAAAGTCGATTATTCTTTCTTTAAATCGTCGGTTCTAATAGGTTCTTGTGTCTGATTTTAGGGAGGTTACGATGGGCGTTAACAAGGGGTTTTGCTGTTGAGTCGATGGCTCTGGTGGTGGTTATTCAAATGGGTTAGAACACATTTCAGAAAGTTACAATCAGATGGAGCTATGATACTAATTCAAGAGATTGTAGACAACTAGCTGCAACTGTGAATGATGGGGATGCTGTTGATATTGGGAACTACTATGAAGTGTGTTTGAATGATTGAATTGATTATGGATTGTTGTTTGTATGTTGATTTTGTTGTAGGAACTAGATAGCCACATAAAATGATTCCTTGGTGCAGAACAACAAAATCAAGCATGTGCACAACAACCGTTTGACGGAACGGCTGAACCATCCAGCCTAGTTTTAACAGTATTTGCCGTGGGTAGCTGGGGCTTGTTCTCGACACCAACTAAGAAGAGAGGAGTTCAGTTGAAAATAAGTTGATGTGATTGATTTTGTGAGTCTCTACAAGGGGTTTGGGTAGATAACTGAAGCTTGGAGGAACACAACAGGAGTAGTATGAATCTTGGGGATGATTTGGGTTCGAAATAGTTACAATTGATGTTGTTTTATTGTATAGCAAGACGAACTAATGAAGATATTACTTTTTATGGAATACGCTTGGCAATATTGTTTGGTTGGAGATTAAATTACCTTTGAGAGAGAATGTGAACATCATAGTTGTCTTAATTGATGTTAGGAAAAAAATTTAGAAAGACTTTTGGCTTGCCAATTCAACTAGAACATTTCTCTGTATGTTTCAATTCTTGGTAGTCACCGCTTGAGATTAATGATCCAAGTTTAAAAGACGAGGGTACCCAAATACACTACAATATTTTATTTTTTTCACAACCTATACAAGACCCACTGTGTATAAACCTCTTGGAGCAACAATCACTCAAGGAATATTTCAACATAGTGTCCACTTGATATAGGGTTAGTCCGAACTGGCCTAACTCGTGAATTAAATATCAAAGGAAAGTGGAGAAAACCAATACACTTTGTGTGATCGTCTATGGATATGAAATCAAGACAATACAACAACAAAGTGATCACTTGCAGAAAAACCCCTGGACCTAGTCCAGAATTGAATACTCTCATAATTAAGCCGTTATACAAAATCAAACCAACTTCGTATAGTTGAGACCAAGCAACTAAAACTATAGTTCACCTAGTTTCTTAAGTATCCATGCGCTTCCGACATTCGATAAGTGCACGCACAGGAACAATTCCTTTGGATATAATTCCAAAGAGTAAAGGAACAACAAATCTGTTCGGTAATAACTCTATTCAATCTCAGTGATATGAGTTAGACAAAGGCTCTTCTGTTTAATCCAATAAACTCCTTTGTAGGGTTTAGATTTATCTATCCAACAACTACTAAATTAGCAGAGTTCAGATAATGCAATCAAAAATAGGATCTATCAAGATACTATATAATGATGTTGATCTACGCAACTAATCAATCAAATATATCAAAGATAAACCGATTATAGTTGGATCCCAGCCGATCAAGTTTTGTTCACACCAAAGATTATGAACCCAATAAGAAATTTTCTTTGTCTTCAAATCTTATTTAATCTTCAATAAACACCTGCACACCACAACTTGAATCTCTTGTGATCAATCACACACAGAACGGAATCTGTTAACAATGGATTATCACAAGACGTCTTTAGATCTACAAACAGTTCTAAAGATCCCGTCGACACTTCGATCTAGTTTGAGGGAATCTTATATCAGAAGAGAAGATTCTCAAGAATAAATAAACTAGGTGAAATCAAAGTTCAACAACCGTTAGTTAATCACATCAAATCGAAAACTAATAATAGTGCAATTATCTAGTTTCCCACCAACGGTACTCGTAGGTCGTAAGAGATTTCTCCTAATTAGGGTATTTTACTCTCCGAATAGACGGCTCTACCAGTAACAACACAACAAGGTAGTTTTGCTGGCTCTTAGGATAGTTTGTACGAAATGCAAACTTGGGTATTTATAGACCAAGGAAGTTTGGACGCCAAAGAATTTCCAAAACCGAAATGTTCTTAAGATATGCAATCGGTTTTCATAATTCCTGGAAATGCTCTGTCCAAAATTAACCGAAATCTCACTAGAAAATCTCCAATTAGTAAATGCACATTATCAATTTTTATTTTCCAGAGATATGCATTTTAATTGCTGGTAATTAAAAGCATATAAAATTAGCAACCTTAATTAAAAGATTCTCAACTTATTTCGGTCCGGGATCTACTATAGTTATTAAGGAATATCTTTGAACAATAAAGGATAAAAGTTACTGAACATGTTCAAAGTATGTCGACATCTTATTTTTTTGTAAATCCTTTTTCATATTTACAATCTTGGAACCGATTATACCACACTTCCAAACAAGTTAGAACTGGTTCATCTGATTTCTAAAAACTATGTGATTGATCAAATATCAATACACTAATCATGGGTTTACGGTTCTACCAAACACAAGGATAGGTTCTACCTTATTATGGTTACTGGGACCGGTTACATCAATTACTCGGATCAGTTACGTCAATTACCAGGACCGGTTACCATATTCTCATGGTATTACTTGTGATCGGTTACACTAGTCACTAGGATCGGTTACACCAATTGAAAAGGCGAGGGTACTCAAATATACCTCAAGCTAAAACTTTTCCTACCTATAAGTACTTTCTCCGAAAGTGATTGTCTATGGACTGAGTCGAGACAATACAACTAATCGGTTCACACTTCGTGTGATCGTTTATGGATACGAGATCGAGACAATACAACAACGAAGTATGTTACTTGATAAAAAGGTTCGGACTTAAGCAAACACAATAGGATTCACTTATCAAGTAAATAGGAATTAACGTTTGTGTAATTTACTTTAATTATAATAAAACAATTATAATGCGGAAATATAAAGTAAATGACACAATGATTTTGTTACCGAGGAAACCGCAAATGCGAAAAAACCCAGACCTTTTCCGAATTGAATACTCTCGGATTAAGCCGCTACACAAAATTACACCTAACTTCGTATAGTTGAGACCAAGCAACTAAACCTATAGTTCACCTAGTTCCCTCTGTATTCCCACGCCTCCAACCTTATTCACGTACTTAGAATCATTCATTTGGTTCGTATTCCAAACAGTAAAGGAACAACAAATCTGTTTGGTATCAACTTTATTCAACCAAGTGATATGAGTTGGACAAAGGCTCTTCCGTTTATCTTAACATAAACTCCTTCGTCAGGTCCTTAGATCTATCTAATATTCAATTACCGAAGTAATCGTTTAAGATTAAGCCAACAACACTATTAATCCAAAGAATTGTGTTGATGCCGATCTACTCAATTAATCAATCCAATCTATAAAAAAGATAAACTGATTATTAATTGGATCCTCTTTTACCGAAACAAGTATTGTGCACACCAAAGATTATGAACCCACAAATCAGAAATCTTCAATATCTTCGTTGTCTTCAAATCTTCTTAGATCTTCAATAAACACCTACACATAATAACTTGAATCTCTTGTGATCAATCACGCACAAAACGGAGTCTGTTAATAATGGATTATCAAAAGATCGTCTTTAGAACTAACAACAGTCTAAAGATCCTTGTCGAAACTATGAACTAGTTTGAGTGAATCTTATATCAGAAGAGAAGATTCTCAAGCATAAAAAAACTAGGTGCAATCAAAGTTCAACCACCGTTAGTCAATCAAATAAAAGAAAACAAAAGATAAACCGCAATTATCTAGTTTCCCACCAACGGTACTAATAGAGCTTCTCAATCCCAAAGAAGACTTTAAACTGAGCGGCCGTAAGATATTTCACCTAATTAGTTTACTCTCCTCTCCGTATAGGCGGATACACCAGTAACAACACAACAAAGAGGAAGTCTGTTGTTACGAAGGATTAGTTTGCTAGAAAGGCAAACTTCAAGTATTTATAGAAAAGGAAGTTTGGACACCAAGGAATTTCCAAAACCGAAAAATATTCTAAAGATATTCATTAAAGCACAAATTCGGTTTCCATAATTCCTGGAAATGCTCTGTCCAAAAATAATGATCGAAATCTCTCGGAAAATCTCTTATTAGTAAATGCACATTACTAATTCTTATTTCCCTACAAAATGAAGTTAAATACCTTAATTAAAAGATTCTTAACTTATTTATGTTTCAATCCTTGGGATTCTTTTCCCTTAGCTATTAAGGAATAACTTTGAACAATTAAAGAAATAAACATTCATGGCACGTGTTCAAAGTATGTCGACATCTTAACTTTGTAAGTTCTCTTTCACACTTACAACCTTGAAACCGATTTGCCACACTTCCAAACAAGTTTAGAATTGGTTCATCTGACTTTCAAGAACTATGAGATTGATCAAATAAAATTCAATCACAATCATGGGTTTAAAGGTTCTACCAAAACAAGTTTCGGTTCTACCTTCCATGTGAGTACTGTGCATAGTCACACTAGATTTCCAAAATTCTGTTGACTAGGTACTAGGATCGGTTCCCCATATATATATGGTATCTAACTTATATGTATTGCACATGTCCATAGGATCGGTTCCCCTTTGCCTAAAAACGTGTTGCACATGTTCATAGGATCGGTTCCCCTTTCTGCTATAAACCTTGCTGCACCTCATACAAGGATCGGTTCCCCTTTGTGATGTCTTGCACCTCTTACTAGGATCGGTTCCCCTTTCCCATATTTGGTCGAATGAGAAAATCACAAACCCGATCATACCATCTCAGGTGATTACTTAAGATCGGTTTCACTAATAAAAGTCATACCAATACATAAGTCAGGCCTTTGTGAATAGTTCTACTAAGAACACAACAAGTCGTGAATGGTTATACTCAATCACACATATTGGTTGTTCATAAGATATGCAATGAATAACAAAACCAATAACGCATGGCGATTTCCTTTTCGATTCACAAACAAGTTTATGAACTTACTTCCTTAGAACACATGTAAAACATTGTTCCTTAGGATGAAATCCTCACCTCATACCCATACATAATCACAATAGCATTTAAATGATTATGGCGATGTCTTATCTATGTCTATCTAGAGTTCAAATATGCTTCGCAGTTTGTTTTCAATATGCACGACTTGAAAGATACGTTAGGGAATGAAACACTTCAAGTAAAATATCACTAACCTCAAGTGGAAGGATGATTGTTGTCGTTGTAGCTCCTTGCTTCTTCACATCTTCAAGTCTTCGCAATACTTGTAAAGTCTCATATCCTAATACATTCAAGCTAACCTAAATGAAGTTGACTCTAGAACATAATCAAGCGAATCTAAACATGAGTTTTGATTCACTAAAATATGACAACCAAACTTGACATACCAATGCTTGGTGGGTTCAACCGAGCTATGCTCTAACAATCTCCCCCTTTGTCAATTTTAGTGACAAAACTCTTACATCATATGGATAAACAAATTACAATAATTCATTACATATACGCTTGATTCCCGATTCAACAACACAGTAAACTGCTTACATTCAATCCTTGAAAATGCCGTTGTTGACATTATAATAACAAAGCTATTACTCCCCCCGTAGATATTCAATCCGCACGTCTTTGTTATACCAATTCATATTACATGTTACTCCCCCTTAGTCTGTGCTTTCACTCTTTCATTTAATTAAAACTTTTAAGGACCAATGTTCTTTTCCTTAGCGATGCCAATCAATATAAAATCAATGCCAATATCACTTGTTTACTCCATATATTTCTCCCCCTTTTTGTCACAAAATGACAAAGTTCCGAGCAAATACCAAAACTGAAAGGATCTTACAAATCTAAAAGAATTGTACAACCTATAAGAGTTAAGCACGAAGGTTTCACATACCATTTTAGATAACCAATATCAAAAACGAAACTACAAGTAATTTGGTTTTAATATGTTATCAAGGAAACAATTTCCCAGAGCAATTTTCCCTAATAGTTTAACAAATTGACTAAGAAACTTAGTTCCCTTGCTAAACCGATTACACAAATACAATCGCTTATTTTGATAAGACCAAAATAAAGATTAGAATTAACTTTATTTTTCTCCCCAGGCTCTAATTGTTCAGATAATAACTTAGACCTTTCACTTTAGGCAAGACAAATACTAGGCTAGTTAACTAATATTTCTTGTCAAGGCATTCGATTAGACTTGAATAACCGAATCCTTTACTTTGATAAGTCTAACTAAGATCAGAATTAACTTAGTTTATCTTATCCGGAATCGAATTGGACTAAACAAATGATCCCGTATTTTGTTAAGCCATAAACAATACATACAAACCAAATAAATTGACTTGCACAATTATTTCTCTTAACCGGAAGCAATTGAAACAAACATAGACATTAAAGCACCGAAATTGCACTGAAATTTCGTTAAGTCTAAAGCAATTGATACTAAACAATAAAGAAAGATATCAAACCAGTTTTTCTTAACCGGAAACAATTGAATCACACACACACACACACACACATCCATACATACATAATGGAATAAACATCAATTGTACCGAATTTTGTTAAGCAAAAGCAAAATATATGCAATAAACTCAAGCTTTTCTTAAACAGGAAAACGATTAACTAACAAATTCGTTACCTCAGATTTCGCATCCTCTTCTCCCCAGAAGGATATATCATTAAGTGCAAGTTCAATTTAGAACTCTCCCCCATTATGTTGTCATCCTCTCGCAGGAACAAAAGAAAAACAACAACAACAACCTTTACCAGAGAAAGGTTGAATCGGTTTTAACTAATGCGTGCCAATTCAAAAGTTGAAAACCCCGAAACACATATGTTTTTATGTTAAACACAAATCGATTCAATATATTGTGAATTTTTCACATATGAGTTTCAATCGGAACACCTTATGATCCTTTGATAAAGCCTACCAACATGGGCTAGAAACTTAATCCCGCTAAATCAAAAAGCCACACAAACCATAAGGGTTCACACATCATATGAGATCGAATATTAAGGTTAAGAAAACCGAAATCAAACATCCCATAAACACAAATGCAATACACCATAAATATTCAACAAATAGTCAAGTATTGAAATTATCTCAATCATGTAGGGAATTGAATTGGAAACCAACGCAAAAAGAATGAGGTCATTCTGAGTTCGGACGAAGAAGTTATGGGCAAAACAATTTTACACTCCTTCGTATGGACCGATCACACAAATCACATGGATCACACCAATCACAGGGATCGGTTAAAGCAATCACAGGGATTGGTTACAACAATCACAGGGACCGATCACACCAATCACATGGATCACATACGAAACTTTTTTAGTTATAACTTTTGCATGCAATGTCCGAATTCAGTGATTTTTAGCTCGTTTTAACCGTAAAAACAAGAGCTACACATATATGATCAGTAGATATCAACATCATAAACTCCAAATTACCGTTTCTATCAAAAGATCAAATATAGATAGAGAAGGTATGAGTATAGAAGAAAAGAAATCTCCCTAAAGATGTTAATTAGTCATATAATAACCGAGATGTCATGTGATCAGTTTCATGTGCTTCTTCACCCTTCAAAAAATTGAGCACAAAGGTGAGCATGCACATTCCAACGCAACTAGGTTGTGTTTATTTGAACCTTGCCTTGTTCGTCACGAGTGACTAAGACAGGATCACCATTCTTGACCTCTTGCTTGGTTTGTTTTCTATTGTTCCATCTCTTGTTTTTCTTCTTAGACAACATGAAGTCTTTCTTGTGACAACATGAAGTTGTGATAATGAATAATGAACGACTAATGAACGTTGACAACGTTCATTAGTCTTTCAA
The DNA here is from genome assembly GCA_023531295.1 of Papaver armeniacum. Taxonomy (NCBI): domain Eukaryota; kingdom Viridiplantae; phylum Streptophyta; class Magnoliopsida; order Ranunculales; family Papaveraceae; genus Papaver; species Papaver armeniacum. Next base: position 120,510 of record JAJJWW010011986.1, on the reverse strand, counting down.
AAAAGTGATGGAACAAATCTGTTCGGTAACAATCTATTCAATCTCAGTGATATGAGTTAGACAAAGGCTCTTATGTTTAATCCAATAAACTCCTTTGTCGGGTTTAGATATATCTATCCAACAACTAGCAAAGTAGCAGAGTTTAGATAATGTAATCAAAAATAGGATCTATCAAGATACTATATCATGATGCCGATCTACGCAACTAATCAATCAAATCTATCAAAGATAAACCGATTATAGTTGGATCCCAACCGATCAAGTTTTGTGCACACCAAAGATTATGAACCCAATAAGAAATCTTCTTTGTCTTCAAATCTTCTTTAATCTTCAATAAACACCTGCACACCACAACTTGAATCTCTTGTGATCAATCACGTACAGAACAGAGTCTGTTAACAATGGATTATCACAAGACGTCTTTAGATCTACAAACAGTTCTAAAGATCCCGTCGACACTTCGATATAGTTTGAGTGAATCTTATATCAGAAGAGAAGATTCTCAAGAATAAACAAACGAGGAGCAATCAAAGTTCAAAAACTGTTAGTCAATCAAATCAAATCAAAAACTAATAATACTGCAATTATCTAGTTTCCCACCAACGGTACTCGTAGAGCCTCTTGATCCCACAGAAGTCTTTAAACGAGTGGTCGTAAGAGATTTCTCCTAATTAGGGTACTTTCTTCTCCGAATAGACGGCTCCACTAGTAACAACACAACAAGGTAGTTTTGCTGGCTCTTAGGATAGTTTGCACGAAATGCAAACTTGGGTATTTATGAACCAAGGAAGTTTGGACACCAAGGAATTTCCAAAACCGAAATATTCTTAAGATATGCAATATATTTCCAAATCGGTTTTCATAATTCCTGGAAATGCTCTGTCCAAAATTAACCGAAATCTCACTAGAAAATCTCCAATTAGTAAATGCACATTACCAATTTTTATTTTCCAGAGATATGCATTTTAATTGCTGGTAATTAAAAGCATATAAAATTAGCAACCTTAATTAAAATATTCTCAACTTATTTCGGTCGGGGATCTCCTTTAGTTATTAAGGAATATCTTTGAACAATAAAGGATAAGAGTTACTGAACATGTTCAAAGTATGTCGACATCTTATTTCTTTGTAAATCCTTTTTCATATTTATAATCTTGGAACCGATTATACCACACTTCCAAACAAGTTAGAACTGGTTCATCTGATTTCCAAGAACTATGTGATTGATCAAATATCAATACACTAATCATGGGTTTACGGTTCTACTAAACACAAGGATCGGTTCTACCTTATTATGGTTACTGGGACCGGTTACATCGGTTACCAGGATCGGTTATGTCAATTACCAGGACCGGTTACCATATTCTCATGGTATTACTTGTGATCGGTTACACTAGTCACTAGGATCGGTTACACCAATTACCAGGACCAGTTACGCCAATTACAAGGATCGATTACAACTCTTTTTGTGATCGGTCATACCAATTACCAGGATCGGTTACACCAATTACAAATATCGATCGTACCATATAAGGTGATTACTTAGGATCGGTTACACTAATAAAAGTCATACCAATACATAAGTCAGGCATTGTGACTAGTTTTACCAAGATACATAACAAGTTATGATCGGTTCTACTAACTCACACATATTGGTAATCCAAATATATGCAATGAATAACAATATCAATAAGCCTAGCTATTTCCCTTTCGATTCATAGAACAAGTTCATGAATGTACTTCCTTTAAGCGAATGTAAACATTGTTTCCTAGGATGAAATCTTCACCTTTACCCATACACATAATCACAATAGCATTCATACGATTATGTCGATGTCTTATATATAAAGTTCAAAAGATAAGCGTTATACTTCGTATTCTAATTCCTTAATACTATGTCTACTAGAGTATAATCATTCACAGCTTCGTAGTTATGTTTTCAATATAGCACGACTTGAAAGATACGTTAGGAATGAAACAGTTCAAGTCACAATATTACTAACCTCAAGAGGAAGGATGATGTCGTCGATGTAGCTTGTTACTTCTTCACATTCTTCAAGCCTTCGAGTAATACTTGTATGTCTCATAATCCTAATCTTTCTAGCCTAACTTATACGAAGTTATCTCTAGTATATAATCAAGCGACTCTTTAATTGAGTTTTGATTCACTAAAATATGACAACCAAACTTGACATACCAACGCTTAGTGGGTTCAACCGAGCTATGCTCTAAAACAAGTGATAGTAAACAAGCTTTTTGGCATGTTGATATCTTTGAGACACTTAGGCTCAAGCACTGGTATGTCTTTTTTACGTACATTTTCTGTTTTGCTGAAATCATCTTTAGATTTATTGAAGGTTTTTTCATTGCTATATATGCTGATGATTGACATAAAATCACTGAATAACGAAAATGGTTTGCATAACGCTTTATGCATCGACGTTTTTGTTAGAACTGAAATCAACCAGTAAAAGTTACTGCATAACCTATTATGCACCTACAAAAATGTCTGCATAAATTGTTATGTAGTTGACAAAATGGATGCATAACGCATTATGCAACTATTTTCATTAGCACTGAAATAAAAAATTATTGCATAATCTCTTAGGTATTCAAAAAGTGGATGTGTAACATGATATGTATCCGAAAATATGGTTGCATAACGCATTATGCATCAACTTTCTTTGTAAGCTCTAAAATCAACCTAAACAATGGTTGCATAACCTGTCATGCAGTCGAGAAAATTTCTGCATAACCTGTTATGCAATCGAGAAAATGGATGCATAAAGCATTATCCGACATCTTTTTTATTAGCTGTGAAATTGAAAATTGTTGCATAATCTTTTATTCATCGAGAAAATGAATGCATAACCTGATATGCATCCGAAAATATGGCTGCATAATGCATTATGCATCAAATTTTTTTCTTCTGTATGCACTAAAATCAACCAAAATAATGTCTACATAACTTGTTATGCAGTCGAGAAAATGGTTGCATAATTCGTTATGCGTCTGTTTTTTTGTTGGAATCAAGCATATACATCGTTTTAGTGGCTGCATAACCAAAATAATAGATGCATGAACAAAAATATAGTTGCATAACGTGTTATGCATCTTTTGTGGTGTATGCATATTGTGTTATGCATCTTTTTTGGAGGCTGCATAACAAACGCGTAGTCGTTTTCAAAATTTTTGCTTAAAATGACGATCACCTCCGATTTTTTTCGTGAAAAACAAAAATTTGATATTGTTGTTTGTACTCGTTTTGTAGCTCTCTTAAAAATATTTTCGACGATATAAAATTTGTAAAATTCCAAGGGATGGTTTTTTTAGATATGTTATATTCTAGTTTACTTGCCAATTATACCCCTGGAAAATTAGGATGCAGACATTTTTTAAAATTTTCATATAATTATGGTTGTCATAGAAACTAAAAATATATCTTGGGCCTGACAATAAGAATAATATTTTTTTTTGGGCCTTAGCCTAAGTTTCCCTATAGCTATTTGACAGTCGCCAAATGGGCCTGGTCGTTTTGACATAACAACTAAAGCCTATAACTAGAAGATGCTTGATCAATCTCCGGAGCTTCCATCTCAAACGCAACAACAGTAAACTAACGTTTAAATTTCCAAAAACCATAAATCGAAGAGGAAACCCCCAAATTATAATGAATATTAGTTAGATTTTTTGAAATTCTTCTCAAATTTGGCGGGGATTGAGAGAGCATGGCGACGCTAATGATGCCACCAGGTGGAAACCCTAATATGGATGTAAATCCACAGTTACCACCAACTCCTGGTACAGATATGACAGGAATATGTTTTAGAGATTAATTATGGTTAAATTCATATCCTCTTGATCGAAATCTTGTGTTCGATTACTTCCATTTATCACCATTTTGTGATTTTAGCTGTAATAATGAGCAGCTCAGGATGCAACAGATTCATCCTCTCGATATCTCTCATCTCCAGTAAGATCTCTCTCTTTTTATAATCTTGAATTTGCTTCTTTGGTTAGTCTTTACTTAAATTTGTGTTGATTAGGGCAATGTCAAATGACTTTCGCCTTTCGCCGAAGGCACTGATTTGGAGTTTGGTGTGGCTGTGTGCGATTTTGATGACTTTAGGCTTAGACATTGCACCATGTTGATTCAACAACACTAATTTTGTGTTAATTAGGGCAATGTCAAATGACTTTCGCAGTAACAGAAGGCACTGATTTGGTGTTTTAGACCATGTATGGTCTGGCTGAATGCAATTTCTATGACTTAGGCTTAGACATTGCACCATGTGATTCAACAACATTCGGTGAGATTGTAACTCTTGAAGTCACCAATCAATTAGTGTTTTATACTATGTTCAACAAAACCTTGCACATACTAGAAATGTTCTCATATATGCTCGTTCATCTGCTGATATATTGTAATTGTGTAGGAAAATGAGTGGCATTGAATTCAGCCTAAGTGAAGTAATGGAGCCACATCTATTTGTCATTAAAAAACAAAAGCGAGAAGCTGAGAGAGTCACACCCATGCTTACATATTATGTCTTGGATGGTTCTATTTATCAAGCGCCTCAGGTGGCCAATGTCTTTGCAGCTCGAATTGTAAGTGTTCTAATTACTGTCTTATATATCGTAACTTGTTCACATGCTTTCAGTTCTGATAGCTTAAGATCATACAAATTAAACTGCTTGGTATATGTTATTCTTGTGGGAGTTCACATGAAACAATTGAATCGAGGTGTTTCGGATTTCATTTTCATGAATAGATAAGGGCAATTTAGTGAATGTGTCTGTTTGGTTTTCATTTTATTATGTCTTCCTCTGAAGAGTTTGGCTCCCATGGTGGTGGTCAACTAAGAAGATCATACCTTAAAAAAATAAAAAATAAAAAAATGGGAGAGCCTATTCCAGTCCCTCATGAGCTGGGACCATGCAGGGGAGTTATTCCTTCAAATTGTTAGGAGTAGATGGGGGAGGGACAGTGGTATTTTCTTAATGAATCTTCACCCATGACTTCAATTTATACACTTTTTTTCTCATGTCACACCTTCGGTTGATGTTTTTGAATTCGACTTACTTTTCCAGTTTTCAAATGTTGTTCTTCACATTATTTTGAAATTCTCCATCTCTCTACGTTTATTGTTAATCCTGATTAATTTATGATGTGCCAGGGACGAGCTCTTTATCATATATCAAAGGCTTTTACAACTGCTGCATCCAAGTCGGAGAAAATTGGATATGGTACAATAGTTTTACTTCTCATACAGTTGACTTTTCTTTTCCTTTCTCATTCAATTATTCCTTTATTTTTTTGTAAACGCGCCTATCTCTCATAATTTGATGTAAGTTCTTTTTACCGGAAGGTATGGGAAATAACAACAGGTAATGTCAAAGTTGAGTCAAACACACCACTCTTTGATTTGAATAGCATGATCCTTAAGAACTTCAACACTAATTAGCAAATACTACTGATTAGTCATGAATCATGATTCTAACGTCCATAATAAATATCAAAAGAGAATATAAAACTAAGAAATTGATTATAAATAGCTATTATAAGGTTCTAATGTAGGGTTTTAATCCTCTAATGCCTTTTGCCTATCCTCTAGTAGAATAGGTATACCCCTCCCTGGCTTATTCTAGAGTAAAAAGAGAAGAGAAACTAAGAAATTGAATATAAATAGCTACTGTAAGGTTGTAACCCTCTAATGGCTTTTGCCTATCATCTGGTAGAATGTTGAATGAATAAGTATACCCCTAACGCATTCAATACCCTTGGAGTCACGTATCCGAATGCTTATCGCATCCAAACATGTTGTGTATCCGGCAGCGTTGATTTAGAGCCATTTCAGTAGGCTGGTTGAATGGTAAGCATGAAGAATCTTAAGAGAGGGTTCACTTGTTTACATTGATGTTACTTCTACCAAGTCAAAAGGTGTGAAAAACGTAATCAAGGTCTGCCAAATTAGTTAACCAGAGAAAAAATTGAACAGTAAAGTGGTGGGAGGGAAAAACTTATATTCGCCTCAAATTACCCTTGCAGATGATGGAGCTTGATTACTTTTTGGGTTGATCAGGTTTGTATAGAGAGATATCTGATGGGCTGTGATTTTCACAGCATCTCACCTCAGTTTCAGATGTTTGATTAGGATGCTGAATTATATTATAGATGTTTGGCATTATTTATTCCTAATCTCTGAACAACTTTCTGGTTGTACTGTCCGAATCATATTATATTGAAACTCTCCTCAGTCACTGATCTTCTGAGATGAGGGATCTATAGAAAGAAGAGTCGGCTTAGTTTTGCAGCTAGTATTTATAGCTGAATTGTTACTCTTGTGAATCTTTGATGCCTATTTTTGAAAGTATTCTTTTTCTTTTAATGTTTGATTTGAGTTGTAATATTATTCTACTGTTTTGACACAAGCGTACTTTACCATTGTGTGCAGTTGATGGTGAAAATGAGAGTACTGGCACGGAAACAAAGGTTGTAAAAGAAACGATCGATTTTAAGGAAGTAAAACGAATAGACCACATTCTTGGAGCACTACAACGCAAGGTAGACTTATAACTCCCATTTGCTCTTTCCGTAAATGATTGTCGAGGTTTAGAATATAATGTTATTATTAGACATTTTAGCAGATCGCGAAACAATCATGTATAGACTTGAAAATAGGTGTTTTTCTGCGGAAAGTCTCAAAACTAACACCAAAACACACTCCAGATTGAACTAGACATTGTTGAGATTCTTGTGGTTATGTTTGCTTTTCATTTGCAACAGCAGTCTCTCATGTAAATGAAACAACAAAGAAAAAGATGTAATTCTTGCTCATAGCTTCAATTATTTTACCCGTGTATATGCTCTTTTTTAATGGGCTTAAAATCCCTGTAACAAATTTAAGGTGTCAGGGACCTTGCCAACAATATAAGCTCTTACTCACAGCTTTAATGTTTTTATCTGTATATAAACTCTTTCAATGGATTTAATCCTTGTACCAAATTTAGGGTGTCAGGGACCTTGATAACCTAAGGAATCTTTTGAAAGATCAAAATTATTGCTGCTAATTTGGAAGCAAATTGTGCTGCAGATCCTAGTGTAGCTTATTAATAAATTTTTTAGAGATATCAAAGTTACATGTGTTGTTGTCCTCTTTTTGTTGCAGCTTCAACCGGCCCCTCCTCCACCTCCGTATCCAGAAGGTTATGTTCCTCCAACATCTGAAGCAGATAAAGGCCCTGAGAATCCAGAATCAGCTGAACCTCAGCCTCTTCCTCTTGATCCCATCATAGATCAAGGTCCCTCCAAAAGGATGAAGTTTAATTAAGAATCTGAAATGTAGTTGATCCAGCACTGCAATATAATCCTCTGCTGCAAATGTTACAACCCATATATGAAATTAATTATGGAAAAGTTAGATACTGCTTACAAAACAAATTAGCCCACTGTGAAAAGTGTTGTATAAGAGTGGAACCATTAATATTGATTACTGAAGCTCACACATTAATGGACTATCTTAAAGCTTTTGCCTTTTGAAGACATGGCCCAAAACTCTTCTAAGACAATAACTCCTGAAAATTGATTCAATAAGTCAGGTAAAAATGATATTAGATGTACTGGTAATGGAATCCCAACTCATCTAGGGGCTGAGTTGACAACAGCTCCCGTCTTGCATGAGGTCCAGTTGCAGACTTAGACACAGAACCTGACCAAAGGTTAAGAAGGAACATTCCAGATACTTATTACTCTTCAGTATAGAGATGCATACCTGAAGGCATGTGCTTTCCAGATGCCTTTGGGATCTAGGTCCGGGGGAGGATAGGAGGAACTGATTAGCAAGATAAAAAAAGTTAAGATGCATTTAATAGATAGCAAATCCATTGGTAGAAAATGCTCTCGAACTCGGGACTTTAAAATCGGCGGACACTGCTCGTTAGCATGTTGCAAAATTGCTCACTTGCTCAAGGTGATGACGGGCAATAATCATAGTAGAATCAGGGTGAGTTCTCATTGCTGCGAAAGATGGGCGTCACTGGCACAACATTTTGTTTAGTTTCACCCCTTGTATGATGTATAACATCAGAGATTCTTGTGTACTGTATAGACCTCCCGTCTCCTTCCACCCCCGAATCATACATCCATGATCCATCTTCACATTCTAAAATTTTAACCATTAATTTCTTAACTCGTTTTATATTTGTTGAGAAGAAGTCCCAACTTCTGGTCCATCTCTTTTGAAATCCGATACCAGTCAAAAGCGCAAATACCACGATCTCAGCAAAAAGAGTTCCTTCTCCATTGGTAGAATTGGACATAGGCTTTCCAGATTTCCGTCATCTCTCTTAAGTCCTAACATTACCACTGCCATTACCAATCCTTGCGTGCAGAAACGAAGATTAACATTGTGACGAAGATTAACATTGTGATAGTTGGTTGTTTCGTTAAAGAGACTTTAATGGGAGTATAATCAGAGATCTGTTTACATAGAGACGTAGTAAATTGTGTTTGTTTTTTTTTTACTTACTTTTTTCGAAGTGGTTTTAGAAACCCCTGATAAGAAATTTGGGCCAATAGCAGTGGCGGGAACGTGCACCCCGGTTTATGAGGGGTGCACAAATTTACACTCTCTCTACCAATTTGAAGCCACGTTTCGAGAGTATTATACGAAAATGTCAGTGGCACCTGAGTTCTGATAAATACCTCAGAAAAAGATGCGAAAATGTTCTACCATAATGAAATTTTTGATTTGAAAATTTCCGGAGAGAGACAATAAGAGTACCTCATCATATTCTTATACTGAGGTATAAACGAAGAAGCTACAACGGATAAGACTAAAGAGCAAGACATCCCAAACGAAATGACACCCAACTTAGGAAAAGAAAATCTAAACCATCACCACACATGGTTAAAGTTATCATTCTGCCAAGAGACCCAAAACATTCAGCATTTCAAGGAGTTTGAATTTATTCAGTGTGGTCAAGTCTTCACTTTTTCCGAGCTCAGAGTTGAGCTCGGAGAGCTGTATCAAATGGTCATCCACTGTCCTGCAGAATATCTAAAAATTAGACCAATTTTCCAAGCATTCCCATCGATCATAAACACACCAAATAAGTCGTGCGTTTTGTCTTCCCCCATTTTGAGGGTTCCTAAGAAATATAAGAGAAAAGATTCCTACAGTTCTGCACGTCGCAGGCAACAAATATAAAAATAGAAATTGTAGGTGCAAATAATCCACAGAGCTAGGTGGAACCATCCTGGCCAAGGGCGCACCAAGAGAAACAAGTACTGAAAGCACTGAATCACCTCATCGAGCACAGGCGCGAGGAAAGAGGAACGGAGACGGCTCGAGAAGTCGACATAAAGGAGAAAAGATTTGATGTGATGCTCATCGTGTTCGAGGACAATTAATGCACTGACAGGGTTGGTGAAGAGATAAGAGAAGCTCGGCCGAAGCGAGACTCGGCCAAGAATCTGAAGGGCGACACCGATCACCTCCACCAAATGAACGACATCGGGTGATGACACCACTCGGCTAGATGATTCGGCTCGAGGAAAAGGAGAGATCGACCAGAAGCACCCGACAAGTCACCCGAGAAGAACATCCGAGGAAGCTATACCCGAGGCTCAACACCGTAATATCGATGTATCACCACTGCGGCTATAAATAGAGATCGTGTAGGAAGGTAGAGGACAGGTTTTTTGAGGAGAGAAAAGAAGTGAGAGAGCAGTGCTGAGTGTTTTGTGAGCATTGTTGTGTATATTGGATCCTTGTAATCTTGTGTGAAGTAATAAGATCATCCCTTAACCCCCGTGGACGTAGGTAATCATGCCGAACCACGTACATCTTGTGTTCTTCTATGTCTTTGCTTATTTACTTCTTAGCATACATCTTTTGGATGTAGTAGTAGGATTTTCTACATCTACATTCTGCGCCGACTAAGGGGACCGTATAACATCTTCGGATACCTTGAATTCGGTTACCAAAAGAGAAAATCCAAGCTTCTAAGTCACCTTACGTGCTAGTTGAAGCTAAGAGAGAAACTCTTTTGGTTAAAAGTATTGGTAGGCGAGCTTGTGAGGTTTTCTTATCTTTGTTTTCCTAGCAAAACCTTATTGAGTTTGATGTAAGTCCGCTTTGTGTTCTTGTCTTTCGTTTGAATAAAGTCGTCAAGACCAATCATTAAGCTAGGTTGTTTGCTTAAGACGTCTAAGCGAGTTATTGGAAGATCGAGAAGCTCAGAAATAACATCTTTTGATGTTGGTAGAAGCTAGAAGGAAATTCCATCTCGCTGGCTACCATCTATTGATTCAACATCGTTAAAAGAGAGATTCAACAGCTCCTATAAATATCTATTGATGATAGTCGATGCTAAGTGAAAGACTCTAACGGTCGAAATGCATAGGTTGCTAGATTTATCGTTTAAAGATTACCTTTGTGATTAAAAGCTAGATTTCGTTACATTTGTCTTCACTTACTTAATCCTTGAAAAGCTCACGGAGTTTTAGTTTAAAAAACTCGTTTAGTTCTTTTCACCGAATCAACTTCGTCGAGTAAATGCCCTAAAATCTCTTACCTTATGAGTGAGGGATTCCGATCGGGAAAGTCTGGTTAATCTTCTTACGTCGAGTTAAGTGTTTTGTGTTGAGATGAGCTTCTTGATTAAGGGTCGCCTCGTCGTCAACCTAAGCTAACCGTTATAACACCTCAAAGCTCCCGAATGGATCATCTTTGATGATCGGTAGAAGCTAAGTGGAAACGTTATTTCGCTGTTTAAACCTTCTTAGTAAGTTAAACAAAGTACAATAGTGGTGGAGGTAAGACTAACTCGAAGTCATTGAGTTTAGTTTTCCTGAAACTACGGCTGGAAGGATTATAGTGAGCGCTTCGTTAAACAAGTCTCATCTTGATCCTACACTAAAAGCCTCACAGCATCAGTAGAAAACCATAGGAATCCTACGGTACAACCGTCCCCGGGGATTCACGGAAACTTGTGTAGGTAGACCGTCAGCACAACAGTTGTGTAGGGTTGCCATTATTATCAACCATAGCCAAGAAAGAAATCTTCCGATCTAACGTACGGATGATTAATGACTTACGGCACTAGGAATGTTAGGACAAATAATGATTAATGCATAGGGAAAGTACGAAAGCGTGTGTCGTGACAGCTTTTCAAAGATTGTCCTTTACGGTCAAAACCACTTGACCGGGCCGAGATCAACACGCTAGCAAAAATGGAAGTGTCTTGTGAAAACTTTTCCCACCTTACACAATGAAGAATTGTACTTCATCCTTAACCTTTTCGGTGCAGCGGTTGAAGTAAGTCTTGTATACTTTCTTGTAGGTACGAACGGGCGGGCGAGCCAAGGAACAAGGGCGTGCTCGAAGGTAATGGCGAGTACCTCCGGGATGAGCGGGGATCCTAAGCAACCGAAGTCACGAAAGGGATCTAGTGTACAAGAAGGACTCACGGATTCCCGACACGAAGATCATCGGCCAAATAACCGGGGACGAGACTCGGGGCACTAGTCAAAGGCATGACTACGCGACGAGGAGGTCGATTTAGGCCGAGACGATGATCTCCCACCTAGGATGCGAGGATTAACCCGAGCCAGATGAGGCAAGGGAATGAGGACGACATGGTAGACGGAAGAACTACATCGGATACTGAGGAAGAAGAGGAAGTGCAGAAGATACAGAGGAACGAGGGCGAGAAAGACAACCGACAGAGTACCAGCACGAACTAGAACGAGAAGGTGAAAGGCTTAGGCTAGTACACTTAGCAAGGGGCGACCACAACCGAGACAACCCCCGGCGAGCGACCGATCATCCATTAGCTCCATCGTTCCCAGTTGTTCCCTCGACAAGGCCTCCAACCTGCACCCCCAATGTAACAGAAACCAAGTAAATAGCCACTCTAGCCATGAAAGCACCGACCCAATGTTACTCATTATATTGGCAAGCCAAAGAAGGCAAGAAGACCTTATGAGAGAGAGCTGCAAAAGGAGAAACCTAGCTTTAGAACATGAAAACTACCGACTCAGAACAGGGAGAGCGGGGTCGAGAGGATCGTCGAGCCGAGGCGCTTCTAGAAATCACACTCCATCGAAAAACACCCCACCCCCATCCCAGAGCCGAGAACGCATACCCGACCTAATCGACCAAGAGGAGGGTATGGGCCAGCCAAGAGATTCTTCGACCGAGGAAGAGGCAACCAATGAGGGTACGAATGCGACAACCAAACAAAAGATCGAACAACTTGAGCGGATGGTCAAAAAGCGACGAGGAAACAACGAGGACGATAAGCTAGCGAAGTAATCGGTGAAGCCCGGAAGACACCGTTTACCAAGGAATGGATCGGACTTCATTCCCGCCCAAGTGTACGTTGCCGATCTTCCCATCTAGGTTTGACTACACGGGTGACGCGGTAGAGCACATCAAAATGTACAAGCATGTCCTTGTTCTGATGGAAGAATTATGATGTGGTCATGTGCAAATTCTTCCCGACAAGTTTGGAGGGCGAGGCAAAGAGTCAAGTTCTACACCACCCGATGAATCAGTTGGAAGCTATGCGATCTGGTGGAAACCTTCCTTGAGACTTACATGCATAACAATATAGCTCGGCCCAAAGTCAATAAGCTCTTCACACTTGCACGAAGATTCAGGGAACCGCTGCGCTCTTTGACGGACAGATGAAGAAAGTTATGTACGGACATTGGAAAGGTGTCGGTCGATCAACAGATATTCGGTTTTGAGAATTCATTAGGGAAATCGGATCCCATTTGGGTAGCAATGTACACTGAGAAGCCTAAAACATTAAGAGAGATCCGGAAGATGCAAGAGCACTACATCGCCTTAGAGGAGATTCCGGAAGGAGCGCAAGATAGAGGAATAAAAGAGACAAGCGCCACAATAGAGGCAACCCCACGAGGAGCCCCGAAACGATCCGAAAGTTTGGGTCGAGAAAGGAAATAAGCCTCGTCATGAGCCTAGATCTTACACTCCACTAAATGCACCATTAGAAGAGATATTCAAGGAAGTCGAAAAGAGGAATGATATCCGATATCCTAAGACTCGGGAATTCGGTTTGACAAAACAAGGAACCACCCGAGTTTTGCCATTACCACCGATTTGAGGCCATTCAACTAACGATTGTCGGGAGGTGAAAGACATCGTCCACACCTAATCAGAGATGGATATTTACGACATTTCGTCAAGACATCGCCGACACTCCGCTCAACCCGACGTCCCCAAAAGGCACCAAATAAGAATCAATCCCCGTTACTTTGCAACACCATATCGCACTCGGAAACTCAAGGGTTCGATTTGGGAACCGGTATCACCTCGAGGATTCATAAAAGGGATCGATCGGGCAAGGAAATCCTCGGTGTGGCCAAAACCCCGCCCATGGAACCATGGATGATGCAGCCCGATCACCTTCTCGTGAAAGACGTCACATTGAATGGTCAAGCACATGGGGATCCCTTAGTAATAACTCTGTGATCGAGGAATGGGGCATCCGAAGGATATTAATGGACAGCGGCAGCTCAGTCGAAGTCCTGTTCTATGACACTTTCAAGAGGATGGAATTGTCCGATGACATCCTGATCCCGTCGACCTATCGAATCTACGGCTTCAACGGTACGGTGACAGTACCAAAGGGACAAGTCACCCTCAGAGTCTCGGACGGGGAGGGATTCCTCGACACACTCACCACCTTTTGCGTGGTCGACGTTGTGTCACCATACGAAGCGATTCTGGGTCGGCCGTGGCTTGCAGGAATTAATGGAGTCGCCTCGGCCAATCACCAAAGATTGTGGTTCCCATCTTATCGAGGAGTAGTAGAGGTGCTAGGTGACCCCCAGGCGGCGAGGCAGTGCGTGCAGATAGATGTCCAGCAAAATGAAGAGAGGCGATCGAGGAAACGCTAAGAAAAGAACAAGTCTAAGGAAATAAAGGCGGGAGAAGAGTTGGAAAAGGTGATGTCACAAGCCATCGCTACCTATGAAGCTGGCGAGAAAGAGATCTTATAGCAATCACAGGAGCCGGTAACAGTCGGCGAACCAAAGCAAAATTTCTCGGCCTTAGAAGCTACCCGACAAATCAATCGGGTGCCGAGGAAGAGCCAAAAATAGTGAGAATAGGGACTCTCTTGACAAGCGAACAATCTCGAAGTTGAAAACTCTTTTAAAGGAGCACATGGATGTATTCGCACAGCAAATGCACGATATGGAAGGAATTGACCGGAGTTTGCTCGCACCACTGGGATAAACCCCAAGTTCAAGCCTATCCGACAAAAGATGAGAAGAATTGCACCCGAGCTGCAAACGGCGGTGGATGCCGAGTTAAAGAAGTTGCACGTGGTAGGAATCATTCGAAAAGCCCAATACCCGCAATGGATATCTAATATGGTGATAGTCCCCAAAAGGAATGGAGGTGTTCGAGTCTGCATCGACTTTAGTGACTTAAACAAAGCATGCCCAAAGGATAGCTTCCCCCTCCCCAGCATCGATCAGCTAGTAGAATCCATAGTCGGGTATAAGGCGATAACACTCATGGACGGATATTCAGGGTACAACCAAATACCCCTGGCCCCCGAAGATCAAGAGCATACATCCTTCTTCACACCAAGAGGGTTGTATTGCTACACCAAAATGCCATTTGGATTAAGAAACGCAGGCGCCACCTATCAAAGGTTGGTGGAAGACATGTTTGAAGATAAAATACACAACACCATTGAGGTATATGTGGACGATATGTTGGTCAAGAGCAAGGTGGCCACCAACCACATCGACGATCTCCGAGGCATATTTCAAACCATGAGAAGGTACAAGATGAGGGTAAATCCGGCCAAGTTTTTAGGATACATAATCACCGACAAAGGAATCGAAGCCGACCCAGATAAAATCAGAGCCGTCGTGGAAATGCCATCGCCTGTAACAGTTAAGGACGTGCAACGATTAAATGGGAACTTGGCGGCCTTAGGACGATTCATCTCTCGGTCGTCTGACAAGTGCAAGGATTTCTTCGGGACATTAAGGAAAGGAGAGAAGTTTAAATGGACCGAGGAGTGTGAAGAAGCATTTCAGAAAATTAAGCAACATCTCGCGAGTCTTCCGGTGTTACAAAGACCCGAGCCCGAGGACATACTAACACTATATCTTGGGGAAACCAGTCATGCCATTAGTGCTGTACTCGTCAAGAACGTGGGAGGGGAGGAAAAGCCGGTGTATTTCATAAGCAAAACCATGAATCCAGCAGAAAGGAACTACACCATGATCGAGCAACTAATATTAGCATTGGTGTTCGCAACACAGAAGCTTCGGACGTATTTCCAAACTCCCAAGATTCGGGTGCTCACAAAGTCCTCCATAGAATCAGTACTCGACAATGCGGCCCGAGTTGGGACGGATCTCTAAGTGGAGTGCACAAATAAAGAAGTTCGACATTTTTACGAAATGAGAACAGCAAGTAAAAGCACGAAGTGGCCGACTTTACGGCGGACTTCCCTCTCGGCGACGAAGATGAAGTAGAAGACATCCGGAATGGAGGAAGACCGAGAGGACCCGTCAGACCTACTCGAGACATGCAACCCGACACGATGGGAGGTTTTCGTGGATGGGTCATCCAATAAAGACGGATCGGGTCTAGGATTGGTCTTCACGACGCCAAAGGTCAAAAAGATGGTCCACTCCTTTAGGCTTGAATTTAAAGCGACTAACAATGTCACGGAATACGAAGCGGTAATACATGCTTTGTGTTTGATAGTGGAGATGGGAATCCAAGAGGTACGACTTACAAGCGACTCTAAGCTAGTCGTCCGACAAATCAGCGGGCAGTACGCCATACATGACCCCTTACTACAGAAATATTGGGAGCTCGCCCAATTCTACATCGGCCAGATACCGAGCATCAAATTTCGGCATATACGTAGGAAGAACAATCGCCACTCGGACGCCTAGCATACATTGCTTCCATGTTGTGAGATGCAAGCGTCGAAGGTATCGAGTTATGAGAGTCTTAATGCCCTCGGTACAAAGTAATTGACAAAAGAAAATATAAAAGATTTGTTGTAAATTATGAGAAGAAGAAGACTAGAGACCGTGGACATCGGCGCACATGTCGCGGCAACCACTGCGATCGATGTCGGGCCGATGATTAGAGGAAACCGATTCACGAATATCTCGAAACAGGAAAGTTGCCCAAGGGGTGACCCGAGATCAACAAAATCAAAATCAAAGCACGCTGCGTCGTCACGAGCTTCGAGACGGCACTCTATACTGAAAAGTCATACCTAGGACCATTACTAAGGTGCACGAGTAAAGAAGAAGGGCATACGATCCTCAACGAATGCACTATGGGGCGGCAATCCAGGGAAACCACGGCTCGGGCCGTAGCCTAGCAAAGACGAGCTAAAACCATGGGATATTTCCTGAACGGCCGTACATGAACGAGGACGCGAGGCATATGGTCCTCATCTGCGACGAATGCCAAAAATTTGGAAAGAAGATACATGCACCCTTTCTCCTCTTATAGTAACATTAAACTCATGGAATTATCGCCACTGGCCTTTCGCTAAATGGGGGATCGATATCGTGGGACCATTGCATGTCGGATCGGGGCGGAAAAGTACCTAATTGTAGCCACCGACTACTTTACTAAATGAGTAGAGGCCGCTCCATTGAAACACATACGGGATAAAGATGTTTTCCGATTCATCTTGGAACACATCATATGTTGCTTTGGAGTACCGGCAGCAATCGTCTCTGACAATGGGAAACAACTACGGGGCAAGAACATCGACTTGCTATTCAACACCTACAATATTCGAAAGAGCAAGTCTACACCCATGTACCCCCAAAGCAATGGACAGGCCGAGATCACAAACAAAACCATCGCCGATAACCTGAAGAAAAGGCTTGACGGGGAATATGGAGAATGGTGTGAAGAACTTTATAACGTTTTGTGGGCATATAGGACAACTCGCAGAGAGAGCAAACCGGATTATCGCCTTTCATGTTAACATATGGGACCGAAGCCATCCTTCCCACGAAGCAATGATACCTACAACAAGAACCGAAGCATGGAGACGAAATATCTCGGCGGATCTTATCCTGGCTAAACTTGACGATCTAGAAGAAACAAGAGAGATGGCCTGCAGAAAATGGAAAATTACCAACGAAGAATCCAGCGAGAGTACAACAAACGGGTTCGACCCAGAGAATTTAACCAGGGCAGTTGGTACTAAAGCATCTACCCAGTTATGAACGTGATAAAAAAAGGCGGAAAATTAGCAGCACGATGGGGAGGACCCTACACCATTGTTGAGAAGGTCGGTGAAGGGGCATACAAGATACTAAAACCGGACGGAACACCTGAGCCACGACCGTGGAATGCTACGCGACTAAAACTATATCACCCATGAAAGCAGGTATGATATATTGTCATTTATTTCCGTGAAAGGCCAGTGGGGTTGGAAATATGACAAGTGCGTCTAAATGGTCGTTTAGAACCCGGGGCGATGGCATTGTGCAAGTGCCGGGGCGACTTACACTAAGACGGACTATTCGAACTCGGGGCGACGGCAGTTCGCAAGTGCCGAGGTAGTCCTAGGGCCACGGCGGTTGGAAACCAGTGGGTCGATTGTCGGGGCATGAGTACTCGAAAATCGAGCGGTCAACATTGCTCCCCTCGCAAGTGGCCGAAATCACTTGCCCAAGAAAGTTAATCGATAACTTCTTGGGATATCGATCCCTTAGAAATTAGGAAGGACCAACTACCACTGCCACTAGATCTCGAAAGACGGTGATGAGATACCTCAATCGGGACATGGCATTGGGCCCGATGACCCTCCCGATGAGTGTGTTCGACGAAAACGACATTTATGATTAACCAATCTACTCATGTTTATGCAGGCATATATAACTTAGTCGCAAAAATAAACCATACATTGTCGGCGTAACATAAGTAAGAACAGTAACATGCATAATAGTGTCGGATAGCAAGAAAAACAACCAAACTGGCGACGCAGCACCCCATTAAAAAGTGTACGAGAAATTGAAGGCGTTCGAACGGATTACAACCCATGGCAAAGGGTAAGACAGCGACGCAGCGCTACAAAAGACAATCTTACTCTTTAGAAGGAACCGGACCCGGAATCGCCCTCTTAGCAGCAGCATCGGCTCGTTTCTTATCAAGCACCGCCTTTACACCGTCATTGACCTTCACAACAAGCTCATCGTTAAACTTCGCCTTTTCAGCAGTGAGATCCTGTGTCAGCGCATCGACGCCGCTTCGGCGGTGGCTACCAGCTCGAGTAGTTTAGACTCCTTCCCCTTCAATCGGGCATTCTCCTCTTCTAACGATGCCACCTTCCTCTTCTCGGCTGCCAAAACAACAAGAGCGGTCAGTTACATAATAACAGCACTAGGACAACAACAAGGAAAACACAATACAAGGCGCACCACCTTCCAATAAAGGGGTAACTACTCTAATGGTCCCTTCAGACTCAGACAAGCTACACTCGAGAGAAGACATCTTGGAAGAAAGTTCTAGATATCGTTGTTCGTTAAACTCATTAGAGGGGCAGTACTTATTATGATCACTCCATTCGTCCCTCTGCGGGAATGGGCTATCTGCAAACCTCCGATAATTGAGCGCGAACCCACTCCAACTCCTCGAAACCTTCTTGGACTCTCACGAGCTTCTCAAGGGATTCTTGGCTACACCTCTCGGCAAAGATTCTTCTCCCCAAGATCCGAAGGCGTCTGCGTGCAAGTCTCGAACACAAGCCTCGGCCGACCACATTGACTTTCTAAGTTATCGGCCAACAATGTTTTATCGGCGGCAATACCTTGGAACCGAGCTAAGCTCGCCCTAAGATTATCGATTTCCTCGGGGACATACTCAAAAGTCTCATAACGATGCGGTGGTCCTGCTGCGGACCCTCAATCTCGGTCTCCAGACGATCGATTTTATCATCTTTGTTGACAATCCTTTGTTGTAAATTCGACACGTGATCCTGTTCTATATTAATTTCTCTTTTCAACAAACGATACCTCGTAGCAGCATCGGCCTCCGCACTAGAAGTTTCGGCTAGGAAGGCAGTACTAAACTTAGGATATTGGCACTACAGAATCAATCATAAACACGTGAGAGCTAAATAATTACCTTGGGTCTCGGTTAGTCGTTTTTTCCAGCCCCCGGGATCTCTCACGCTCTTGCTGTAATAAGAGATGGAGATTCTCTCTCTCGGCAACCTCCCTACGCTGAAGGGCAGCGTTTAGCAACGAGCGGTTGACATCCTACAAACACCAACAACGTTAGCACTGACCCTACAACTTGAATGCATGACCTGATCAACGCAACTCACCAGCAGGTCAAAAGTACTATTCAGGCTGGCATCATACAACGAGACCGCCTTGATCTTCTCTTCATCCGACAGCAAGGCAAAATCAGGAGAAATAAGAGCTCCAAGGGAATTACACATAGGGCCTGAGACGGTAAATGAGGTGTTGCTCCCTGAATTAGGAACCACAGGAGAAAGGGGCTCTAGAAACTCTCCCCCGAAGCAGTGTTCTCTACTTCCCGAGTACCCGCGTCATCCCCACCAGACTTCTCCGATTGCTTCGGCTCCTCTTCATCACCATCGGCTTCGTCCTCCCCATTAAAAAGATCATCATCATCATCACCATCAGACTCAAGATACACAACACCATCATCAAGAACAACCCCTCTACCAGCTGACTGCTGGGGCACAGTTTTTTCTGGGACGCGTAAATCGCCCATAGTCTCCTTGCCCTTACCACTAGGCTTCCCACCTACAAGGGTAGACGAAACATCAGAAGTTTTCTGAGGCGACTTCCTCATGAAATGCGATAAAGGCAGCCGATCCTCAAGATCCTCACCATCCCTCGCCGAAGCACCTCCAACATCATCGACCCTCAGCTTCTGCGCATGAGCCAATGTCAGAATCATTAAAGGCAACAAATAGGGGCAAGTACATGTACTACAAAGAAGGAGTAATATATTTGTTACCTTCCTTGTTTCCTCCTTGGCCCCTGCACCAGAACCCCTATCCCTTTTGCGAAGAACGAGGGAATCAGAAGGAACGCTCTAGAACTTGGACTGAAAACACACAGAAATTGAAACATCGCCCTATCAGTTACCCGAGCCGATCAAATAAATCTAAATCCAAGAAACATACTTACTCGATCAACATTGACCACCCAGAAGGGATAAGGCTCGGACGGAGGAGGAAAATTGCCGCTCAGAAGGGGACCAGAGATAACCATAGGAACTCGGTCCCAAGCCGCATCACTAGTATGACGGGCATGTATGTTGGAACTCTTCCCCTCGGGATCCTCGTCCAACAAAAGCTTCTTGACACCCTCAGGAAGAGTTTTATGACGATGTGGGCTAGCAACAAAACCAGCAAGGTCACCATTGGTAGCGATCCTACTTCGATAGTTATCGGCAAAAGCGGCGGGAGTATAGTCACTCGCCTGGGAAGGATCGTAGGTGGACCAGGTGGTAGGAGTACACTCGCCTCGACTGCGCCTCTCCCACTCGGATAAAATACGAAAGGTATTGTCATTCCACTGAGCCAAGGCACGGGAAGGGCGAATCTTAGAAAGAGCCTCGTACCAAAACGAACGGCTGGGATCGTACAAAGGAAAACGCAGCCCGAGCTCTAGCTGACCCCTGGTGACAATGGTCGCCTCGGCCGAGTGTGGAAACTTTAGAACATCATCCTTCTTTAAAACGCCTTTTTGGCCCGACAAGAGCCTGACGTCATAGCCATGAAGATTGAATTCATCTTTCAGCTGTCGGACGAATTGTTCATCCGACAAGTCTCTGGCAGTTCTCTTGTCAGCCCTACATGAAAACGAAGAAGGATTATCAGAAAAGATAGAATCCAGAGCACGATAATCATGCCTAGAGGGCTCTCCATAACAAACGAGAGAATCAAGCGGTACACCGTCTTCATCGAGAAAACACATAGCTCACGCACCTTTTTTCCACCATGGAATGGGTTGAAGACGCCATGAAAGCTGGTAGACAGGAGGAGTAAAAGTACTACCGGAATCGGAAATTACAGCGGCAATGGAGACTAAGAAGACCCTGGACAGAGAAAGAAGAGGGAAGTAAACCTATGGAGAAGATAACTAATGGCGAGGAAAGAAGCAGAGGAGAACGGAGAGAGAGGAGAAAAAATGGCTAAGGAAAAGTAAAGAGAGAATGAGGTTTAAGGATCGAGACTTATAAACCTCACCCGTGGTAACCGACGAGGAAGGTAAACCGGTTCTGACAAATGAAGAAAGTGGGGAACATCATGGCGCGAGAACCCGCATGACTGAGGACGTGGGAAGATGAGGCGGTTTCTTCCCCACGTGTCGATCACACGAGTGGAAGAAGGGGCATAAATGTAGGTGCAAATAATCCACAGAGCTAGGTGGAACCATCCTGGCCAAGGGCGCACCAAGAGAAACAAGTACTGAAAGCACTGAATCACCTCATCAGGCCTGGGCGCGAGGAAAGAGGAACGGAGACAGCTCGAGAAGTCGACATAAAGGAGAAAAGCTTTGATGTGATGCTCATCGAGTTCGAGGACAATTAATGCACTGACAGGGTTGGTGAAGAGATAAGAGAAGCTCGGCCGAAGCGAGACTCGGCCAAGAATCTGAAGGGCGACACCGATCACCTCCACCAAACGAACGACATCGGGTGATGACACCACTCGGCTAGATGATTCGGCTCGAGGAAAAGGAGAGATCGACCAAGCACCAAACAAGTCACCCGAGAAGGACATCTAGGAAGCTATACCATGCTCAACACGTAATATCGATGTATCACCACTGCTGACTATAAATAGAGATCGTGTAGGAAGGTAGAGGACAGGTTTTTAAGAGAGAAAAGAAGTGAGAGAGCAGTCTTTGAGTGTTTTGTGAGCATTGTTGTGTATATTGGATCCTTGTAATCTTGTGTGAAGTAATAAGATCATCCCTTAACCCCGTGGACGTAGGTAATCATGCCGAACCACGTACATCTTGTGTTCTTCTATGTCTTTGCTTATTTACTTCTTAGCATACATCTTTTGGATGTAGTAGTAGGATTTTCTACATCTACAGAAATGTTAAATATGTATCGGAAAATCTCAACCCAAAGATCTCACTAATCACTATTGATCCTAACAGATTTCTTTGTTTACTAGTAGACCAGAAAGAGTTGACAACTACTTGAGCTCCAATCCATAAATAGCTAGCCTTGATATCTCATATTTCTAGGGGAAAAAAAAGCTTTAAGAGTTTTTGTACCAAAGTCTGCAATGGCAACAAGTCAAAGTCGCGGTTCCAGATTAGGCTTCTTCCTTCTGATTGCCCTTGTCTTTGCTAGTTATATTCTGGTGTCTGTTGCGCGTAAGTAATCATTTAGTTGCAAATGCACCATTGAAGTGCTCATCAAATTTTAGTTGGTTGTTGAATTACTAATAAAACTGGGCTGTTTGCTAATTAATTTTTTTTCAGAAGAGTCAGAAGACGACCCCAAGGCAAAAATAATGGCAATACTTGCAAAACTGAAGAAGAAAGATTGAAGAAGAAAAAGGGCCTCGAACTCGAAGATTAGTTCCTGCCGTTAATGAAATTGCTTGCTTGCTTGTTGTTGTTGACTATCAGTGCTTGTTTTGTGTCTGTGTAGAAAATTGTGGGCGGCATAATTTACACCTAAAAATTGGGGAGTTTTAGAGAAAAATTATACTTGAATCATTTTGATTTGTACAATGTTTATTGTTAAATGTTGTGGTTCTGGTTGTATTTTCTTGTTTACGGGGTTGTTAATTTTTCTGATCAGGTTTGTGTATTTAGTTTTTTGAGGAGAAAAAAGGTTACCATATTAAGAAGAAAACTTAAGAGATATTGTGCACCGTTACATCAATGTCGTATTTTCCATTTGAAATGAAACAGTCTCCAAATGTCTCTGCTCAGGCTAAGCATTGTTAACGCGGTTATTAATCTTTCTGTTCATGCTTGCATATTTTGTTGCTAAATGTAGTCGTCTTTGTTTCATATAAAGAGATGCCAAGCATATAAATAGAGTGCACTTTGTATAAACAATTGAAAAAACTGTCAGGTAATATTTGGTCCTTAGGGTTTTTCGTGTCAGTGGCGATACAAGAGATGCCACCCTTCAAAAAAAAAAAAAAAGAAACAAGAGATGCCAAAATGTAGAATCAATCGGAGTTTTACGTACCATGTTGGGAGTAAATTACCGGAGAGGGAGATAGAAAATAAAAGAACCTCATCATACCATTAATGTAATGAGGTAAACAGAGAAGCTACACTCTATATAAAACATATAGATACAGCAGCTATCTCAGTTTTGTTTATTATTACAAAACATAAAAGAACAAGACATCCCAAATGAAATAACACCCATACAGCAAATCTAAATCATCACCACCCAAGGGACAACAACAACAACAACAACAATAAAAACTAATACATGTAGACAGACGTCTGTTACGAATTCACACTGATGATAACTTTTCGTGGTTGATCTTATAAAACTTCTGCTTTTTTTTTTTTTTTTTTTCCTTCTTCACCATTTGAGCTTGGCAGGGAAATACTGCAGAAACACAAATTAAACAATGTGAACCAATTAACACATGAAACCATACTTTGTGTTACTAGAAATACTGAACGTTCGAATTGATATATATATATATATATACCTTTTCAATAAGGGACAAGTAGTAGGGTTTCACTTCTTCTTGGTTAACTCTCACTTTGCTTTTGCTATACAAATCATATTTGCTGTTACACGATACGAGAAGTCGAGCTTAGTAATAGACTATATGCAAGGGATTATATATCAATCAAGTGGAAATGTACAAAGAGACATACTTGAAGACATGAAGCCATTTGAGCATTTCATGGTCCTCATCATTCATAAGGTGTCTATATGCTCCAGACCGGTGCATTGCTAGAAAAGGGAAAAAAAAACTAAAACTGTCAGTCAAAGTCAAGTCAAAAAAATGAATAAGAAAAGTCAAACATGTGAATGATGAAACAAATGAAATGAGGTAATATCAGACCATAGAAGGAATGGAATCTGATGATAAATAGTGCAGCTGGAGGTAATGTGGTGTTGTTTCCTTTTGACACCTGAAGAAAACAATATGTCACGTCAGCAAATCACGATACAGATTGAGATTTCAGGAGAACGTTGTTCAGACTTCAGAGTGTAGACAGAATTGGACTCGCAATTCCAGTGATGCATGTTGCTTACCAAGTACATGTACTCATCGTGGCCCCATGACATTGTAACCTTATCAAGACCACAGTTCTCAGTGTAAACCCCTAGTTTGGTGTTGTAAAGTGGGTTATCATTGTCTGGGTTCTCCTTGAAGTACTGAGATAATCAGATAAAACAATCCATATTATAATCCGATTAGAGTTGTCCTAGTTTGAAACTCACGCGATTTTGCAGTTATTTCCAAAATCATGTTGTTTTACCTGGTGATGAACGATATTTTCATCGAAAGCACATCCAAGTGGGAATGTATCACCTGTATGCGCATTCAAGTAGGTTAATATGAAGGGTGAAAAAATTATGAAGGGTGAAAAAAATTATACTCATTGAGGATCCAGCTGCTGCATGAGAGGATATAGAGACTTACCAACAACACTCCATTGAGGCTGGTCGCCAAATGCTGGGTGCAACAAAACTTTGCCCAAATCTGGCAATATAATTACAAAACCACAGTAAGAAAAAATGTACCATAAATGTAGGTGCATATATACTTTGTACATTGGGAATATATAAATATTACCATGGATAAGAGCAGTAAGGTGAAGCCAATCTTCATTAGGGTAATCCCTTCTGATAGCTTCAGCAGTTTGAAGAAGATGTTCAATCTGAGGTTCATCCAAATCTGGGTCACTCTCATCAACAAATTCATTGAGGAGTTCACAGCATTCCCATATACTCATCTCAGTTTTGTCTAGCTTTTCATAGTACTCCTTCTTCTTTATTGCCTGCCCAAGGTAAGATAGATACCAATGCATTTTATGTTAAGTTAAATAAATATCCACAAATTACATACCCATATGATGATACTGTGATTTTAACAGGTTGTTTATGAAAAAACAAAATAATTTGACATCTGACTCAGGCCCGAACATTGCTTAAATTAAATGAAAGCCGCTAAACGTGTCTACATGCTGATTCGGCGTGCTTATCTGACTCAGGCCCGAACACATGGGTGAAAGAATGTATATTTGTGCTAGCTAACTGGAGAATCTTGATGTATGATAAGAAATTTCTGTTTCATAAGTGGGTCCCACAGGGTTTGGATGTTTCAGAATTTATAGTTAAGGACGCTCTTCAATCTTCACTTTTTAAAGAGTCTTCTTAAAGTTGTCTTTATATCAAAGAAGGACAACTAGAAATCTTATAAAGAAAAAGGACAAATATTTGATACGGAATATGGCCTTCTTTGAGAAGTAGAAAATCGAAAACGTTCAATGTAAGTCCCCTTTTGTCCTTAACTAGAATTACTATAAATAAAACTTGGGGTGTAAAAAAGAATTTAATGAAAAAAAGGAAAACAAACTTACGAATTCATAGGTTTGATTGATATGATTTGTTTTGTAGAACTTTTCTACGGATTCTTTTCTTTCGCTCTCCTTATCATAATCCCTGCATTATTCATAATTTAATTCTTTTTCATTATAATTCACTTTTCAGAAAATTTGTATAACAAGAAAAAAGAAAAACATAAATTTTATATATCCTCGGTAGTTATTATGACGCGAGAAACAAATAGCTCGTTGACATGGTTAAAATGACAGAGAACTAGAAACCTGAAAGAACTAGAAACCTGAAAGAATGACCAAAGGCATTGTTTTCCGGAACTTTGAATCCTTCGTCAAGTTTCAAATCCTGTTGTTCTTCTTTTGTTACTTCTTCTCCATTAGTGATCTCTTCCTTGTGGTCAGGGTTGTTGTTTTCAACAACAACTGGTTCTGAAAATACATTATAATCAACATCCAAGATGTGAGTAAAACATGCCCAATATATTTTCATCAAATTATGGACTAAAACAACAATATATACCTGGAACAATGACCGTCATGGTGGATTACTAGAGAAGAGGAAGAGGAAGAGAAATACTTAAACTTTTGAAGAACAACAAGATGGACTTAAAATTTTTGAAGAGATAATAAAATTTTCAGAGAGCCTGAGAACCCTAAAGGAAAATAGAGATCCTTATATAGGGTGGTTTGAGCAAGTCACGGGACCCCGAATATTGCACTAAAATTTAGAAAATTGTACCCGTCAAAGGACTGCCGTTAATTTTGTCAATGTACCGAAATAACCTTGGACAAACTAAACTTATCAGATTATGGATTAATGGTGGGTGGTAAATATAGATAATTATATTGTATCTGCGTGTGTAGATAGTCAGATCCTTATCCAAGTAATTAATTTAAGGATTTGGTTTATTTACTATTTGCAAATAGGTTAATTACGTACCGTTGATAAACTTAAGTGTTCCTATTTAAGAATTTTTTTCTAACTGTTTTCTGGATTAAATTAGGATAATTGAATTAGCTCTTAATTTTGTTAAGTTTAGCATGTACACGTAATTCTCAAATCGGGTACAGCTTGTTCTATGCCCATGCAATGCAAAAAAAAAAATGTTATACAAAATTTCGTTAATAAATCATTTTACATTGTTGCATCATTCGTAGTATTTTGAAGAAAGATGGTAATGCTAATGACATGAAATCCCAGCTGATTTAGGGGTCAAGACAACAACAGAACTGAAACTAGTGAACAGCAGAAGTAGCTGAAGCTCTTGTAGTGAAGGCATGAGGGACCTGGGCTATTCAAAAGGGAATCAAGAGAAGCCCATTTTGGTGGGAAATTTGGTGGCCACGAAGGCACCGTAATTTGTCCAAAGTGTGAACCGTTTGTATCTATAATATGAGGTTCTATGAAAGAGCATTTGCATTAACATATTGAAACCTACCCTCCTCTATCTTGTTTTAATAAGGACAGAGTACTACAAGTTGATATATTAAATCGTACCATTTATTGCAGAAACAGAAACCCTTCGTAGCCTTTGGTAGGAAACCCAGTCTACTATTTCGAATGCCTTCGACATGTCAACCTTAACTCATAATCGAATTCTCTCATTCTTTGTGCTCTGTTTCATTCATAAGGCCTACTTTGCTTATCACACAACACTTTCAAAGGCGGGCCTTCCATACCGCCAAAGTAGATTCCCCAAGTAAATTCGTCCAAATGCCGCGAGGGTATTATCGGTATTATAGTAATTTAACATGAGAAAGTAGTTGCGATCTATGGATACGTTCGCATGGAGGGTATTTCACTATTCATTATTGGCTTTTGTTAACTTGTATACCCGTATACATGTTAAGGTTTAATAAAAAATTATTTTATGTTTTTGGAAATTGGGTTTTTTTGTCTTATTCTACTAGAAATTGGTTTTTCTTGCACCAAAAACAACAAATTATGTTCCCAATGTAAAGAATTGTTGTTTTCAATGCAATAAAACAAACAAATCTTGTTTCCAATGCAAGAATTTATTGTTTTAGTGAACCTTAACATGTATACGGGTATACAAGATAAGATGACCCTTCATTATTCGAGTCAGGAAAATGTGGGTAAACCGGTAAAGAAAGTAGGTAAAATGGGTATGAATCACACGTCAGAGTATCGTGTATTCTTTTGGAAACTAAGAATCTTCCAATAGTACCGTGGCTGAAAAGCTGAATCTGTTGTCCATCTGATCTGACACCAAAAACTCATCAGCACGTACGTGTTAGAATAAAGTTACACTTAGTGTTTTGTCGGTGATTAATTGCAAGACAATTGCCTACATCTGAAAGTTGAAATCCAAGGTTCCGTGCATGAATCATCAAGATATGTGGTGACAGGTGACTGTTTTTATCCGAGAAAATATCACAGGTCCGTATCTATCACAAAATAAAAACAAATGTAAACGAAGCAACATATATAGATTATCAGCTATCTTAGCTGTCTAGCCACTTGTGTCTACACATTGTATTTGCCTAAGCAAAAATAAATCGATCCCACACTTAATGTTTCTTCATCAATATGCGCTAACTTATTTTTATTTTTACTTACTTAAGACCATTGATTCCAGGACAGTCATGGCTCATGTTTGATTTAGTGACAGTTAATCTCTAGCCATGAAAGGTAGAGCCACTCAAGCCACATATGGAAACAAAAATGATGAGTCATGGCTGATTTAACATGTTATGGAATCTCTCATAATGACTAGTTGTGTCATGCATGCTAAGCCAATCTAGTCCAGCCATTTCTTATCCTGGAATTAAATTAATGATCAAAAAGCATCACCCAAAATATTAAACTCCCGCAGATTAGATACATTAATTTTTTTAATAACAAGTGCTCAACAAATGATTAAATTAAGAAGTTAATACTAAATTGCTTAAAAGGAAACCTTATTTCTTGGAAATTTATTCCAAGGATAGGTTTGACTCTGAGTGCACTTTTGAGGACAGATATGTTTTTGAAAATAGTTTTTAAGTCATTAAAAGGGACAGATCTGGAAATACATGAGAAGTATTGCTAAATAAGAATAGGATGTAAGACCAATTATTGTCAAAAAGGTAATCCTTGGATGTTATAAATGATAGTTGCTTGTCCTTGATCTCTATTTCCATGCAAGATGGTGTCTTTTTCGTTTTGTTCTCTCTGACCAACTCTTTTATTTGTCTCTTGTGATCTTGCCAGTTCAGAGGTACTAACTACAACAAACACGCTTTTCAACACACTAGTTCCAGCAGCGAATGAAGTGCCGAGATAAGAACTGAAAAATGGTAAAGAAAGAAGATTTGATGTTTACACCCAAAGTATGTAAGTGCCGTAATTCTTGCTCACTGTTTTTCTTTCCATGGCGATTAACCTGGGGCTTTTGCAGGGATGTCGTAAAGTTATACCACAGAGTTAAGAAGAGGGTGCCTGGTGGCTTAAGTAAAACAATTTCAGAAGTTGGAAGCAAAAATATTTTATTTCACAACGAGTTAATCTTTTTGTTTCGAGAATTCACTTTAAATCGTGTTCTCAAATTAATTTTTTTTTGACCTTTTTGCTTCTAGAATTTAAAA
Source organism: Papaver armeniacum (assembly GCA_023531295.1). NCBI lineage: Eukaryota > Viridiplantae > Streptophyta > Magnoliopsida > Ranunculales > Papaveraceae > Papaver > Papaver armeniacum. The sequence continues at coordinate 91,322 of JAJJWW010011986.1, read as the reverse complement.
ACACTTAAATAATTTAGAGCCAAATAAATGTTCTATAATATTTCTAAGATGAATATACATTAAATAAACATATGAATTTCACCTTTTTTTTTCTTTCTTTCCGAGAGCTAATCGCTAAAGTTAGTAACTAATCTTGTTCGGTCATTAAGAGTCGAGGATTACAATGTATGGAACGATGAAAATAACCACAAGTTCACCTTTAATAGAGCAAAAACATTGGAAATTTTAGGTGGCTACAAAAAATTCACTTGAATAAGAAGTATAAGGACAAATTAATAACAACAATTGAGAGACGAAGCAATTACTGATGCAAACTCAACATGAAGAGCGATATTCTGCTAAAAGTATCCGTCTTTTTTTTTTATCGACAAAGAAAAGTGTTTATTGATCAAAAAAAAGAAGAGGGTATAAAAGACTTATACAACCCTTAACCAAAAACAAAGAAAAAAAAATAGCAATGCTCACAAACAAGCAAAGCTAGAATATAACAAACATTGGTCTACGGACAGACCAATTTTCAAAAACAAACATTACTGCACATCAAAAAAATAGTGTGCCAGTTGTTCATAACATCTGCAGAAGAAATATGCTCAAACTCCTTGATTGGCAGAGACCAAGTATAGAGACTGTAGGATCAGAATATCGCGACATCAATACTTCGCGAGATTAATAAATGACGACATTTGCGAGGGAGTCGCAGGGAAGTAAAATAAATGACGCAATGAATGACGACAGCCAGAACACGAGGAAGATATGAAAATATGGCGAAACTTAAGAGTGTCGCGAGATTGTATACTTGTACACTTGCGATATTTCGCAAGTCAATCCCGAAAATAAAGGACAAGTATAATCGTCATCCACATCGTGTACTACCCTATATAAAGGGTTGAGTCAGTCTGTTATGAGAGAGTTCTTTTTTGAATGGTTAAGCAAGTTATTAGGAGAGAGAAAGTTTTTAGAGTAATTGTAATTCTATAACTCATTTCTATTTCATATTGTAAAGATTCAAGTATTCAATCAATAGGAACCATAATCATTCATCTCAAAATGTTTTAATTGTGTATATTCTTGTGAGGGGTGTAGTGTAGGATTTCCTGCAACTACATAATGGCGCTAGAAACAGGGAGTGAGTAGAGATCAACCTTGTGAATTGAAAGAATCAGGAGTAACAAGAAAGAAATTTCGTTTAATTTTCAAACAACTTACTGAAATTGAGAAATGGCTAGAAGAAGGAATGCATCGTAACAACCAACAACTTGTTAGAAGAAGCGGGGAGATTAGGCGGAGAAAGGAGAAATGAAGTAGGTGAACCATCAAGAATAAACGCAAGAGATAGAGAAGAAGGCCGATTCAACCACCAATTCAACCAAAGACCGAATAGAGTAATAGATTATGATAGGGTGAGTGTGCATACATGGAGATCAGATTCTATGGAAGAGAGAGAAAAAGTGCAACAATTGATAAATAATGGACAAGAGGAGAGAAATCGAGAAGAGATGGGAGAAATAATTCGTGGAAATGAAGAAATCGCAGCATTAGAAGCTTTGAGGCAAACAATACATGAAGAAAGGCGGTTAGAAGCGGAAGAACGTGCAAATTTAACAAGGCAAAACCATGAGTTAAGAATGGAAAATATGAGGTTGCAGAATAGAAGGTCGAGAAGTAATACCAGGTCAAGATCAGGATCGGTTAGAGATGATATGAGGAGAACATTACCTATAGAAAATGTTAATAAAGAAAATCTAGAAAGAGAGCCAAATCTCGGTGAAGGATGCTGCGAAAGAAGGGAAGTGGTGTGTATTCCACGTCCTGAGATTTTACAGAATGGCCAAAATGACGGAAATCAAGAAAATAGGCGTGAGAATAGTCCAATTGGTGAAGAAAATCGGGAAGAAGGAAGAAGAATACTTGCATGGGAGAGAAACACGGAGGAAACAAAAGGAGATTGAAGATGACATCGAAAAGCATTATATTGAACAAGCGCGTCTAGCTTGCGAAAGGGAAAGATTAAGAGTAGAAATGGAAGAACGTGGAATTGGAGGAAGCAATTCGGCGGAACAATCATGACAATCGAGAAAGAAGGCGCGAGCAAAATCGCAACAATGGAAATATCAATGAAGAATATGAAAGAATACAAAGGGAGAACTGATAGACAACCAAGAAGAGAAAATGATAGATATAATGGTGTGCGAATTCGTGAACGAGATGAAGGAGAAAGTCGCAGAGAAAGAAGAGAAGAAAATGCTTTGAACAAGAAAATCAAAGTAGACATGAACGCTAGAAGGAGAGAGCGAGCTAAAAAGACCAATAAATTCGAATCTGATGTAAATGAACAAATCTTAAGAGAGTTGGCGAGAGATGAGAGGAATGTTGAACAATAGAAGGGGAGGAGTAAGAAGACAATTGGATGGGGCCATCGAAGAAGCTGCGAAAACCCCCTTTACACTAGAGGTGTAGTTAGGAGGAATACCCCCAAAGTGCAATTTACCCGCATTAACCAACATTTTTGATGGAACAACTTGCGCAATACAACACATCAAAGCGTATGTGAGATGCATGCTACAATGGGAAAATCATGACGCCATATTTTGCAAATATTTTGCATCAAGTTTAACAGGAGAAGCACTGAAATGGTTTGAGGGTTTACCAAGAAACACAATCACGTCATTCAACCATTTACAAGCTACATTCTTAGGGGCATATATAAGTAACAACTCCTCGCGACCAGGAATTGAAGATGTATTTGGGCTGAAACAAAGAGTTGGCGAAAGTTTGAGACACTTAACTGTGAGGTGGAAGACAATGTGTATCGAAATGGCTGGACGAGTGGATGAAAGATATCTTATTCTATCATTCATAAACGCTATGTTCGCAACCAATTTGTTATATATTCAAATTTTTAGAGTCAAGAATACAATTACAATGACTGAGTTGCGAGAACTTCAGGAGGAATATATTGCTCTAGAGGAAAGGCAAAATGAGATGGAATCATACCCAGCTTGCGAATAAAAATTCAAATGTCTTTGCGAATGCAAGCTTATTACCCAAATTGATAAACACAGTAGCGAGCACTTCGCAAGGGCAACAAGAAAGGATAATAGATGATGGACAGCCAATGATAGTAGCTATGGGAAGCCGTGATCAGGAAGAATTTGAAATAGAAATGAACTACTACAACCGTGGCGGCAATAACAAAATTCAAAGACTTGATCATCCGCAAGAAACTTATGGAGGTCGAAGGCAGAATTATCATGGAGGGCAGCGAAGTCACAAAGTAGTATGGGAGGAAATCAAAATGCCACCATTAAATACTAGTGTGGATAAAATATGGGAAGCTATACTCTTGATGGAAAACATACCTGCACCATGGAAAATGGGGAATGAGCCACCACCAAGTGATAGAAGTCACGAGTTCTGTTCTTACCACCGCTTTCATGGACACCTAACAAATGACTCATAGAAATATAAAAAGAATCATCCTCGGAATGATTGACCAAGGAAAGCTGAATCATTTTCTAAAAAGTGAAGAGAAGGTTTAACCGTTACCGCCACCGCCAGAAATGCATAGGACAAACTCAGCAAAGGGGAAAGAAACATTCGTAATAGAAGTTAGAACGAAAGCTAAAAATTTATTTTGCAACTCCATTATACATTCATACCGAGCAATTGAAAATTTTCATGATAATGTTCTCAGTAGGGTTTTTGCGAGGGATGCTGATAATAGAGAAGTGATGAACATCGTGAAGACATCGCAGTTAAAAGAATGGCAAATGCAGATTATTTCTTTCACCGCATAAGAGATTCCTGAAGGCAGAGATACGCATGATAGCCCATTGGTCGTAAAATTGGAAATTAATCCAAAACCTGTAGATGGCGAAGATGATGAAGCGAGAAAATTCTGGGCGATCAATAGAATCTTAATTGATACGGGGAGCTCAGTAAACATCCTTTTTTACCATACTTACAAGACTATGGGTGGGAAGGATGAAGAGTTGATACCTTCGACGTATGAGAATACCCTTGCAAGGATTATCAACAAGCCTAAAGGAAATTTTGAGAATACCCTTGCAAGGATTATCAACTGAAATTTTGTTTTGTGTAGTCGATGTGGAATCCCCTTATAATGCATTGATCGGAAGGCCATGGTTGCACGAAATTCTGGGTGTAGCGTCGACTTATCAGCAGTGTATAAAGTTTCCTCATCCTATGAGATTGATGTGGAGAGTTGCGAGGAAAGAGCTGCAAAAAGAAAGGGCTGGAAGCAAAATATAAAAGATGAACAAAGAAGAGAAAGGTTGATGGTGGATACCATAGATACAAGAGGTGAAGATACATTGCGAAGCAAGTGCATGAAAACAGTTGAAAATTATGATGGAAAGGAATCATTAAGAGGTTTGAATGGTGCAGAAGCAGAGAGCAGCAGGAGCAAAAAGTGTAAGAAATGAATAATCATTATTATCAAAATCAATGACAAAGGCACATCAAGAGTAAGAGGAAGAAACAATAATTGAAGAAGAAATACGCGAGAATCTCGCCATCAAGAATGTATGAAAATTTGATTGAAGAATTGAAAACCAAAAATGAATAAACAATGCAAGATTGTGCGATAGCTTCGCAAACAAAATAACAAGAGAAAAACAAAAATGAATGATTGAATGAATTAACAAAAATGAAAGAGTGAGTGAATGAGACGAACCTTTATGGCGTACACCATAGTTCGCGAATGATATTTCGCAAGAGGCAAATGTAAGACCTAAAGTGCGTCATATAAGGGGGTATCTCTTGACATGGCTCAGGGAAAAGGTTACACCGCCCCTGGAACCTGAGTCATGAAAATTTGGGGCTCATGAAAGCCTATCCGGGAGAGATACCTTGGATTTCCAACTATATATATATAAGGTTATACCCTGGTTGGACGCCCGAGGGTCTCTTCCAAGGAGTCGAGTGTATGCTCAAGGCGCCGAGGTACACGGTTGAGCCAAGAGTGCCTGGACATTTGAAGTGTCTCGGCCATTCTTGGCAAGTCTTGGCACATGCCGCACTCGGCCCGAAGAAAACTCCACTTAGGGTGCGGTCTCGTAACCATAAACCCTATAGGTATAAGGGATAAGAGGCTACGAAAACAACTGGTTGTTGTTAAGACCGGATGAGAGGAGCTAGTCTTGTATGGCCGATGTACGCCTCCTTGAAGGGGCAACCAGGGAGATGATAAGGGCGGCACCCTCCATTAGGGAGCTGATAAGTGTCACAAGACGGCAATGTCATGGGGCTTTATATTCGCAAGAACATTTAGGCCTGTCATATTGTCGCAAATGAAATATCCTGCAGAGGCAAAAATACTAAAGAAATGATAAGACAAGATGAATGGGTAATTACATAAAAGTGTAAGGACGTCCTGCGATTTTGTCGCAAGACGTCAATGTCATGGGATTTTATATTCGCAAGAATATTTAGATCTGTCATATTGATGCAAAATGAGGGGTGGCAAAATAAGACCTTTAACTAGGAAGGCAAAATAAGACCACACAAAAACAATGATAAGACAAGATCAATGGGTCATTACATGAAAATGTAATGACGTCCTGCGATTTTGTCGTAATGATGAATTTCAACATAAATGATGATAAAACAATACAAGAAATTGAGTAAGCAAACAAGCTTGCGAATACGATTATATTTCTTCATTTATTTGTGAAGAATCAGCAACAGCAGTTGCGAAATTAGGAAGTATCATTACTTAAAGATTATCGACTTGATTTCTCTCATGTGAAAATAAATAACAGAGGCAAGCATGGGAATGATTAGAATAAAAACTTGTTATTTATTTTCATATGATAGATTTACAGTAAGAGATTACAAAATGGAAGGTTAGAAGGATAAATGTACAAGTATCACAAGAAGAGAAAGGAAAATGGAACAATCTAGCAACTTATTCTTCTTCATCGATTCTTTATCGATTCCTCTTCTTCGCTTACATCACTATCGAGACATCCGAGCAAGGCATATTTTCAGGAATTTCATCGAGAAGACAAGAATATGAAGAAAGAGGAATGTTGTGGTCATTGCAAATTTTTTCAATAGTTTGGTTGCGAAAACGAACGGCATCATTATTGAAATTCGCCACAGTAGTTTGTAGTTGCTTCTTCATCTTAGAATATTTGTCATTGCGAAGAGAGAAATTTTTGCAAGTTGTGCTTTCTCGATTCAAGTTCCTTGATTCTAGTTTGAAACCTCTTCTCGGTTCTACGAACAAATGACAATGAGTTAGCGGCTTAATAACAGATTTCATAAAAAAGAAGCGGAAAAATAATGAAGAATAGTAAAACAACCTTCTATGTCAGAAATCATATCTTTAACCAAGGCATTATGCTCAGCATGAAGACTGACGTTAACACCTAAGTTATTTCTGGCATTATCTAGAACCTTCGCAGCCAAAAAGTGAACGAATTTATGACAAAAAGTGAACGAATTTGATTTTCTCGCTCATTAAGTATGGCATTTTGGCGAAGAGATTCGTCTCGTTCAATCTGGACTTCAAGAAGGGTTTTTTGGAATTTTGCTAATGCTTGTGCACCTTGATTAGCAATGCGATCCTTATCATCTATAGGCTGCTAATTTTCTTCCTTAGAATATTATTACTCTCCTGGGAGTCAAGATATAAACGTTTAAATCGGTTGGCTAAACCTAAACTAGATCTATGTTCAATTTCTAAAAGACGAAATTTGGTTCGAAGTTCATTTAATGAGAGGGAATTAATCTTGTTTGAAGAACTACTTAAAGATTCATTAAGGTGAGCGAGAAGAGCATCATCATCCATAGGTTCAGGGAATGAATGGAGAAGGATGGCTTCGTCAGAAAGATTATAAATGTCTGCGAAAATGATAAGTCAGGCAAAGAAAAATAAATGGCAAAGTAGAAATGAAGAAAAGAGGAGGGTGTTATACCATAAAGTTGCTGATTAGCACTTTGAAGAGTAGATATTTTGTCCTTTTGGGAAGAAGACTCAACTTCCAACTGTTGTATTTTTTCATCCTTCTTGCGAGATGTCGCAACTTCAATTTCTAGTTCTTTGATCTTCTCTTTAAGTTGAAGATTTTTCTTTTCAAGATTGTTGCGTCTTTTCTCGAGGTCTGAGGCAACAACAAAGGAAGCTCTCCCAGACTATAAAGAAAGGTAAAGAAATTGTTAAAATAAGGTTTATAATCGAAATTACAGAGAAATAAAGAGATATGAACATACCAAAGCACTGAGTGCATTTAAGAAGCTGGGAGTCATTGTTCGGGAAACCCCGCGAAAAGAATCATTATCCACTAGCGGGGAGCATCGCAAATATTAGCGAGAGCTTCACAAGTAGCGAGATAAATGATCATCTCCCAATCCTTGCATAGAATCGGAGAAGACACTAGATAATTGCGCCATAGCAGACTCGATCGAATGATTCTCCTTTACGTAAGAAGTATCAACCTCATTTTCATCTTCGTCGGAACTCTCGCTGGTTTGGGAACTAGAACGAGAAGAGGGATGGATTTTCCGTTTTTTAGAAGATGGAGCAGAAGATTTATCCTTGCGAAGAGTGATTTTATTCTTGACTTTAACCTTCGCAGCTTCGGGAATGTCAATTTCTTCAACAACCTTCGCACACGAATGAAGATAAGAAACAGAGGCAACAATATTGTTAAAAATAACAAAAGAAAGTATTTCTTACTTCATCCGTGATTGATCGGAGTATCGCCAGAGTACTCGCCTTTGGACGTCTTCTATAACACTTTTTCAATTTGGCAATCTGAAAATTTTACAAGCCTAGTAAATATAAGAGGAAGAAAATATCGCAAAGCAAACCTGAAATAGGAAGTATACCTCTTTTGCCTTCTCGGGCCACTTAAATTCCCAAGGATGATAGTTTGCGAGATTTGCAGGAAGTGTATGAGAACATGCAATATAAGGTCCGTTCAAAAATAGAGGAACAACCCACCACTTCTCATCTTTGGAGTACCGAGGAACATTATTTTTGCCCGAGTGCCAGTCAATATCTTGCATAAGCATCTTATCACTGGAAATATTATCTTTTCTCTTCAATCGAGCACCCCAGCGAGATTTATCATTTCTCATATTTATTACTTCATAATTTTCAAAAAAGTTTTCTACAGTATACTTCTCAGCGACTATTTCTAAACTTGCGAATCTAGGATCTTTGACATCATCAAGATATAAAGATCCCTTACCAGCGCCACGGTTGGCGAATTCAAGCATTAGACGGATGCAATCACCGCTTAGTTGATAAATAGCTCGCGAGAATTTCTCATGAGCAAGAATTTCATAGAATAAAGGCATCTCGGGATTGTAGAGAGGAATGGGAAGGCCTGCGAGGATTTGACCTAGCAAGATTATGATTTTCTGATCATCACACTGATGATCAGAAAACAACTTTGCAGAAAGTATAGATGAAGATTCTTGATCAGGAATGGTTGATAGGATGAAGCCCTTCTCTTGTAAATTATTTTGAGCTTCATTAAAAAGGGGTTTATATATACGACCAAGTGAAGCCATTTTTAGAGTATGGGAATGATTAGAGAATTGAAGATCAAGAGAGAGAAATAAGGGAAGATTTACAAGAGTGAAACGCAGATTACGGAGGAAGAAAGTTGAAGAAAAGTTGCAGAGAGAAAATAAAAGAGAAGAAGAGAAGGGTGAGAAAACTATATATAGAGAGAAGAATCCTCGAGAAAACAAATGCATTTAATGCGAGATGGGACGTGAATGGTCAAGAATAAACGGTTGAAAGAGACGTGTCAAGAAAAGAGTGGAAGAAGAAACATCTGTAATAAATTCCGTGTAAAAGTACGGGAGTGAAACAGATAAAGATGAACAATTGCGGCATTTCAAAATATTGGTTCTCATGACATTCTCTTCTTCGCAGAGAAGACATGAGAAGAGGCAAGATGTAGGATCAGAATATCGCGACATCAATACTTCGCGAGATTAATAAATGACGACATTTGCGAGGGAGTCGCAGGGAAGTAAAATAAATGACGCAATGAATGACGACAGCCAGAACACGAGGAAGATATGAAAATATGGCGAAACTTAAGAGTGTCGCGAGATTGTATACTTGTACACTTGCGATATTTCGCAAGTCAATCCCGAAAATAAATGACAGTATAACTGTCATCCACTGTGTACTACCCTATATAAAGGGTTGAGTCAGTCTGTTGTGAGAGAGTTCTTTTTTGAATGGTTAAGCAAGTCATTAGGAGAGAGAAAGTTTTTAGAGTAATTGTAATTCTATAACTCATTTCTATTTCATATTGTAAAGATTCAAGTATTCAATCAATAGGAACCATAATCATTCATCTCAAAATGTCTTAATTGTGTATATTCTTGTGAGGGGTGTAGTGTAGGATTTCCTGCAACTACAGAGACAGTATATTGCCTTATTAGTTACTAATACATCACTTGGAATTTTATCATTGAACACTCTTTCATTTCTCTCTTGCCAAATGGACCATAGGAATATTGCTGCAGGGATTACGTTCCAAATAACAGTTACAGCTGGAGAAGATTGGTTTAGGTGTCATGACATAATTGTAGTTTAAAGATTACTAGGCATTGGAAAAAAACCAGTTTAAAAATTACTTCATACCTTCTTTGCAAAATTGCAGTGCAGCATAAGAAAGGAAGGGGTCTCAGCTTCTCTACAGAAAAGACACTCAGCAGGGGCTTCAATACATTTTCTTCTTAATGATTCTCGTGTTGGCAGCCTACTATGAGCAATTGTCTACATGAAAAACTCAATCTTAGGTGGATATTTATGTTTCCAAATGAAAGCGAAGATTGCATAATCATCAATAACAGTGAGAAAGTCATAAAGAGACTTGACAGAGAAGACTTTTTTTGAACATAAAGTCCATTGCAGTTCATCTTCCAGACCAGAATTGAAAGAGAAAGAATTAAATTATGAAATGAGAATAGAATGTTCCATTGCAGCTGCGCCAAATAACCTTCTTGGTGATCTTAAATTCCAGTTAGCACCATCTTCATTAGGCATACCAATTTCAGCAACTTTCATATTCTTAGACTTGGAAACATAAAACAAATTAGGATAAACAATCCTTAATAGGTTTATCATACAACCAACTATCTTCCCACAATCTTGTAATATTACCAGAATGCACCTTAAATCTGACATGTTTGAGAAAAAACTTGTTGTACTTCATTATGGCTCTCCAAACAGACCTGCCATAAGAACATTTTTGAATTTTTGCCAACCAATTTTCATCCCATGCACCATATTTCTTAGTAAAAATCTTCCTCCATAGAGCATCTTCTTCAGTTGCAAATCTCCATGACCATTTGCTTAAAATAGCTTGATTCATCTTTTTCAAATTTTTAACTCCTAAACCTCCAAATTTTTTCTTTCTAGCAAGAGTTGTCCACTTAGAAAGATGCATTTTTTTTCCTTCCCACATTGTCATGCCATAAAAAGTCCCTCATAATCTTCTCAAGCTTCTTACAAACTTAACTTGACATTTCAAATAAACTCATATAATAAACAGGTAAACTGGCTAACACACTGTTAATAAGAGTGATCTTACCAGCTCTTTTGGGAAGGACTATTTTTCCAACCCGCCACCCTTGCAATGAATCTACTTATCACCTTATCCCATTTGGATACTCCTCTAGGTTTATCTCCAAGTGGTATACCTAAGTAAGTTATAGGTAGACTCCCGAAATATCACATAATTGAGATAAATCACCTTCAAACTCAACACTAAAAATCTGACTTTTAGAGAAGTTAATTTTTAGATGAGTTAGCAGCTCAAAAGAGAGAAGAATCAATCTAAGATTTTTAATCTGTTAAATGTCAGCATCTAAGAATATCCACCTTATAGAGAAGACTGCTTTATGGAGACAGATTATTCTTCAAAAAATTGATAGTAATCCCTATTGTTTTCATCTCAATACTTATAATTCTCCAATAGGTTCTGTCAGTGGGATGGTATTCTAAAATTGTGACTAGCGGTTCAAATTGACAATCAAGAATGGAATGAACTATATGTTTTGGAAGGATATTAGAGGAAGTATTGGTAACGTAGTTAAGCTTCTGCAGCTAATTGGTATGCCTAGTAAGCACTTAGCTCACATAGATGATTAGAGGAACTGGCTAACTAGTAACGAAATCTCGTTTTCACAAGTTTCTAAGTGTTTTGATGCTGGCAAGTGCGGTACCCCCGAGCCCCTCTTCAAATTTGTTTTCTGATTTGGACCCTTAATTTGTTATGAGGGTGCACCCTACATTATTATAGCAGGCAAGGCTGAATCTCCAACCTGCCTGATATGTGGATCTGGTACAAAAACTGATTTTCATTTTAATTGTTTATGCATTGCAAGTTTACCAGGAAAATCTGGAACTACTTCTTCAACAATATAACTTTCTGGAAGTACTTCACAAACAACACTACCTCTATTTCTACAAAAGTGTTACTATCATTTTCCCATTTTAGTCTAAAAATATCTAAAATGAAAAAGTATAGTCTCTTTTATAAAAACGGAGGAAGTATACTTTGGCTTAAATGGTCCTTACCAGTGAATGTTAAGTTTGTCATTTGATCTTGGATTGCTTGAAATAGAAGATACTTCTACATGCAATCTAGTGGAACATTCGGCAAAAAATAAACAATAGATGTTTCAGCAACAAGAATCGGAATTTCAACCAGATAAATGATGGTTATCAAATGTATAATTCATAGTTGGTCCCTGCACACAAATTTATTTGATGATTTCGGTTTTTCTATTCTTATCTGTAATTGGGATGGGGTTGTAAACTGTCCTTGAGACCGATATGTTTTTTTCCCTTAATCTTATGTTGTCACTTGTAGTGACCTTTTAAATTTTCCCTTTTACCTTTAATTTTGATTTTTTAGAACCTCCCATCCATCTCTCGAAAAATCAAAGTGCAAATGCCAAATACGTATAAGCATTACAGCTTATAACAACTCTGGCTTCTATTTTTAAGAAAAAACAATCAATCCACCCAAAAATTTTCCAACAACTTGCTGATAGATAGACTAGTTTAGATAAAATCTCAAGATACTCAGTACATAAATTTGATTATTGGTTGGAAAGCAAAATCTCCAACGGTCATAATTTTCATAACTAACTTACTTCGCGACAAGGTTTTCAAAGACAAGGTTTTCAAAGAATACTTGGTTATGTCGGCAACTATGGAAAGAAGCTCAGAGCTCTTTTGCTAGTAAAGGAGGAAAACGGGCGTAAATCTACGTATTTCCCTTCCTGGCATGGAGCGCCACCAAAAGGGTGCAAGCATCCATCACGCTTTTTAACTACCAAAATCAATCTCGGAATCACGACAACCGTCTCTACAAACTGACCTAATTATAAAGAAAAAGTTACTTAAAAAAAAATAATATAAAGTCGGCAATAAGAAAAGTAGCCAATATCCAATAATCTACTGCAACCAGTAAAATTAAGAAAAAAAGCCAAAAAGGTCATAAAGTTGACCAATCTTGGCGTAATGGATGACGTGTCAACTGCTGGATCGTCTGTTTCAACCCACCCAATCCTTTTGAGTTGTCCAACATGCATGGATAGACGGTTCATTCACAGCTAAGGGCAACTTGATGTACATACACTACTGGTCAAACGTGTATTCTTCAAAAGTCAACCTCATTGACTAGATGCTATGTCATGTAGGTCCCACTCAATTACTCTGAAAATCTGCTATAACAATTTTCAGAACGAGGTAGATCGATGTGATTTACACGTAAAGCTGAGTCAGATTGATTGAATTGCTAAATCACATTTTATCACCTAAATGTAATATGGGTTAACAAAACCTACAATATCACATCGTCCTCTTGCAGACTTTTGGAGATAAACTCGACAATCGTTTGGAAGAAATTCATCTCTATTGGGATATGTGATGATGTTCACACACGTTTATACAGGTGAAGAAAAGGCCACTCTATTGAGGAAATTTATATGATTTCATCTTATCTGTGTATTAAAAAATAGGTATCAAGATGCCAGCCAATATTGCTATTCTTTAACTCAAAATAGGTTGAGATTAAGATAAAATATATCTCTTCCAACTAATTCGATGCCCATCTTTTAGGGTTCAGTGAAAACACCCTATAAATACCCAGACTCCATCAACATTCTTTTCACCAGAATCCTTCTACACTTTCTTTCACTGTACCATCAGTTTTTTTTTTTTTGTTGCATATTTTTTCTTGAAGTTTTCAAAGTTTTTTCAGAGATGACTATTCTCATTGAGCAGCCTCAGGTTCCCACTGGTAATCTTCTTTCTTTCTTTTTGGTTTCTTTTTCTTCTGTTGTTTGTTATACTTTTATGATGTTAATTATGAATAAATTAATTGAACGAACAGGAATTGATCATCAAGTTGATGATATTCATATGAAGAATGATACATCCAATGAATTGGTCTTGGATGGTGGCTTTTTGATGCCTGAAAGTAATGCATTCGGTCAAACTTTCAGGTAATTCCTTTGCCATTTCTTCTAATTTTTGCATTATGTGCTTGATAATAATATGTTCGTGGCTCGTGTGCAAGCGGCCATCTAGTCATGTATCTGTAATCATATGCATCTCCAGGTATATTAAGAAACTGATGATATGATATACGCGACACAAGCCAGTTATGGGCCAAAAAAATTGCAAAATGCAAGGATGGTGGCCGAAGTGCATTTTTTGGGCCATAAATTTTTTTCTATCTGTTTTTAGCTCTACCTATATTTTTCTCTTGTTGGCAAGTTTTAATCAGTTTGGTGATATTGCATTGTCAGTACTGACTCGTTAAACCTTATAAAGTAATTAAAATGGACTAGAAAAGGTGGTTTAATCGAAACTAATTTTGCCATTTTGAACTTTAATTGACAGGGATTATGATGCTGAAAGTGAACGTAAGGACAGCGTAGAAGAATTCTACCGTATGCAGCACATTAACCAATCATACGATTTCGTAAGACATCATCTTTTCTCTTAGCATATTCGGCTTTTTTGGATTGTGGATGCGTTTATAGGGAAATTGACATAGTTCATGGTTTTGTCCACAACAGGTGAAAACAATGAGAGAAAAATATGGGAAATTGGATAGAGTAGAAATGAGTATTTGGGAGTGTTGTGAACTTCTCAATGAATTTGTGGACGAGAGTGATCCTGATTTGGATGAACCTCAAATTGAGCACTTACTACAAACCGCCGAAGCAATTCGACGGGACTATCCTGACGAAGATTGGTTGCATTTAACTGGCCTTATTCATGGTACGTAACCTTGCAAACAGAAACCCAAATGATCCAAGTAAAAAAGGCTTACTATATCTAATTTGTCAATAAAATTTCAGATTTGGGCAAGGTTCTTCTTCATGAAAAATTTGGTGGACTCCCTCAATGGGCTGTTGTTGGTGATACATTCCCTGTTGGTTGCGCTTTCGACGAATCCAACATTCATTTCAAGGTGCTTTATTTTTTATTTATTTTACAAAATCTTTTGGAGAAATAGAATTGAATTAGTGACTAATTCTTTTATTTTTTACAGTACTTCAAGGACAATGAGGATTACAGTAACTCAACTTACAACAGTAAAAATGGGATTTACACTGAAGGTTGCGGTCTAAACAATGTTATGATGTCCTGGGGACACGATGACTATATGTACTTGGTAGCCAAGGAGAACAAGACTACCCTTCCATCTGCGGCACTATTCATTATCCGATACCATTCTTTTTACCGTAAGTGAATCTGATCGTAAGCTTTGTGTACTTCTGGTTATAAATTTTATACTTATGTTTAACTAAACGGTGGATATAATTTATGTGCAGCTTTACATAAATGTGGAGCATATAAACATTTCATGAACCAAGAGGACCACGAAAATCTTAAATGGCTTCATGTATTCAAGTAAGCAAATTATCCACCAACGGCTTTTCCTTTTTCTTTCTTAAATTTGACAACGAAAATCAAACTTGTGCTAATTGTTCTGCTTGATGCTTTGTATGCAGCAAATATGATCTTTACAGCAAGAGCAAAGTCCGTGTTGATGTCGAAAAAGTCAAGCCATATTATCTATCTCTCATCGAAAAGGTGGGTAAATCTGTTCTTCATCACTTAAAAACTTCCACCCTATATGCATTGCAAAGTTAGTGAAGTGGTTTTGTTGTTGTTGTTGAAAATTGCAGTATTTCCCCTCAAAGCTAAGATGGTGAAGCTTGTCTTAACATATCCATCGAGCCAGAGAAGTAAAAATTACATGAATAACAATAATGTTGATGTTTGTAAAAGGCCATGATCGATGAGGATGCATTGTCTTTTGATTAAGAGCTATATAAATGTATACATATGTAACCCAAATCTCTCATAGAGATGTGAATCTCCTCGTAGAGATGTTTATTGGGAAAGCATAAATCAATAATAAGTTCTAAATTTCAAATTCGTTTCACAAATACTGCTTTGCTGCTTTCGAAACCAGAAACAGAAAAGCATTCAAAATCTCTTCCACTTATAGAAGCCACCCAAGCAGGCCCGGCTCTGAAGCCTGAACCTGGCTCCAACTCAGGATAGTAAAAAAAATAATCATATTTTGAAGCTTATCCCAACTAGTGTAGGTTGATAAGAGGTGTCTAAAGCTAGTTAAATTGCTTAGATAAACCTTTATTTATTTATTTTAATTTTATTATAATTCAAGAACGGGCCCCTAGCTCAGCTGGTCATTCCCGTTCCCCAAAGTTTCATGCGTTCTAGGAGGTCTCAGGTTCGAGTCCCCAATGGCGTAATATGGCAGAAATTAACATGGAAGGTAGAGTTAGTTTGCCCCCCCTTGTGACACAATCTCAGCCCCCCATCCGCTTCGGCTCCTTTTGCTAGGTTACCGATGAGGCTCGGTAAAGACATCAACCTTGTTCAATTAATGTAGTAGTATGTCGTTGGAGCTTAGCTTGTTAGGCTTCCAACTAGTTTCATGTAATAATCGTTATTCTTTTTTACTTTTTTTTTTTTAATCTGCAAAAAAAAAAAAACTTAAAAAAAAAAATCTCAATTATTTTTCTTCTCTTCTCTCTTCTTTACTCCCACCGACGCTAACCCGACTACAATTTTCATCGTCTTCAACTAAATTTAGAATTTCTAATCATTTTTCTAATCTGCAAATTAATTAGTGAAAAGAGCAATTAATTAGTGAAAAATAAGAAGAAGAAGTTGTAGTAGAAATCGAACTGAATGAAGTTGGAGAGCAAGAACCAGATCCCCACTGTAAAGAAATATACAATAAAAAGTATCCACAAACTGATATATTGTTTTCTTGTGTTTGATTGATAGATTATGTTTAAATCGAAAAAACTAGGGTTTTATGGCAGTTGCAAAGTGAAGTTCGGCTTAAAATTATCAACCAAACTACTCATTATTCGTCATTCTAAAAGTGTTGAACAGTTCGGTTGATAATTAAACACAAAAATGTTCGACGAACTTCACTTTATGAAGAAAAATGCTATTAGTGTGTTTGGATACCAGAAGCAGAAGTACTTATGCTTCTGAACTTTCTAGAAGTTACTATTGAGAAGTTGAAAAGTAGAAAAGTTAGTTTGGCAACTACCTAGCTTATCATCAAAAAAGTCAATAAGCAAGTTTGGCAACGTTAGAAGTTCAAAAGTTAAAATATCATTATTATTCAAGGGTAACAGAGATCAACTTCATTTAAGATGGGATTACATCATTATACTGTATAGCATTTTTAATAAGTTCATAAGTTGTTGTCCATACCCTCAGTGTAGACAAAGGAAAAACGCTGCCTTAGTAGCAAAAAAAGACTGCAATAAATTTTAAGTGCATTTGCTAATAATAAACGAAAGATGTGTTGTGTGATGGGGATGGACTTGGTACATCTAGTCTTCTGATTTTTTTATTGAGATAAGGTTTAGAAATTCCAATGGCTAGGTGGATGCGAGTATTTCTATATTGTCACTTGTGAACTCCAATGATTTTGCGTCGTGTTTCGAGGCCCAAAAGACGGTTGCATTTGCTCCTTCAGTATCCATGATGTCCGCAGAGAAGGAGTTCATAGTAAACCCTCTAGCTGCAAGACAGTTCCTGCATGATTAGTGATGATCAGCTTCACTCTTCTTGTAGTTGTGCAAACAATAGAAATAGTTAGAGATGGCATCGTAGGAGTGGCGTGGACAGTTCTAGTCCTAACTTGGTTGTAATGACTGGACTTCCTTGTTAGAGCACTGCTCGATCAAACTCGCAAGCGTTGCTATCTCAAGCTTGTTTGTCAAGTTTAGTTGCCAAAACTATAAGTCTTGATTTCTAGTCTACTTATAGCTAAGTCTCGGACTAGGATAGTAAGTGTAGTTGAGCTCTAGACTCCACGACGTTCATCATGCAAAGACGAAGAACTACTCAAGGAACTGGTGGAACTTCATCGACAAAAAGGTATGTGGATACTTGAACTTATCTATCACTCAAAAGTCTATCTATTTTATCTCCTATCTTGAGACAAAAGTCGTATTGCTAGATTGACTTCGATTATACACATTTTCTATTTCGAGCCGAGTTTATCTCGCTTATATATTTCTCGAAATATGTGTTGGTAAGCTTTCGCTTTAGACAAGTTCATCTTTACTCGTGACGAAAGTCATGTTGATTATTTCAATAACTTGAAAATCGCTTTGACGAAAAATAGTTTGTGAATAACAACTATATAACGTCCTCTAAGAAAGTTTCAATGATTGAAATGAGAGTTTAGAATATATAACCTTGATTGGATATAAACATTGTATGTGAACTCATACTTGTGTAAGTCCAAAATCCTTGAACTAAAGTAGCGTACTTTACTGTTTAGGATTGTCGGAACTAAGTCCGCGTAGTGTCGGAAGTTCACATCCCGTGAATTTCTGCGGGAGTTTGTGAACTAAAAACAAACTCAATCCGGGTACTTAAGTATGCGTACTTAAGTAGGTTATTTTCTAAAATCGGTTTGTTCATGAACTAAAATATTTATATAATAAGGAATGCAATCTTTGCAAACCGTGGCTATAATGTTCATGAATCGATTCGAGTGAATCAAAACCGATTTTGCTTCAATTGTGTCTTCTATATATCTATGAGATCTAATCAATTGAACAACACTCTAACTAGTTCATTTGAGTCATTTGAACTAGTTATGGTGAAGATGAATAAGGTTGATATGAAAGTGCTGATATGGCTAACCATTGGTTAACTATTGTTGAACCAACTAAGTGTACACGTTTAAGGTACGGTTACTCAAACCTAAATGAAGTTACACTTCATTTGTGTGTAACAAACTAAGTTCGATCTAACGGTTGAAAGATATTAGCTTGAATCTAATCAGGTTTTCATCTAACGGTGAATATTGAATGCTTTGTTACCAAGGTAACATAGATTGCAAACCCTAATTTGAAGACTATATAAATGAGAACTCTAGCAACTGGGAAACCTAATCCCCACACCTCCTGTGTATACTAGTTGTACAAGCTAGAGTCGATTCTCCTTTAACCTTAGGTTTTTCATGAAACCCTATAGGTTAACGACTTGAAGACTTCATTGGGATTGTGAAGCCAAACCCAACTATTTTCTCTGTAGTTGCGTGATCTGATCTTGTTGTTTCTATCGTGTTGATTACAATTGTAAAATTGGCTCGAGATTAATTTCTCCTATAGGCAAGATAGAAAAGTAGTCACAAACACTTCGTATCATCGTTTGTGATTCCACAATATCTTGTTTCGCTAGTCAATTAAGATTATTGTGAGGTGATTGATATTTCTAGGCTGTTCTTCGAGAATATAAGTCTGGTATATCAATTGGTTCCTGTTCACCTTGATTTATCAAAAGACGGAACAAAACTCGTAGGTATTTCTTTGGGAGACAGATTTATCTATTCCTATAAACTTTTCTGTGTGAGACAGATTTGTTTATTAAAGTATTCAACTTTGGGTCGTAGTAACTCTTAGTTGTGGGTGCGATCAGCTAAGGGAATCAAGTGCGTAGTATCCTGCTGGGATCAGAGACGTAAGGAGCGCAACTGTACCTTGAATCAGTGTGAGAATGATTGGGGTTCAACTACAGTCCAGACCAAAGTTCGTTTGTAGTAGGCTAGTGTCTGTAGCGGCTTAATACAGTGTGGTGTTCAATCTGGACTAGGTCCCAGGGTTTTTCTGCATTTGCGGTTTATTCGTTAACATAACTTCTGGTGTCTGTGTTATTTCTTTTCTGCATTATATTTTGTTATATAATTGAAATATCACAGGTTGTGCGTTGAATCGATCAATTGGTAAATCCAACCTTTGGTTGTTGATTGAAATTGATTGATCCTTGAACGTTGGTCTTTGGTACTGTTCAAGTAATATCTCTTATATTCAATCGGGCTCACAAATTATCATTTGTTTGATTGCGGATTGAATTGAGAGATTGAGATATAAACTCTTTGATATACTTTTCTTAAGATTGAGTCTGACTGTCTAGTTGATTCTCTTGAAAGTATATTGGAGTTTGTCCATACAGATTGCTAAGCGAAATATTGGGTGTGGTTGTTAGACCCCCACTTTTTCATTCCTAATATAAAAAAAAAAAAAACTTTTAAAGAAAATAGTGTTTAATTTCTCCTAAATAATCCTTATATAATCACAAATCAATAATACTCTTGCACATACAACACAAGTCTACAATGTCAGTAGCTACAAACTATCCATATTTTAGGATGTCATATATATGCACATGGATCAAGACCTAAAGAGGGGGATTACGTGATTGCTTATAAAATTGGAAATCGTCAAGACAAAGTGTTGCGGCATAAATTCGAATATCAAATTTGCATATCACTTAATCAAGAGTCGTACTTGAGGCGGAGAAAAACATACACCTTGTGACCTTAATCAAGTTTTCTCTACCATTAACTTGTTATACAACTATATAGACTACTGCTACTTTTAAAAGGTAGACAACAGTCACCAAGTTGTTTTACAACTCAACTGATTATTATTCCAACAACACACCATAGAAACATATTTTCTAAAATTTGTAATATTAGTACCAATGTAAGCCTTGAGAGTGATAATTTTGTACTGCCATGTTTAATTTATAAATAATCAAGTACCAGAAATGATAAGTAGCCAAGGTTACAACCACGTAAACAAAAAGGAAAAGTATACATTAATTGCAAGTATGATAGTAATTTAAAACAACAAGAAATGGTGAAACATACAGTCTGAAATGAGTAATCATGTGTTAGAGCACTGCTCGATTGAACTCGAAAGCGTTGCTATCTCAAGCTTGCTTGTCAAGTTTAGTTGCCAAAACTATAAGTCTTGATTTCTAGTCTACATATAGCTAAGTCTCGGATTAGGATAGAAAGTGTAGTTGAGCTTTAGACTTTACGGCGTTCATCGATTGAAGACGAAGAACTACTAAGGAGAGCTTGTGGAACTTCACCAACAAAAGGTAAGCGAAGACTTGAACTCATCTATCACTCAAAAGTCTATCTACTCTATCTCCTATTAGAGACAAAAGTCGTATAGCTATATAGACTTCGATTATACACATTTGATATTTCGAGCTGAGTTTAACTCGATTACATATTTCTCGAAATATGTGTTGGTAAGCTTTCGCTTTAACAAAGTTCATATTATATTCTTGACAAAAGTCAAAAGATGATCATGTGAAAATCGCTTGGTAACATCTTACATGATTTGTGTGAGATAGTCATTTGATGTAGACTCGGAATGTTTCGTATTGATCATTCGATCACTTGAAAATTTCTTCGAAGCTAATAGTTTGTGTGAGACAGCTATTCCCAACTTCTAAGAATGTTTCAATGATTGAAATAAGAGTTTAGAAAAAATTAACCATGATTGGATGTATCACATTATGCATACTTGTATGCTAATTGTTGCAAGTTATACCAAGTCGGGGAACCATGGTATGCGTACTCGTATGCGTACTGGTTGGTTAATGAAAGTCCCAGAACTTAGTATATGCACCCGTTCACGTACTGGCGTAAGTTCAAGTTCTGGAATTCAACTGAGTTTGGTGGTATGCATACCCGTTCGCGTACTGGCAAACCCAAACTTAGTCCGGCCACTTAGGTATGCGTACATGTTCGCATACTTGAGTAGGTTATGTTCTAAAATCGGTTTGTTCATGAACTAATACATTTATATAATAAGGAATGCAATCTTTTGAAAACTGTGGATATAATGTTCATGAATTGATTCGAGTGAATCAAAATTGATTTTGCTTCAATTGTGTCTTGTATACTTCTATGAGAATATAAACAATTGAACAACTCTAGAACTAGTTTCATTTGAGTCATTTGAACTAGTTATGGTTAAGATGAATAAGGTTGATATGAAAGTGTGAATATGACTAACTTTGGTTAAATATATTTAGTCAACAAAGTGTACACGTTTAGGTACTGTTACTCATATCTAAATGAAGTCACTTTTCATTTGTGTGTAACAAGCTAAGTTCGATCTAACGGTTGAAAGATATTAGCTTGAGTCTAATCAGGTTTTCATCTAACGGTGAATATTGAATGCTTTGTTACCAATGTAGCATTGATTGCAAACCCTGGTTTGAAAACTATATAAGGGAGAACTCTAGCAACTGGGAAACCTAATCCCCACACCTCCTGTGTGATACTAGTTGCGACTAGAGTCGATTCTCCTTTAACCTAGGTTTTTCTAAAACCTTTAGGTTAACGACTTGAAGACTTCATTGGGATTGTGAAGCCAGACCCTACTATTTTCTCTGTGGTTGCGTGTTCAGATCTTGTTGTTTGCTATCGTGTTGAGTATTATCTTCTTTAAGATTTGCTCGAGATTTAATCTCTGATAGGCAAGATAAAAAGTAGTCACAAACATCTTCGTCTCATTGTTTGTGATTCCACATTATCTTGTTTCGCTACCATACGATTAAGATTATTGTGAGGTGATTGAGTTGTTCTTCGGGAATATAAGTCCGGTGTATCAATTGGTTCCTGTTCACCTTGATTTATCAAAAGATGAAACAAAACTCGTAGGTATTTCTGTGGGAGACATATTTATCTATTCAATAGACTTTTTTGTGTGATACTGATTTGTTTATCAAGTCTTCGACTTTGGGTCGTAGCAACTCTCAGTTGTGGGTGAGATCAACTAAGGGAATCAAGTGCACAGAATCCGGCGTGGTTCTAGAGGCGTAAGGAACGCGATTGTACATTGATCAGTGTGAGATTGGTTAGGGCTCAACTACATTCCAGTCTGAAGTTAACTTGGAGTAGGCTAGTGTCTGTAGTGACTAAATACAGTGTAGTGTTCAAATCTGGACTAGGTCCCGGGGTTTCTATACATTTGCGGTTTCCTTGTTAACAAAACTTATGTTGTTGTGTTATTTTTTTTCCGTATTATATTTTCTATATCATTGAAATATCACAGGTTGTGTAGTTCAATCAATTAGATAATCCAACCTTTGGTTGTTGATATAAATTTATTGACACTTGAACATTGGTCTTTGGTACCATTCAAGTTGTTTCACATAATAATCAAG
This sequence comes from Papaver armeniacum, assembly GCA_023531295.1. Taxonomy (NCBI): domain Eukaryota; kingdom Viridiplantae; phylum Streptophyta; class Magnoliopsida; order Ranunculales; family Papaveraceae; genus Papaver; species Papaver armeniacum. The sequence continues at coordinate 68,749 of JAJJWW010011986.1, read as the reverse complement.
CTCACGGATTTCTATATGTTTGATTTGCTGATAACATTGTGAAACAGAGATACACCTCTTATATATATTTCTTGATTGAGCTCGCTTTATTAGTTGGTGCTCTCGGAATTATATTGGAGTTTATCCATACAGATTGCTAAATGAAATATTGGGTGAGGTTGTTAGACCCTCGCTTTTTCAATTGGTATCAGAGCAGGCAAAAACGTTTAAGACCTCATAAGTCTGTGTTTGTAGAAATCTGACTCTATGGATAGTGAAGTCTTTATAAACGCTTCACCATAATTTAGCTCTAATCTTAGAGAACGTTCTGAAGAGTTAGTTATTCTCCAGAAAAAGTTAGATGAACAAATCCGGATCAATTCTGATCTTGTTGCAGAAATTGCAAAGTATAAGGATTTGAAGTTTGTCATAGTATCTTCAATGAATTTGAATAACTCCTTTACTTCTTCCCTGAAGAAGTGTCAGAAGTCAGGGGATAAGCGAGGTATAGGCTTTGTGAAACATGATGTGACTCAGAAATTCTCAGAAGAGTCTAAAGATGTTGGTCCATGTATGTTATGTGATTCTCATAATCATTTTCAACATACGTGTACATCTTTCAAGAAAATTTTAAAGTTTGGTAGTAATCTTCATAAGAAAGCCGAAAAACTATTTACTTCTCTAAACAGGTGTAAAAATCTAACAAGAAATCCCAAACGGGATAGTAGTGTTAGTATGGGATCTTTTGCTCTAAAATTAACATCACCCTTTCAATGGTTCCTTGATAGTGGATGTAGCCGACATATGACTGGAGATCTTTCGTGGTTTGTGAATTCAAGCGACTTTGAAGGAGGTCCTGTAACATTCGAAGATGGGAGTTGTTGCTACATAAGCAAGAAGGGGACGATCAAACTTCCTGGCATTCTTGAAATCCATGATGTAGCGTACGTTAAAGGTATGACTGCTAATCTTCTTTCTGTTAGTCAAATTTGTGACAAAGGCCATAAAGTTGTCTTCAATGCGAATGGATGTGACATTTTAGATAAAACTGGAAAAGTAATTTTTTAGGGAACTCGTGGTAAAAATAATTGTTATCTTCTTGATACTCAGTTTAGCAATTGTTGCAATTTGACTAAGGTGGAATCTACACATCTTTGGCATGAGCGTTTTGGTCACATCAATTATCGCCTTTAACTAAGATCATCAACAAAGAACTTGTTAGAGGTGTTCCCAAAATCAATGCTAAGATTGATGGTGTATGTGGTTCCTGTCAAAAGGGTAAACAATCGAAAGTTCCACATAAATCATCTCGAGATATTTTCACTAAATCTCCACTTGATTTAATTCATGTGGATCTCTTCGGTCCTATTCAACAACCTACGGTTGCTAGGAAGAAGTATGTTTTAGTTATGGTAGATGATTACACTATATTCACTTGGGTGGCATTCTTAGCTCATAAAAATGAAACCCTTGGTGAATTCAAGATTATTGTTAATAGAATCCAGAATGAACAAGGTCGCAAGCTAAAGAAAATTATAAGCGACCGTGGAACTGAATTCAAGGACACTAAGGTGTTTGAATTTTGTGACAAACTGGGGATTATTCAACAATACTCACCACCCATTACTCCTCAAGCTAATGGAGTTGCAGAAAGGAAGAATAGGAACATTCAGGAAATGGCCGGTAATGCTCCATAACAAAACTTGACATTAAGGTTTTGGGGAGAAGTTGTCTTTACTGACATGTTATTTGATCACCCGTGTATACCTACGGTAAAAAACTCTGAACACTCCTTATGAGTTTTGGTACGGTAGGAAGCCCAACTTACATTATCTCAGAGTGTTTGGAAGTAAGTGCTACATTCTGAAAGATCGAGAGTAGAAAGGGAAATTTGATACTAAAAGCGATGAAGGTATCTTTCTTGTCTATGCATCGGATAGTCGTGGTTTTCGAGTATTTAATATCAGAACCCAAGTTATGATGGAATCTACGAATGTCATCATTGATGATCTAAGCAATTTTCGTCATGATAACCCTCCTGCTGAATTGCCTCCAACTGAGACAATTGATAAAGTCAAGGAAATCTCATAATCAGTTGAAGTTGTTCCAACCGTTACTGATCCTGATATTTCCAGTGACGAGGAGAAGAGATATGATCATGCTATTCTTGTTGAACAAGAACGTGTTCATCCACAATACCTCTAAATTTAAAGGAATCATGATACTAACAGTATTATTGGAGGAAAAGATTTTACAGCTAAAACAAGAGGACAACTTCAAAATAGTTGCAATTTTGGTTGTTATCTATCGCAAGTAGAATCGAGAAATATTGGTGAAGCTCTTAGCGATCCCTTTTGGGTGAATGCAATGCATGAAGAGTTAAATCAATTTCAAAGACAAGATGTATGGGAGCTCGTACCTTGTCCCTCCAATATCAATATTGTTGGTACGAAACGGATATTCAAGAACAAGTCTGACGAATTTGGCACCATTGTCAGAAACAAAGCCAGACTTTTCTCTCAGGGATATTCACGAGATTAAAGGTATCGACTTTGACGAAACCTTTGCTCTGTGGCACGCCTTGGGTCCATTTGGTTGTTATTAGATCATGGTTGTTTTCTTAAGGTTAAGATGTTTCAAATGGACATAAAATCCGCTTTCCTAAATGGAAATTTAAAGGAAGAGGTCTATGTTGCTCAACCTAAGGGATTTGAAAATCCTGATTTCCCAGATCATGTCCTTAAGCTCAAAAAGGAATTATATGGTTTAAAACAAGCACCTCGTGCCTGGTTCGAAAAAATAACTACTTCTCTTCTTAGGAAAGGTTTTTCGAGAGGTGGAGCTGATAAAACCCTGTTTACCAAATTGAGTGGGAAAGATGTTGTCATTACTCAAGTTTATGTAGATGATATCATCTATGGATCAACTTCTGAGAAACTTGCAAAAGATTTTCAAGTCTCTCTTGGTAAGGAGCTTGAAATCAGCAATGTTGGTGAATTAAAATTCTATTTAGGATTACAGATTCAACAACATAAGGATGGAATTTATCTATCTCAAGAAAAATATGTTAAGGATCTTGTGACAAGGTTCGGTCTTGATAAGTCAACTCCAAAATTGACACCTATGCCCACCACTGGTAAATTACATCGAGATTAGAAAGGAGTAAATGTGGATCAAAATTTTTATCGATATATCATTGGAAGCCTCTTATATCTTACAGCTACTAGACCTGATATTGCTTTTAGTGTTGGTTGTTGTGCTAGATTTTAGGCTAATCCAAAGGAATCTCATCTTGCGGCTGCAAAGAGGATCATGCGATATATCCAACACACTATAGGGTATGGTCTATATTCTACTTTTGAAACTAACACTGATCTTACTGCCTATTCAGAAGCAGATTGGGCAGGATGTGTTGAAGACAGAAAGAGTACTTCTGGGGAATTTTACTATGTTGGGTTGAATCTTGTGGCATGATATAGCAAGAAATAAAACTCACAATCCATGTCTACATGCAAAGCAGAATACATTGATGCGGGTTCGTGTTATACTCAACTTCTATGGATGAAACAAATGCTTGATGATTATATAATTGACACTGGTATAATGAAGATCTTTTATGACAACTCAAGTGAGATTCGCATCACTGAGAATCATGTTGAGCACTCAAGAACTAAGCACATTGACATAAGGTATCATTTTATTAGAGATGTCTATGAAAATGGTATTATCAACATGGAGTTTGTGCCTTCCAAATAACAGTTGGCTGATATTCTCACCAAACCTTTAGATACTGCTACATTTCAACACTTACGACAGTCTATTGGTGTTGTTTTGGTTCATTAGTTTTCTAGCCTTTTCCCCCTGGACTCATTTATATCTATTGGGCAATCAAGGCTTAGAACTTCAGTGTAGTGTTGTTTCAATTCCGCATTTGTTTCTACGTAGATAAAAGTTATGTTCGGGATCAAAAGTTTAAAAAATAAATCCTTCTTTTGTTGTAAAAGTAAGGTCGCTCTTGTTGTTCTCTCGGGAATGACACTTTATGGGGGAGAGTTCTTAATTTAACTTGTGCTTAGTTGCCAAATCTTTGTGGGGAGTGTGGCTGTGGAATATTGTAGGAGTTTTCTTGTATCTTTATAAACTCCTTGATGAATACACTAAGTTTCGACTATGTGAAATCATCAAGACAAAGTCATGAAGTATCTCTATGAGAATTTCATTATGATCCCACTAGTTTTCGTACCTTTGCCAATTTATATTGACAAAAAAGGGGGTGGGGGTGGGGGTGGGTTCATTGTGAGATGAAGTATTGACTAGGGGAGTGATACATATCACCATAGTATTGTTGTTAAAGTTATGATACAATTGGACTTTGATGTTGTGTAATAATACTATGACATTGTATAACAATGATTGAGAGCTAATGTTTTCTCATTGTTATGGCTACGGATCTTCAACAACACTGATCTTTGAGTTGAACACGTTCGAGAATCACTTTGGAGTACTTGGAAGTGACAAAGATTTCGAGTAATGTTGAAGAACCAAGGAAATCAAGCATTTGTATGAGAAGCTACAAAATTTATTTATTTTGTAATCCATATGTATTAATAGTTTTGTCACTAAAATTGACAAATGGGGATATTGTTAGAGCACTGCTCGGTCGAACTCGCAAGCGTTGCTATCTGAAGCTTGTTTGTCAAGTTTAGTTTCCAAACCTATAAGTCTTGATTTCTAGTCTACTTATAGATAAGTCTCATATTAGGATAGAAAGTGTAGTTGAGCTTTAGACTTCACGGCGTTCATCGATTGAAGACGAAGAACTACTAAGGAGAGCTTGTGGAACTTCTCCAACAAAAGGTATATGGAGAGTTGAACTCATCTATCACTCAAAAGTGTATCTACTCTATTTCCTATTTGAGACAAAATTCGTATAACTATATAGACTTCGATTATACACATTTGATATTTCGAGCCGAGTTTAAATCGCTTACATATTTCTCGAAATATGTGTTGGTAAGCTTTCGCTTTAACCAAGTTCATCTTATATTCTTGATGAAAGTCAAAAGATGATCATATGAAAATCGCCTGGTAACATCTTACATGATTTGTGTGAGACAGTCATTTGATGTAGACTCGGAATGTTTCTTATTGATCATTCGATTACTTGAAAGTTGATTCGAAGCTAATAGTTTGTGTAAGACATCTATTCCTATCTTCTAAGAATGTTTCAATGATTGAAATGAGAGTTTAGAACAAATTAACCATGATTGGATATATCATAGTGTGCGTACTTGTATGCTAACTGTTGCAAGTTATTCCAAGTCTGGGAACCATGGTATGCATACACGTAAGCGTACTGGTTGGTTAATGAAAGTCCGAGAACTTAGTATGCGCACACGTTCGCATACTAGCGTAAGTTCAAGTTCCGGAATTCAACTGAGTTTGGTGGTATGCGAACCCAAACTTAGTCCAGCCACTTAGGTATGCGTACATGTTCGCATACTTGAGTAGGTTATGTTCCAAAATCGGTTTGTTCATGAACTAATACATTTATATAATAAGAAATGCAATCTTTTGCAAACCGTGGCTATAATGTTCATGAATTGATTCGAGTGAATCAAAATCGATTTTGATTCAATTGTGTCTTGTATACTTCTATGAGAATATAAACACTTGAACAACTCTAGAACTAGTTTCATTTGAGTCGTTTGAACTAGTTATGGTTAAGATGAATAAGGTTGATATGAAAGTGTTCATATGGCTAACTTCGGTTAACTATTGTTGAGCCAACAAACTGTACATGTTTAGGTACGATTTTTCATTTATAAATGAAGTCACTTTTCATTTGTGTGTAACAAGCTAAGTTCGATCTAACGGTTGAAAGATATTAGCTTGAGTCTAATCAGGTTTTCATCTAACGGTGAATATTGAATGCTTTGTTACCAAGGTAGCATTGATTGCAAACCTTGATTTGAAAACTATATAAGGGACAACTCTAGCAACTGGGAAACCTAATCCCCACACCTCCTGTGTGATACTAGTTGCGACTAGAGTCGATTCTCATTTAACCTAGGTTTTTATAAAACCATTAGGTTGACGACTTGAAGACTTCATTGGGATTGTGAAGCCAGATCCAACTATTTTCTCTTTATTTGTGTGTTATGTTCTTACTGTTTGCTATCGTATTGATTACTATCTTCTTTAAGATTTGATCGAGATTTAATCTCCAAGAGGCAAGATAAAAAGTAGTCACAAACATCTTCGTCTCATTGTTTGTGATTCCAAAATATCTTGTTTCGCTACCATACGATTAAGATTATTGTGAGGTGATTGATATTACTAGGATGTTCTTCGGGAATGTAAGTCCGGTGTATCTGTAGTTGCAGGAAATCCTACACTACACCCCTCACAAGAATCCACACAATCAATCAATTGAAGATGAACAATTATAATTTTTGTTGATTAATTTCTTGAATGTTTACAAGGTAAAATGGAAAAGAGCTAGAAAAATACAATCTCTATAAACTTTCTCTCTCTTAATGACTTGCTCAACACTCGAAAAAGATCTCCCCCTCAATAGGCTTGTTTGGCTCTTTATATAGGGTGTTACATAATGGATGACAGCTATAATGTCCTATATTTTCGGGAATGATTTGCGAAGTGTCGCAAGTGTACAAATGTATAATCTCGCCACACTCCTAGATCTCGCTAGGTCTTCACACCTTTCCTATGTTCTGGATGTCGTCATCCATTGCGTCACTTATTTTACTCGTCTGCGACGCCTTCGCTACGTAACGTTTATGGATTTCGCAGAGGTATTGGTGTTGCGATATTCTGATCCTACATCTTGCCTCTTCTCATGTCTTCTCTGCGAAGGAGAGAATGTCATGAGAATTATTATTTTCAAACTGCCGTAACCGTTCATTTCTTTCCATCAATCTACCGTCAGGATTCCGTGAATTAGGCGTAACTGCCTACACGTGTCAAAATCTTCCCTTTTTACCGGTACATTTAATGTTAAACGGTCACTTTTTTCTTGTCTATTTAAGGAGAGATTCTTCATGAGGATGTTTCCTTTCTTTTATTTCATCTTCTTCATCTTCTCGCAACTTTTTCTTCTATTTTTCTTTCGCAATTCTTCATCGCCTTCTGCTATTGTCTCTCTGCTCTATTCTCATCATCCTTCTCTTGTTTCTATGGAGCCATCAAGGTTTGTTAATTTTGCCAAAATTGATCTTTTTGTGATTGATCTCTTCTATCGAAATTGTTTTATCCTAATCTTATTCTTTTTCTAATGATTCCCGTGCTGTTTTTGTTTCAGTAAGAATAAATCTAGCACCAAATTCATAGTTCTAAACCCTAATGTTCCAGTGGGCTCGCAACCGAAAATCGCTGTTACTAAAAGGAAACCTGCGAATAGCAAGGTATTAAGAAACACTTATTCTTCTAATAACAATATTGTTGCCTTTGTTTCTTATTTAGCTTGTGATTCGCGGGATGACAAAAATATTGATAGATCCCCAAGAAACCTCGCCGTTCTAAAAATGTTGAATCTTCTCGTTTCCTTTCACCGTATTCAAGCTCAAAACTCCCCTGCGATATCTTCGCAAGATAAACCGATACCTTCTGTGATATCTTCACAGGATAAACCAACATCTCTGCGATATCTTCGCAAGATAATTCTACTTTGGTTATCTCACGAAAATGTCATTTGCGATTTTCCTCCTATACACGAATTTTCTATAAATAAAGTCCCTCAAGATGAACCCTTCTCTTACTCGTCATCACTACCTCTTCTTAAGTCTATTCCCCTTACTAAAGAAAATCTGGAGGGAATGGATGTAGCTTTCAAAGTTTTATCAGATATTATGAATGACGCCAAGAAGACCTCCATTGATCCCATCAAGTCTAGTGTTTGCGAATCTTTGAGTAAATACTTTAGTTCTGACAGGATGTCGCAAATGTCTTTAGAACAAGAGAATCAAGTGCTGAAGAATAATCTTCAAGATATGACTGCGAAGTGTGACACTCTCCATCTTGAGAATCAAAAACTTCAAAACATTTCATTGGATCGCGATAATCTACGCAAGAAGAACGAAGAATTAAAAGGTATTACGCTCTCAATTTTTTTTTTTTTTTAAAGACCTTGTTTGCCTTTTAAGCTTTAAACCAGAAGCGAAAAATGGAGATTTATCAGTTGGAATCTGTCGTTGAAGAAACTCGAATGGATAGAGATGCTTGGATGGAGCAATATAACCAACTAGATAATCTTCATTCGTACTCTGTTGATCAAATAGATAACCTTTCCAAAGAGAATTCTCACTTAGTTCAGAAGCAAGACTCGTTAAGTAATGAATTATCTCATCTCTCTTATTCTTTGGCTAAATCTAATTTGGAGTTGGAAACCTTATCAGATGAGAATGGAACTCTATCTCAAGAGAAGCGAGTTTTGTTAAATAAGGTGGCGATTTCTTCGCAACAACTTGATGTCTGTTAAAAAATATGTAATGAACAAGAACAATCTCTCTTCATTTGAGAAGTAAACTCAAAGAAGTTACTTTGAGAGGGATAAGCTTATTCGGGGTAGAATAACTTTAAGTGTGAAAACGAGCCAACTCAAGGATCAATATTCCAAGTTAAAAGAATCCTACTCATCCATTGCTAAGGAGAATACCTTACTTGTTTCTAACGAAAAGAATTTGCATTCTCGATTAAAAGGTCTGGTTGGAGATAATTTTGATAGTGCCATGGATCATTTGGAGAGTAGTTGCTTGGCTTTGACCCAACATCTTATCTCACAAAAGGAAGGTAGTCATAAAATTTGACTGCCTCACATTTTCTTTGTCTTTGTCTATTTTTCTTATGATATCCTTTTATTGCGAATTCTTTATTTGTATAACTCGTTGTTCTTCATTTTTTCGAAATCGAGAAAGATCTTCGTTCCTCCCTTTCGACTTTGGAGGCTAGTTATGCCAAGATTCGCAAAGAAAATGCGATTCTTGCCACTACTCTCGCTCGTTCTCGCGATCGGGCCGAAAGGAGATTTGATTACCTCAGTTACTCCAAAGATATCCATAGTAGAAATGATCAAAAGGCACTTCTTCGCCAATTTCATCTCAAAGCTGAAGTTCTTTTGAATGATGTCTTATTGTCCAAATCTCTTGACCCTGTATCTGTCGAACCTCTTGAAGTTGAGGATGATGAAATCCCTAATTCTCCTGATAGTGATTATGAATATGAAAGCGGCGAAGATCGCGCTAATGAAAAGGTGATCCCAACAAACAATGAAGCTGTCAATAATAATCCAGGTGAAGGGGGTTCTGGCGTGAATGCAACAATTGGCAAAAGTGCGGAAGCTGGTGAAGCGGATAAAATTGTTGAAGATGAAAGAATTAATGTTGAGAAATGAATTTCTTTTGTAATTTCACTTCTTTTAGCTTCTTGATCTTCATAACTTCTTGCATATGATATTTTTTATTTCCTTCTGAAGTGCACCTTTTTTGGAAGAAATATTATGTTTTTTGTTGAATAACTCTCATATTGTCTCTTGTTTTCTTCTTTGCGATGAATGACCTTCATAAATAATAGTTAATTTTTATAAATCTTTTGTCATATGGTCTTATTTTGTCTTCCTAGTTAAAGGTCTTACTGTGCCATCTCTTGTTATTGCGACAAAATCGCAGGACGTCTTTACACTTTCATGTAAAGACCCATTGATCTTGCCTTATCACTTCTTAGTATTGTTGCCTCTGCAGGATAATTTTATTGCGACAATATGACAGGTCTAGATTTTCTTGCGAGAATAAGCCCCATGACATTGCCGTCTTACGACGAAATCGCAGGACGTCCTTACACTTTCATGTACTGACCCATTGATCTCGTCTTATCTTTATCTTTTGTATTATTGCCTCTTCAGGATCATCACACAAATATGACAAGCCTAAATTTTCTTGCGAAAATAAAGCCTCATGACATTTGCGTCTTAAGACACTTATCAGGTCCCTAATGGAGGGTGCCGCCCTTATCATCTCCCTGGTTGCCCCTTCAAGGAGGCGTACATCGGCCATACAAGACTAGCTCCTCCCATCCGGTCTTAACAACAACCAGTTGTTTTTGCAACCTCTTATCCCTTATACCTATATGGCTTATGGTTACGAGACTGCACCCTAAGTGGAGTTTTCTTCGGGCCGAGTGCAACATATGCCAAGACTTGCCAAGAATGGCCGAGACACTTCAAATGCCCCAGGCACTCTTGGCTCAACCGTGTACCTCGGCGCCTTGGTCATACGCTGACTTCTTAGAAGAGACCCTCGGTCGTCCAACCAGGGTATAACCTTATATATATAGTTGGAAATCCAAGGTATCTCTCCTGGATGGGCTTTATTGACCCCAAATCTCCATGACCCGGGTGCCGGGGGCGGTGTAACCTTTTCCCGAGCCATGTTAACGAGATACCCCCTTTTATGACGCACTATAGGTCTTACATTTGCCTCTTACGAAATTTGGATTCGCGAACTAGGGTGTACGCCATAGCAGGTTCGTCCCATTCTGATATGTCATTGTTTTTTTTGTTATCTCTTGTTATTTTATTTGCGAGATCGTTGCATGTTCTTTCTTTGTTTCTTGCAATTTCGCAATGATTCTTTCGCAACATTTTCATATAAGTTCATTTCGCTTCATCCATACATTACTTCGCAGTCTATTCTTTTCCCACAATCTTCTACGGGTAATATTTCTTCAAGTATAATCTATTCCACGGTCTATCCAATCTGTGGCCCACATCTTTGCCCTCAGGATCCATTAATCTATATGCCCCTGTTTCGACTATCTCCTTGATGATATAAGGTCCATCCCATTTTTTCGCCAACTTGCCACCACTTTCTCGCTGATATACTGGTGTTTCTCTCAACACCAAATCACCTGGGTGAAATTCGCGTGTCTTGACACGTCTTTTATATTCTCTGGCTAATCTTCGCTGGTAATTCTCCATATGCTGTAGTGCTCTTTCTCTTTTTTCTTCTAATTCATCTAACTTGATCAAAATGTTACCCGCACTAAGATTTTTCTCCCAAGCTTCTTTCTTTGTTGTTGGAATAATAACTTCTGTCGGAAGTACAGCTTCAACTCCATATGTTAAACAAAAGGGTGACATTCCCGTAGCTTCTCGCATTATGCACTTGTTCACACCATGCCTTATTATGTCCTTCTAACTTCTTTTTCAGTATATCTGCGATTGTTTTATTTGTTGCTTACGTCTTTTGTCCATTGCTTTGCGGGTATAAAGGAGTTGATTTCCCACACTTTATCTCGAAATGCATTAAGCAACAATTCTATATTTTGCCCCTCAAACTGCTTCCCATTGTCGGATACCAACGTAAGGGATTCCAAATCTGCATATGATGTTTTCGAATATGAAGGTAAAAATATCTTTATCGCGAATGTGTTGTACTGCTTTTACTTCTGCCCATTTTGTGAAATAATCTATAGCGACAATCAGATACCTTCTCTATCCTGTACCTAGTAAAAATAGTCCCACAATGTCTAAACCCCACTTTCCAAAAGGCCACACTTGTTGAAGAAGTTAATGGTGCTCCTGGTGCATGTATTTTCTTTCCGTGCCTTTGGCAATCTTCGCAACGCCTTGATATTTGTTTCGCATCTTCATGCATATATGGCCAATAATAACCTTGCATTTTCGCCTTATGTGTCAACGATATTCCACCACTGTGATTGCCACATCCCCACCGTGTAACATCTTTAACACTTTAACTTCTCCTTCCTTTCGTGTTAGACATCTAAGCGAGGGTCCATTAAAGGATCTTCGATCAATGCCCCGTCTCTTAATTCATAATTTGTTGCACGGCTTTTTAATTTGTGCGCCTCTAATCTATTTCTTGGTGTTTCTCCTTTCATCAGATATGCATGAAGTTCTGCTCTCCAATCTTCATTATAGGGCATTTGTGCCCCATCTTCTATGAGCATCACTTCTGTCTCTTGCTCTTCCTCTTTATCGATTGATGGTGATAAAAGTGTATGTATTTTTATGCATCTCGCAGCTGGATCTGTCATCATACTTGATATAAAAGCGAAAGCATCTGCGAGTCTATTATCTCTTCTTGATATATGTCTCCATTTTATTTTTGGTATCTTCGCCGACAATTCTTCAACAAGTTTCTTGTATTTTTTCAAAGATGGTTCATTTGTAGTATATTCTTCTTTTATCTGGCGAATAGCTAATTGTGAATCACTGGTGACCATCACATTTTCCAACTTCATTTCTATTGCGAATTGCATAGCATGTATATAGCTTCATATTCTATTTCATTGTTGGTAGATGTAAATTCCAATCTGAAAGAAAAAGCCATTTTATTGCCTTCTGGCGAAATCAGAACGATCCCAATTCCGTTGCCTTCCCCATTTGATGATCCATCTACCAATATTTCCCACCTGTTTGGCTCGGTTAATAAATCCCTTGGATTTCCATGTTCTTCTTCTATATCCATCATTTCTTCCACTGCTTCATCCTCTTCCAAAGGAAATTCTGCTAAAAAAACTTGTGATTTTGGTGAAGATAGTATTTCATATTTGATTTTGCAATGACTTACTTGAGCATTCCATCTCTCAACCCTTCCTGACCTTTTTGAATTTTTCATTACCGACTCAATCGGTACTTTTGTCACTACCTTAACTGTGTGTGCTTGGAAGTATATGCGAAGTTTAAATGTTGCATAGACTAATGCCAAAATTAGTTTTTCAATTTTTGAATAATTCCTCTCTGCGGCATTGAATGTTTTGCTGATGTAATAGATTGGCTTTTCCACTCCTGCGTCTATTCGCAATAATATTGCGCTTAGTGCATGCGAGGTGGTCGCAAGGTAGATTAATAATTCCTCCCCTGGCTTTGCTTTTTGTAAAATTGATATATCCATTAGATGTTCTTTTATTCCTTGTAAAGCCTTTTCACATTCATCTGTCCATCTAAATTTCGCTCCCTTTTTAAGTATGTTGAAAAAATGCTTACACTTATCAGATGATCGCGAGATGAATCTTCCTAGCGAAGCTAATAGTCCATTTAACTTTTTCACATCTTTCACCGTTGCTGGCGTTGGCATATCGCGAATTGCTTGTACTTTCTCTGGGTCGACTTGTATTCCTTCTTTTGACACAATGTAACCTAAAAATTTTCCTGATGCAACCCCAAAGGTACATTTTTCTGGATTTACTTTAATGTTGAAATGCCTCATTTGCTCAAAAATTTCCCTCAAGTCCCTTACATGGTCTTTTGCTTCTTTACTTTTTATTAACATGTCATCCACATATACCTCTAGTGTTTTATGTATCCATTTCGCGAACACCTTTTCTACCATCCTTTGGTATGTTGCTCCGAGATTTCGCATGACCAAATGGCATCTTTGTATAACAAGATAATCCTCTTGGAGCGAAAAGGGCGGTATGCTCTTGGTCTTCTTCAACAGGGAATTTGATTGTAGCCTTTGTATCCATCAAGAGAGGATATCCTTTCATTTCATGCCGCTGACTCAACCATTTGCGAAATATCTGGTTAAGGAAAGCTATCTTTCGGACAAGCTTTATTTAGATCGGTAAAATCTATGCAAATTCTTATCCCTTTTTCTTCTTTGGGACTACGACCATATTTGCTATCCATTCGGGGTATTTTGCTTGTCTAATGATTCCTGCATCAAGCATCTTCTACAATTCTTCTTCTATTTGAGGGTGATATGATGTTGCAATTTTTCTAATTCTTTGTTTGAATGGTCTTGCATTTTTGTCAATCTCCAATTTATGGCATGCTACAGATGGATCTATTCCAGGCATCTCATCCATATCCCATGCGAAAATGTCTTTGTAATCTCGCAACAAATCAACAGTCCTTCTTTCCTCATCTGCCTCCATTTTAATCCCAATTTTTAACATCTTGGGTTCTTCTTCAGTTCCGACGTTCACTTCCCTTGTCGTCTCTTCCGCGATGTAGTTAGCCTTCGGTTCTCCCATAGGCGTTGGTCCTTTTATTTCCTTCGCAAGCTCATTTTCTTCTTCCGAGATTTCGCCAGGTATTCCTTTTCCTTCTTCTGCTCTTATCATGTAAGTTCTAAATTCTTCTTCCTTTTTATTTTGCTTTTGCCATCTTTTTGCGATCTTTTCGCCTCTTCTTCACCTGTTCTTCATAATGTTTTACCTCGATTTGATGATATATCCTTCCTTTATCGGTATCTCCTCTGATTTCGCCAATCCCACTCGGCATAGGAAATTTGACACATTGATGAAATGTCGAGGCTACAACTTTTATTGCATGTACCCATGGTCTTCCCAACAACATGTTATATGGCGATTCCATATCCACTATGTAGAACGTCACTTGTGTTTTAATTTCTCCCAACAGAATTCGTATTTTTATTTCCTCTTTAGGTTTTGTTATAGATTTACCGAAACCATGGATATGATATGTTGAGGAAATCATTTCTTCATTTTTGTACCCCAATTCTTTATAAGCATGATAAAACATTATATTCACTAATCTCCCTGTGTCCACCAAAGTTCTATTTATTGCCCATTCTTCCACTGTTTTTGTTGGCTCTCCTTCTTCCTTGCTTGCGCTTATCGTAATCACTAGTGGAGACGTGTGATTTAAATTCTCTCTTGATATATCTGTTGCTGTAAACGTAATCTTCTGTTTTTCCCATTCTTTCAAGGGTGACGTCTTCTCTGTTGTTACAATTTTCTTTCCTTCAAAATCCCGTTTGTGTATTCTTCCTTTGATATTTTCATGAAATTTATTAACCATCGTCTTTGTAATCATATTACATTCCAATTCTCCATTACTCTCTTTGATTCTGGTTTTCTCCATTTTAACTAATTTATCCATCATACTCCTGATTTGAACAATTTTAATGACAATATCCAATCTCTAATTTTCATTTTTCCTGTTTCTAGCGCCAATATGTAGTTGCAGGAAATCCTACACTACACCCCTCACAAGAATCCACACAATCAATCCATTGAAGATGAACAATTATAATTTTTGTTGATTAATTTCTTGAATGTTTACAAGATAAAATGGAAAAGAGCTAGAAAAATACAATCTCTATAAACTTTCTCTCTCTTAATGACTTGCTCAACACTCGAACAAGATCTCATCCTCAATAGGCATGTTCGGCTCTTTATATAGGGTGTTACATAATGGATGACAGCTATGATGTCCTATATTTTCGGGAATGATTTGCGAAGTGTCGCAAGTGTACAAATGTATAATCTCGCCACACTCCTAGATCTCGCTAGGTCTTCACACCTTTCCTATGTTCAAACATGTCGTCATCCATTGCGTCACTTATTTTACTCGTCTGCGACGCCTTCGCTACGTAACGTTTATGGATTTCGTAGAGGTATTGGTGTTGCGATATTCTGATCCTACAGTATCAATTGGTTTCTGTTCACCTTGATTTATCAAAAGACGGAACAAAACTCGTAGGTATTTATGTGGGAGACATATTTATCTATTCAATAGACTTTAATGTGTGATACAGATTTGTTTATCAAGTCTTTGACTTTGGGTCGTAGCAACTCTTAGTTGTGGGTGAGATCATCTAAGGGAATCAAGTGCGCAGAATCCGGCGTGGTTCTAGAGGCGTAAGGAATGCGACTGTACCTTGATCAGTGTGAGATTGGTTAGGGCTCAACTACATTCCAGTCCGAAGTTAACTTGGAGTATGCTAGTGTATGTAGCGGATTAATACAATGTGGTGTTCAAATCTGGACTAGGTCACGGGGTTTTTCTACATTTGCGGTTTCCTCGTTAACAAAACTTCTGGTATCTGTGTTATTTCTTTTCCACATTATATTTTCTATATAATTGAAATATCACAGGTTGTGCGTAGTTCAATCAATTAGATAATCCAACCTTTGGTTGTTGATATAAATTGATTGAAACTTGAACATTGGTCTTTGGTACAATTCAAGTTGTTTCACATAATAATCAGGCTCACGGATTTGTATCTGTTTGATTTGCTTATTACATTGTGAAACAGAGATACAACTCTTAGATATATTTCTTGATTGAGCTCACTTTATTAGTTGGTGCTCTCGGAATTATATTAGAGTTTGTCCATACAAATTGCTAAACGAAATATTTGGTGAGGTTGTTAGACCCCCGCTTTTTCATCATGTAAATATTCCGGAAAATGGGTCATATGCCCAAAACCCATAAAGCTTGGTAGCATTGGATTGCTAAACAATGTGTCTGGGTGACAAAGACATACAAATAAAGAGACCAAAATACCCTAACAGTTTATATCTATTTTTAACTTCGGTCATATCGTCGTCCTCTGAACTATTCTTTTCCACCACCATCATCGACATTATTCTCTCCGCCACCATCTTCTTTTTCTCCTTCTTCTTATGCTTACAGAAAATCAACCAACACCATCATCAACTTTTTCTTCTTCTTCTCCACCATCAACGTCGACATCAAGACTATCCCACTATTTTGAGAAAAAGTAATTCGTCGACACCATCATATGAATCAACTCCAATACTATTTCGAGATGCCCTAATTTTTCTAAATTCTCAATTCAATTATTCCACCCTTGCTGAGCTGCAGTCGAAACATCCAACAGCACCACCTCCTTTTATTCCACCTAACCTCATTAGTCTTGACTCTATTTTTTGTGGATTCCAAGGCGGTTTTGGGTGCCATTAGGAGTTTTCCTAGGGGAACCTCTTGCGGCCGAGACGGGCTGCGTGCACAACATTTAACGGATGCTTTGAGCGGTGCTGCTTCTGCGGTGGCGGACGATTTGTTAACTTCAATTACAGGGAGTTTTCAATTTATGGTTGGCAGGGGAAATGCCCCGAGTAGGTTAGGCGAGTTCATAGCTAGTGCACCCTAACCCCATTATTGAAGCCGGGGCGGCCTTCGTCCCATAGCCGTTGGTACCATTTGGCGTAGACTAGTCTCGAATAGCTTTCTCGGTGGTAAAGCTATAACTTCTTATTTGGGAGATCATCAATTCGGAGTTGGGGTGCCTGTTGGTGGCGAGAGTATTTTACATGTTGTAAATAGCTTGTTGGAGCAGAAGGGTCAGTCCACTGGTATGTCAATGTTGCTTGTTGACTTCTCCAACGCCTTCAATATGATTAGCCGGTCTCACCTTATTAAGGAAGTTCGGCTACATTGTCCAGGTATTTCTCGTTGGGTTGAGTTTTGCTATAGTAAGCCTGCTAGACTTTACTATGACCAGTACATTTTGTCCTCGGCCCTAGGTGTTCAACAAGAGGATCCTCTTGGTCCGTTGTTGTTTGCCTTGACTCTCCATCCTCTTGTGCAAACCATTGCCTCCCAATGCAAACTTGATTTGCATGCTTGGTACCTTGATGATGGGACTATTATTGGGGACACTCTTGAGGTGTCTAAAGCTCTTAATATCATCGAGTCTGAGGGCCCAGCTAGAGGTTTACATCTCAATATTAAGAAAACGGAGGTATTTTGGCTAACTGTTGATCCTAGAAGCCTTGAGGTAGATATTTTTCCTCAAGATATCGGTAGACCTTCTACTGGGGTTAAACTCTTGGGGGGGGCCTGTGAGTCTGGATCTAAACTTTATTAGTGACATGGCGGTGGCTAGGGTTCACAAGACTATCCATTTAATGTCCTCAATCAAAAAACTCAAGGACCCTCAGAGAGAGATGTTACTTCTTCGTAATTGTACTGGTGTGTCAAGACTATATTTTGCTATACGTACTACCAACCCTGCTGCTCTACAACAGGCCACTAAATTATTCGATGATCAGCTATCCCAGTATTTGAGGCTCTTGGTCACAGGAGTTGGTGCGGGTTTTGGGCCATTACAACAGCGCATTGCTACTCTCCCTATTAAGGATGGTGGCTTTGGTATTTACACTATGGGCGATACTGCAACTACGCTATCCGGCTTCTCGGTTTCAAACGCCGGTTCAAAAGCGATCCTTGGTAATTTATTTCCTTGAGACAATGGGTCTACTTTTCGTCGGCTCTTGAACTTCATCCCGGTATGTGGTTTACCTTCTAACTATTGTGTCGATGATCTTTCCCCCTTTCTATGCACTCCCGGCAAAGTCACCTATTTCGATGCAATTAAGAAGCAAATCCCAAACCAATTTTCTATATCTGTAAGAGATTCCATTTTGTGGCAGTGCAATCGTGTTAATCATGCTCAAGATTACCTTTTGGCTGTACCCATTAGTGGCCTGAATCAATGCCTTGGTCCAAGGCAGTTTCGAGCGGTTGTTTGTTATCGACTTGGTATCCCATTGTTTGTTGAAGGTGGCCTCTGTTCTAGCTGTAATAGACCTATGGATATCTTCAGGGACCACACTCTTCATTGTTCCAAGGATGTTGGGATCAAATTTCGGCATGACCAGGTTCGTGATATAGTCGTCGATATTTGTTTCAAAGCTAGAGTCCCTGTGATCAAAGAAGCGACTCTTGGGCTTCTGTCCGATGATAGTAGAGATTTACGCCCGGCTGACATTCTTGTTCTTAATTGGGAGAATGGTCAAGATGTTTGTATGGATGTTACAGGCGTATCTCCTTTCACAGGTGATGGTGTCCGCTCTTTTGTCCCAGGCCAAGATATTGCCAATGCTGTTCAACGGAAACGTAAAAAAATACTTGGATCAATGTGTCTCACATGGCTATGGTTTAGGTGTCCTTGCTTTTACCACATTGGGGGAACTTGGGGATGATACTTTATGTTTCTTTAAGAGATTGAAGAATTGTCTAGTTAGTAATGATGTCGATAGTGGTGTTGGGAAATTTCTTTTTTATAGACTAGGCGTCGCTATCCAAAAGGGGGTTGGTGCCCAGCTTGTTGCTAGGCTACCAACTACAGTTTTGTATGATGTTGTAGAATGATTTTCAAATTATTTTTGAATAAAAAAAAAAAAAAAAAATTGTTCAAAAAAAAAAAAAATCCATAATGATCAAAGAGGTTGTTTATTTCATCAAAGATAAGCACCGAAGGACCTAAAATTTATTTCATCAAAGATGAGCACCGAAGGACCTAAAACTTGTAAGCTCCCAAACCTAATTTTTAATTTTTGATTTATGAATTTAAAAATTTAACATTATGTTATCAATTAGGTATCTATTTTGAAATTAGGTTTTTGAACTGGGTATCTATTTTGATATGAAACTTTGGGTGTATCAATTGGTTGATTTTTATTTTATTTTTGAATTGAAATTTGAATAAGAATACTTTTCTGGTAATACTGCGTGATTAAATTGAACTTGGTTATGTAACATACTGTATTCAGTGATTTGAGATACACCTGGGTGCATCTTGAGTAAATTAGGTTACGTTTGGTTTTCATGTTGCAGTGAACTCAGATGCATTTGGGTGCATCTTGGGTATTTTTGGCTATGTTTGGCTTTCATGTTGCAGTGAACTCAGATGCACATGGGTGCATCTTGAGTATTTTTTGGCTATGTTTGGTTTTCATGTTGCAGTGAACTCAGATGCACCTGGGTGCATCTTGATTCGATTTGTTTAACGTCAAATTTCATCGTGCAGTAAAATCAGATGTACCTGGGCGCATTTTGATTCGATTTTTTTATAACATGGGTTTTCTTTGCTATTCTAAGATGTGGTGCACACTGCTTTAGCTTCATACACTCGTAGAGTTTTGAGTTATTGGGTGTATTATCTGCTCATAACTTTCTAACGAGTTGTATCTATTGTGAGTGTATCTTCTGTTGAATTTCATCTTGTTGGAGTTCATGTTGTATTACGCTACTCAATGATGTACTGCCATCAGTTATATATTAATATTTTAATCTCATTTTAGCAAATTTGAAACATCCAAATGTGCCGGTCTATATTTTTTGAATCTTTATTGTGATATATTTGGTAAACCAGAATTGTTATTATGGATATTTTGAAAGCCGTCGGTAGTCCTATAACATACGCACGCATTAATTATTCTGACTTTCTTATAATTCTACCCTCGCACATTTTGCTTCCAACTGCATCATGTTATTCGACGTTGGTTATGGCCACGTGCCCACTCTTCTCGAGTTATAACATCTTATAAGATACATTTAAGACTCACTATGATGCATGTCGTAACCACAACAAATTAATCGAGATATTTTCCACTAATTAACTAGTAATATAGCGGTAGTAAGAGAACGTTCCCACAGAGAGCTGTGTAATTGATAGGTTATTTGATCAGCAAAATAAAGTAAAAGACAAGGGGTTTGGTTGAATTAAAATAAATTAAAATAATAACAAATAAAATAAAGATGATCAAGGAATCATTCGACGTTACCAAGCGTTAATCGAATCAGTATATTTATCTATCTTCCGTCAGAATCATTCATCACCAATCGTAGAATAGCAGGTACGCTTAGCTATCCCCAAAACTCCTTCTATCACCGGATAACAGGTACGCTTAGTCACCGGATTCTATCCAACTGAGCCGCTTTGAGGTACGCTTACAAGGTGTAAATCAATCGAATGCTTTAGGCTTTGTGAATTTAGGTTTGATCCCAGCAGTTAAATTCAGTACACTCGGTCCACTTACTGGTGTTGTCTTCACACACGATTGCTTCACAGAATCCTTCTGCAAGGTCTATTGTGTTCTACTTATGTAGGAGATGCACGACAATTACAGATCGCTCCAACTCTCTACTAGCAATAGAATGATCAATAAACTAATCTAAATGCGCACCCAAATCAATCTAAGAATTAATCGTAAACCCTAGATATAGAAAAGACAATCGATGATGATTAAAACTTCAAACAAACTTGTATTAACAAATCAGACTTCACGTCTAGAACATTGAATTCATCCTCAATCAATAAAGTTTTAGCTACACATAATTACAAAGGAATGGGTTCCCCCTAAAGGGGTAACCCTAGGTTTTGATGTAGAAGCTGTGGTATAGGAGGTAGAGATGGTGTAAAAGATATAAAAGATATTTTTCTTAAGGCTCTGGATGTCTTCTTATATAGAACTCTCAAAGTTAGGCTTTAGAATCCTTTCGGGACAGTGTTTCCTTGAGATAGAAGTCAATTTCGCGTCCAAATATGTCCCAGGAAGTTGTCAGGTTCGGCTCATAACTTGCCGACCTTTCCCGGACGAACCTGACAAGTGAAATTTACTCCAGGCGATCACTAGGTTCGGCTCACTTGATTAAATTACGTTTGAGCTGAGCATGCTCCTGTATACTCTTCGAAAATATTGATTTTTAAGCTCCAGGTTAGGCTGACTCGAGCTGATGAAGTTATCAGCCGAACCTCTCTCTGTAACTTCAAGTCTTTCAATCTTGGTTTGCCTATAACTTCTTCGTCCGAACTCGGAATGACCTCATTCTTTTTGTGTTCTTTTCGTATTCTCGTTCTCTTCAAGATGGTATTAAGAACTCTTGGATTTGAATGAGTTAAATTTGGACTTTAGCCTTCCTTCATTAATAGACTTCACTTCATTGTTCATTTAAGCACTTTGTAGCTCATTTTTGGATGATTCACCTGATATGATACATAAACTAGAAAGTAATCATAATAAAAAGTAATATGCAAGAATTATAGATAAACAAGTATGTAATTGACACTCTAAACATGTAAATTAAGCACTTATCAAATTCCACCACACTTAGCTTTTGCTAGTCCTCGAAAACTACCTAACATAAAATACAACAACTCCATTTCGTCGAGGATAAGGATGGACTTAGAAAATGAAACATGACTTTAAACCCCTAGGTGTCCCTAGTGGACAAGTTATAGTCTCGTGAGGGCTTACAAGAGGTATACCCACAAAACCTACTCCAATTTCAAAGCGTTTCAGCGTCCCAAGCATCCAAATAGCTATGAGGACATAGAGTTTCTGCATGCTAGTAATCAGAAGTTAAAAATACCAAAGAACATATTCTCATTCTTAAATGTTGAGTGAGAAATAACCACACCATAATGAGAGAACGCGTGTTTGAGAGCGATCAATAAGCATTTCGCCTCGACTTCTGCCTCACTTAAAAGGAATTTATGATAATTGCATTCAATAAGACGGCTTTTTTATGGGTCTCACATGTGCAGGTAGGAATGAAGAGAAAAATCCTACACACGTTGAATGGTGGGAAGGAAACCTTCTGAATTATTTCTGGAGTCCCCACAAGATCGTGGGAAATGAAAGACTTTTTCTGATGATCTCTAAGAAAGGAAATCAACCATTATTGCGAGGATGGGAGTACTTACCACCTTCACATCTGATCGGCAGTGACAGAAGCACCACTCTCATAACATCCAATAGAAACGTAGTCTTCAGCTCGTCTTCTTCATCTTCGGTCTTCAACTGTTGATGATAAAC
Organism: Papaver armeniacum; assembly: GCA_023531295.1. Lineage (NCBI taxonomy): Eukaryota > Viridiplantae > Streptophyta > Magnoliopsida > Ranunculales > Papaveraceae > Papaver > Papaver armeniacum. The sequence continues at coordinate 46,414 of JAJJWW010011986.1, read as the reverse complement.
TCTTGATCTTCGTAGAACTTTGACAATTTGTAACTTTTTTCCTCAATTTCCTTGTTGCTTGAAACTTCTGAATATATTTTTCCTTCCCCACGGCTTATAAATAAAAACAAAAACAAAAACAAAAACAAAATAATAAAATTTTCTCTTGTCTTAATTTTTTTTTTTCATTTTTTTTATCCGAGACAAGAAAATAATACAAAGTGAAAAATAAACAAAATAATAAAACAACCATGGTCGTGGGAAAAGTACTTTACCGCTTGATTCTTCACAACTTGTATTGTCTTGATATCATAAACTCCAATAATTCTCATCTTTTGATAATCTTCACTCTTGTATAGTCTTCAACTTGGATATAAAATTCCGCCCCTTATTTGTAAGTCTTCAACATGTATATAAAAATCAACTCATTGTATGTTTCTTTAATTGGATATGAATTTTTGCTCTTTCTTGTACTGTTGCTTGTAAACCTTGAACGTCTCAACTTTCCTTGTAGATTTTGATGTCGCTCCACTTGTTGATGATGGTGGTGTTTCTATGGACCTTTTGTTGGCGAGAGAGAGAATGGTGCTAACTGCAAATCAAACTACAAGAAAGTGGTTTTCATCTATAGACGTCACCCTAATGATTGACAAAATTAGCACTCAATAGATCAAAAATAGTGCTAAAAATGGTGTGAAGTTGGGTAGCTCACCATTCTACCCGGAATTAATGTACGGTGACACACACTCAAAACAAAGCTCTTTAGTCATATACAAAGAATTTTTGGTCTGGTGCCTCTGTTGATTTGAAAATAGGTAGTCTCCACTAATGATTGATCAGCAACTCTAATAATGCATTTCTCTCTGCACCTCATTTGCCACCGGCATGATTAAATCCATTTTAACACTCTAACAAGTAAGAAATCCGAACGTAGTTCCCTAACACTTCCAAGTTCAGTTATTTCGGTCAGAAATATCTATGTAAATATACCTGGAAGTATGCTAGTGACTCTAAAATCTCTACAAGTTGGAGGTTTTATGCAAAAATTTGAAACTTTTCACTCCAAAAGCTAAAACCTCTATATGCCAAATACTCCCCCACACTTAAACTTTACATTATCCTCAATGTAATTAAGTCATCCAAAGTAAAATAAGATGGGAAATAAAAATATGATATGAAAAACTAAAGACAAAAGGACAGAAAATACAAAACCAATGGGTTGCCTCCCATTCAACGCTTAGTTTAACGTCCTCAACCTGACCCTCTGGTTATCGTCTATAAACCAACAATCTAAAAATCTGGTAGTCCGCCCAGAAAATAATCTGCAATTCTAGTAACAACTTCACACAATGATTAGAATAACATATGAATAATGAAATTGTTATAGCTTGAAAGTTTCCCCCACACTTAGTCCTTTCTATACTCGGAAGTGGATGGAGAACATTGAAAAGACGAGGGTACCCAAATCAATGTATTCAAAATCTCTCTCCAAGGTAGATTACTCGCCGAGTAATCGCTACAGGCTATATGACCGAGGCGATTTCCGATTCCAAGTTATTCCCGATTTTTTGCGATTAAGACGGCCGATTTAGACAAATTTTTGAGCAAAACGAGTTAACGATTTTTCTGAGGTGGCCTTGAATGCACTAAAATCATAAAGAAAATTTTCGTAACCCCTCATATGGGAGTTATAAAATAGAAAAACCTTTAAATACATGGTAAACACGTTCAATATAACAATATTACACATTTAATTATACGATAGTATAAATTTTAATTTTAATTAGGTAAAAATCATGACTTATGAGAAGCAATATATAAATTATTAATAAATAGATTCGAGTATTAGACCGAGTTTTGGAAATTTCCAAGTCCGAACTTGTTGCTCCTCACTCCAATCTCCCCAACCGAGTAGGACCGAGGAACGATTTCAATTACTTTGACCCAAATATACCTCAATCTAAAACTTTTCCACCTATAAGTCCTTCTCCGAAAGTGATTGTCTATGGACTGAGTCGAGACAATACAACAAATCGTTTCACACTTCGTGTGATCGTCTATGGATATGAGATCGAGACAATACAACAACGAAGTGTGTTTACTTGATAAAAGGTTCTGACTTAACCAAACACAATAGGATTACTTATCAAGTAAATAGGAATTAACGTTTGTTTATTTTACTTCTAATTATAATAAAATCAATTATAATTGCGGAAATAAAAAAGTAAAAGACACAACAAGATTTTGTTAACGAGGAAACCGCAAATGCGAGAAAAACCCGGGACCTTGTCCAATTGAATACTCTCGGGATTAAGCCGCTATACAAAAATCAAACCAACTTCGTATAGTTGAGACCAAGCAACTAAACCTATAGTTCACCTAGTTCCGTCTGTATTCCCACGCCTCCAACTTATGAATAATTCACGTACTTGGAACAATTCCTTTGGTTCGTATTCCAAACAGTAAAGGAACAACAAATCTGTTTGGTAGCAACTCTTTTCAACCAAGTGATGTGAGTTCGACAAAGCCTCTTCTGTTTATCTCAATAAACTCCTTCGTCGGGTTCTTAGATCTATCTTATTATCAACTACCGAAGTAATTGTTAAGATTTTGCAATCAATACTTTTAATCACAAAGAATTGTATTGATGCCGATCTACACAACTAATCAATCTAATCTACCACAAGGATAAACCGATTATAGTTAGATCCTCTATACCGAAACAAGTATTGTGCACACCAAAGATTATGAACCCCAAATCAGAAATCTTCAAAAAAAATTTTGTCTTCAAATCTTCTTAGATCTTCAATAAACGCCTGCACACAACAACTTGAATCTCTTTTGATCAATCACGCACAGAACGGAGTCTGTTAACAATGGATTATCATAAGACATCTTTAGATATAAAAATAGTCTAAAGATCCCTGTCGAAACTTTGATCTAGTTTGAGTGAATCTTATATCAGAAGAGAAGATTCTCCAGCATAAACAAACTAGGTACAATCAAAGTTCAACCACCGTTAGTCAATCAAATCAATCGAAAACACAAGATAAACCGCAATTATCTAGTTTCCCACCAGCGGTACTAATAGAGCTTCTCAATCCCAAAGAAGACTTTAAACTGAGCGGCCGTAAGAGATTTCGCCTAATTAGGTTACCCTCCTCTCCGAATAGGCGGCTTCACCAGTAACAACACAACCGAGGAAGTTTGCTGTCACGAAGGATTAGTTTGCTAGAAATGTAAACTTCAAGTATTTATGGACAAGGAAGTTTGGACACCAAGGAATTTCCAAAACCGAAAATATTCTCAAGATATGCAATATATTCCAAATTGGGTTTCCATAATTCCTGGAAATGCTTTGTCTAAAATATTGACCGAATATCTCTTTGGAAAATCTTCAACTAGTAAATGCACATTACTAATTCTCATTTTCCTAAAATAAAATTAAAAACCTTAAATAAAAGATTCTTAACTTATTTATGTTTCGATCCTGGGATTCTCTTCCTTTAGCTATTAAGGAATAACTTTGAACAATTAAAGATAAGCGTTATTGCACATGTTCAAAGTATGTCGACATCCTTACTCACCAGAAGTCCTCTTTCATACTTACAATCTTGAAACCGATTTGCTACACTTCCAAACAAGTTTCGAATTGGTTCATCTGACTTTCAAGAACTATGTGATTTGTAGGATTCAAATATCGCACAACATATTTTCTTAGCGTGCGAGATTCAATTATTTCCTTAACTGCATGAGAATAGCTTGCGAGATTCATTATTTTCCATAACTCGCGAGAATGTAGCAAGACTCGCGCGAGAATGTCTGTGAGAAGTTAGCAAAAGCCTGCGAAATTATTAAAGGGGTCGCGAGAATGTCTCGCGAGAAGGTAGCAAGAGCACTGCGAAATTATCAAAGAGCTCGAGAGAATATGAAGAGGTATGTGAGTTGTCATCCACTATGTAAACACCTATATAAAGAGGAGAGCAGGAGAGAGAAAAGCGAGATAATTTTGGGAGGAGGACATTTTTTAGAGAGAGAAATATTTTGGAGAGAGATATTTTTGGAGAGAGATTTATTTTCTTTATCATCTTCTTCCCCAAATAATTAGATCTAGAGCTCTACAAAATATCCATTAATGGAGATTGTAAATCTAATTCTTATGTAACCTCAAAAATCATAGTGAAGAATCGTGGATGTAGATCACATTGATCGAACCACGTAAAAAATCCTTGTGTCCATTTTACAATTTTAGCATTTTTATCTTCATTTTCATATCAAATAAGTTTAGATCTAGAAATTATTATCAAGATATAGTGAGGGTGTAGTGTGGGATTTCTGCAACTACATATTGGCGCTAAAACGAGGGAGAGAGTAATGGATTTTGTCCTTCTGTAACTTGTTGGATCAAGAAATTTCCGTGAAAATTAATTATTGTTCATATTTTTATAGATCTACAAAATTTGGGTTCAAAAATGGAAGTTTTATGGAAGAAATCACACTTTCGGGGAGAAAACACCGTCAACAATTCAAGGACATGAAAAGAGGAAGAGAAAAAAATAGGTTCTTTGTGATGAAATTCAAGGAAGAAAGCTAATTTTTTAATGGAAGATTTCATATTCGGGAGAAAAGAAAAGAGGAAAATTGTTGAAGGAAATTAAGGAAGAACGAAGGAAAGGATAAGGACAAAACGCTGTGATTTTTATCACAAAAAGAAGCTCGCACAGATGGTTTGAGTTGGAGCGAAGAGGCTTGATGTCCCAAGATCAAATCTCGCCACAGTCATATTTTTTCACATTTTTTCTACAGCCTAGAGAGGAGAAAATGAGTATATTCGCAATATTGTTTCATTATTTCGCAAGCGACAAGTAGCCCGGATGGTCGAGAAGAAGTATGCAAACCGGAGAGGTCGCGGGTTCGAATCTCCTCCTCGCAAAGAAATTTTTGCTTCGCAAAGAGGGGAAAAAATGGATAATCTCGCAAGGTTGTTTCATTCTTTCGCAAACAAGAGCGGCCACGATTGGTCACTGCGAAATTAATGAGTTCATGGTCGCGAGTTCAAGTCCCATTGAACGTCCATTTTTGCATGGATTTTTCGCAAGTGTATCTCGCAAGAAGAAAGTAGGTGATTATTTCGCGAAACACTTCGCGAGAGGCATGGCTAGCACGGTTGGTCAAGAGGCATGAATACAAGCGAAGGTCGCGGGATCAATTCTTGCTCTCGCACACTTATTTTTGTTATGCGAAATTTCGCACGAGACTTTGCTTATCTCGCAAAGAAGAAAGTTGACGATTATCTCGCGAATGAATTTCGCGAGAGGGTTAAAACAGATTGGTATGGTGCGAGAATATGCAAGAGGCGGGTCAAGGGTTCAAGTCTCACTTCTCACATTTCTTTTTCTTTGCGCGAGATTGACAACAACAAACCACAAAAGCTAAGTACCACTTTCCTTAAACATTTTACTTACAAAAAAATAAAAGTTTTTTGATTTGATTTACAAAAGGCGAGATAATCGCAGAATTACAAAGATTTCAGAATTACAAAGATTACACAATTACAAGAGAAAACGAGAACAATATCTCGCAGAGATCAATTTATATATTTCCCTTAAATACTTGCTTTGTTTCAAATGAGAATGATATCCAACATGGAGAGTAGTAGCGGGCAAACCTTTATGGCGTACACCCTAGTTCGCGAATTTACCCTATGATTTCGCAAGAGGAAATGTACCTAAAGTGCGTCATATAAGGGGGTACCTATTAGGATCATCTCCATGAAGGATGTTTATCGGATGAAACGAAATAAGTTATACGGAGGAAATCAAAACAAAGAAAAACGATTTGAACTTGCAATTAAATGAATATTTTTGATAAAAGAAATGTTGAATACTAATCTAAATTTTTATTTGCATTACTGACATAGCATGAGGCAAAGAACATGGAGCGGGAGTTTCGCATGATGGATTCACAATACTTCTTATATTTAGAGGATTAAGTACTTCTTATACTACTCAAAGGATACTTCATACTTCTTATATATTTCGAGGATTGAGTACTTCTTATACTTCTTCAAGGATACTTCATACTTCGCATACTTCAAGAGATGATACTTCTTATTTATTTCGCAAAGCTTCGGAACTTCGCAAAAGAATAGAGGCAAGTACGTACTTTTCAAGTCCAGTATTCTTCCGCTCGTTCCTTCATCAACAAAGATCAAAGATTACTACAACAACAGATTTTTCCTTAAAGATCGCTCTTCAAGCAATATTCAAGGAAAAGAGGCAAGATGTAGGATTCAAATATCGCACAACATATTTTCTTAGCGTGCGAGATTCAATTATTTCCTTAACTCGCGAGAATAGCTTGCGAGAATGTAGCAAGACTCGCGAGAATGTCTCGCGAGAAGTTAGCAAAAGCCTGCGAAATTATTAAAGGGGTCGCGAGAATGTCTCGCGAGAAGGTAGCAGAGCTGCGAAATTATCAAAGAGCTCGAGAGAATATGAGTCTATGTATGTGGTGTCATCCACTATGTAAACACCTATATAAGGAGGAGAGCGGGAGAGAGAGAAGAGGAGGACATTTTAGAGAGAGAAATATTTTGGAGAGAGATATTTTTGGAGAGAGATTTATTTTCTTTATCATCTTCTTCCCAAATAATTAGATCTAGAGCTCTACAAAATATCCATTAATGGAGATTGTAAATCTAATTCTTATGTAACCTAAAAAATCATAGTGAAGAATCGTGGATGTAGATCACATTGATCGAACCACGTAAAAAATCCTTGTGTCCATTTTACAATTTTAGCATTTTTATCTTCATTTTCATATCAAATAAGTTTAGATCTAGAAATTATTATCAAGATATAGTGAGGGGTGTAGTGTGGGATTTCCTGCAACTACATGATTGATCAAGGACACTCAATCACCAATCATGGGTTTAATGGTTCTACCAAAACAAGTTTCGATTCTACCTCCATGTGAGTACTATACTAGCTTTCCAAAATTCGGTTGACTAGGTACTAGGATCGGTTCCCCACATATATATGGTATCTAACTTGAATGTGTTGCACATGTCCATAGGATCGGTTCCCCTTTGCCTAAAAGCGTGTTGCACATGTCCATAGGATCGGTTCCCCTTTGCCTAAAAACGTGTTGCATATGTATATAGGATCGGTTCCCCTTTCTGCTAAAACATGCTGCACCTCGTACAAGGATCAATTCCCCTCTGTGATGTGTTTCACCTCTTACTAGGACCGGTTCCCCTTTACCCATAGTCGGTCTTACAAAATTACAAACTCGATCATACCATCTCAGGTGATTACTTAAGATCGGTTTCACTAATAAAAGTCATACCAATACAAAAGCCAGGCCTTTGTGAATAGTTTTACCAAGAACACAAACAAGTCATGAGCGGTTATACTAATCACACATATTGGTTGTTCACAAGATATGCAATGAATAACAATACCAATAAGGCCTGGCGATTTCCTTTTCGATTCACAAAACAAGTTCATGAATTTACTTCCTTAAAACGCATGTAAAACATTATTTCCTATGATGAAATCCTCACCTCATACCCATACATAATCACAATAGCATTTAAACGATTATGTCGATGTCTTATCTACAAAGTTTAATGGTTAAGCAATAAACCTCGTATTGTATTCCTTAATACTATGTCTAACTAGAGTGTTCATGCTTCGCAGTTTTGTTTTTCAATATGCACGACTTGAAAGATACGTTAGGGAATAAAATAGTTCAAGTCAAATATCACTAACCTCAAGTGAAAGGATGATGTTGTCATTGTAGTTTCTTACTTCTTCACTTCTTCAAGTCTTCGCAATACTTGTAATGTCTCATATCCTAATACACCTATACGAAGTTCACTCAAGTACATAATCAAGCGACTATTTAAATGAGTTTTGATTCACTAAAATATGACAACCAAACTTGACATACCAACGCTTGGTGGGTTCAACCTAGCTATGCTCTAACAAACATAAAATAAGGGAACTTCTATAGGTTCCTCTTGTTGAACCTGCACAATACTATAATTAAACACATCAAGTGGTGGATACTTAGAAGCAAAATAATCCTTTAAAACTTTAGAAGCACACAACTCCAATCCTAAGTGAGGTATTTTCCTAAAAGTCGGGTTAACAACTCTTTGAGAAGCTACTTCAATTGGATTGAAATGATCAATAGATATAAAATTATGTAAAGGATTAGACAAACCTTGTTGGAGATCCTCATTATTTATCTCTAGTGAATCATTTACCTCAAGTATATCGTGGTCCTCTATCGAACTCTTAAAATCTGCTTCAACCAAAATCTCAGCATCATTATATTCCTTGACAAGTTCAATTGGGTCTTCCACAACTTCAATCAATTTGGTTTCATTCTCAATCTCTATCTCTTCAACACTCTCGTCATCCGAATCAAATTCCGCTCTTATGAACTTTTCCTCGGTATAAATTTTTGGGTATTCTTCATGAGTCTCAGTCGATGGAATAATTGGGTTTACTTCTTGCAAATCAACAGGCCTAAAAAAATTGTAATCCGGATATTCATTGTAACATTGATATGCATTCGAGTATGTTACACCGTTTACAACAATGGTTTGGTCATACCAAGGCTCCTCCTTTTGAATAGGCGAATGATCATTTTGGTTTGTATAAATTATTTATGGCTTAACGAAATAATATGTGTACGGGATGAGTTGTTTAGTCCAACTCGATTCCGGATAAGATAAACTAAGTTAATTCTGATCTTAGTTAGACTTATCGAAGTGAGGTTTCGGTTATTCAAGTCTAATCGAATGCCTAAACAAGAAATGCTAGTTAACTAACCTAGTACTTGTCTTGTTTAAAATTGAAAGGTCTAAGTTTATGGATAATTAGAACCTGATGATAAAAATGGAGTTTATCTTTATTTTGGTCTTATTGAATTAAGCGGTTGTTTTTGAACAAGCGGTTTAGCAAAGGGACTAATTGCTTAGTTATTTTTGGTTTGCTAAACTAAATTGGAAAAATTGTTTCGGGCAATTGTTTCCTTGGTAACATATCAAAATAAGGCTACTTGTAGTTTCGGTTTTGATATTGGTTATCAGAACATGATGTGTGGAAACCTCGTGCCTAACTCTACAGGTTTGCAAGTCTATTCTGAGATTTGTAAGATTCTTTTCGTGTTGTCCTTTATTTTTTTTGTTTCTTTGTCAATTTTGTGACAAAAAGGGGGAGAAATATATGGAGTAAACAGGTGATGCTGGCATTGATATTTATATTAATTGGCATCGCTAGGGAAAAGAACATTGGTACTTGAATGTTTTTATCTAACGAAAGAGTGAAAGCACAGACTAAGGGGAAGTAACATGTCATATGATTGGTATAACAAAGATGTGCGGATTGAATATCTACCTATCTTCCTTAGGGGGAGTAATAGATTTGTTATTATAATGTCAACATCGACATTTTCAAGGATTGAATGTAAGCAGTTTCACTGTGCTGTTGAATCGGGAATCAAGCGAATTGCAATGAATTATTGTAATTTGTTTATACATATGATATAAGAGTTTTGTCACTAAAATTGACATAGGGAGAGATTGTTAGAGCATGGCTCTGTTGAACCCACAAAGCGTTGGTATGTCAAGTTTGGTTGTCATATTTTAGTGAATCAAAACTCATGTTAAGAGTCGCTTGATTATGTACTAGAGTTAAACTTCGTATAGGTTAGCTTGAAAGTATTAGGATATGAGACATTACAAGTATTGCGAAGACTTGAAGATGTGAAGAAGCAGGGAGCTACAACGAAAACAATCATCCTTCCACTTGAGGTTAGTGATATTGGACTTGAACTGTTTCATTCCCTAACGTATCTTTCAAGTCGTCCATATTGAAAACATAACTGCGAAGCATATTTGAACTCTAGATAGACATAATATTAAGGAATACAATACGAGGTTTATTGCTTAACCATTAAACTTTGTAGATAAGACATCGACATAATCATTTGAATGCTATTGTGATTATGTATGGGTATGAGATAAGACATTGGTATTTGGTACCGTTCAAGTTGTTTCTTATAATAATCAGGCTCGCGGATTCTATTTGTTTGATTTGTTGAATTAAAAAGACGAGGGTACCCAAATACACCACAATCTTTAATTTATCCACCTATAAGTCCTCTACCGAAAGTGATTGTCAATAGACTGAGTCGAGACAATACAACAAATCGGTTCACACTTCATGTGATTGTCTATGGATACAATATTGAGACAATACGACAACAAGATAACTTATGTGATTGACTATGGATACAAGATCGAGACAATACAACAACGAAGCATGATACTTGATCATAAGTTCGGACTTAACCAAACACTATAGGATCATTATAAAGTATGTACGGAGTTAACGTTTGTGTAATTTACTTTAAATTATAATAACAATAATTATAATTGCGAAAAGGTAAAGTAAATGACACGGCAAGATTTTGTTAACAAGGAAATCACAAATGCAGAAAAACCCCGGGACCAAGTCCATAATTGAATACTCTCAGAATTAAGCCGCTATACAAAATCTAAACCAACTTCGTATAGTTGAGACCAAACAACTACCCCTAGTTCACTCAGTTTCCTCAGTATCCCCGCGCTTCCGACTTCGATGAGTGCACGCACTGGAACAATTCCTTTGGATCGTATTCCAAATAGTAAAGGAACAACAAATCTGTTTGGTAACAACTTTATTGATTCTTTAAGATAAGATATATCAAGTCATATGCAAAGGCTCTTCCGTTTAAGCTAATAAACTCCTTTGCATGGTTAGATAAATTTATCCAACAACTACCGAAGTAAAAAAGTTTAGATTCATTCTCAATCCAAATAAATCTCAAAGAGATATATTGTGAATGCCGATCTCACGCAACTAATCAATCGAATAAATCCGATTCTAGTTGGATCCCAAACGATCAAGGTTTGTGCAACACAAAGATATGAGAAACCAATAAGAAATCTTCTCCGTCTTCAAATCTTCTTTAATCTTCAATTAAAACCTGCACAACATTTGAATCTCTTGTGATCAATCACGCACAGAACGGAGTTTGTTAACAATGGATTATCACAAGATGTCTTTAGATCTACAAACAGTTCTAAAGATCTCGTCGATACTTCGATCTAGTTTGAGTAAATCTTATATCAGAAGAGAATATTCTCAAGAATAAACAAACTAGGTGCAATCAAAGTTTCAACAATTGTTAGTCAATCAAATCAATCGAAAAATAATAACACTGCAATTATCTAGTTTCCCACCAACGGTACTCGTAGAGCCTCTTGATCCCACAGAAGTCTTTAAACGAGCAGTCGTAAGAGATTTCACCTAATTAGGTACTTTCCTCTCCAAATAGACGGCTCACCAGAAACAACAAAAAGATGAAGTTTGCCTGGCTCTTAGGATGGTTTGCTAGAAATGCAAACTTAGGTATTTATAGACCAAGGATGTTTGGACACCAAGGAATTTCCAAAACCGAAAGTATTCTCAAGATATGCAATAAATGCCCATTCGGTTTTCATAATTCCAGTAAATGTTTTGTCCAATATTTTCCGAAATCTCTCAATAGAAAATCTCCAATAGTAAATGCACATTGCTAATTTTTATTATCTAGAGATATGCATTTAATTGCTGGTAATTAAAGCATATAAAACTAACAACCTTAATTAAAAGATTCTTATATTATTTCAGTACAGGATATCCTTGAGTACTAAGGAATATCTTTGAACAATAAAAGATAAGAGTTACTGTACGTGTTCAAATTATGTTGACATCTCTTCTTCGTAAATCCTCTTTCATATTTAAAATCTTGGAATCGATTATACCACACTTCCAAACAAGTTTATAATTGGTTCATCTGTATTCCAAGGAAAAGATGTGATTGATCAAATATCAAATCACATACATGGGTTCAATCGGTTCTATCAATCACTAGGATCGGTTATACCTTCATATGGAAGCACTTGTGATCGGTCACACAAGTTACCACGACCGGTTACATCAGTTACCAGGATCGGTTACATCAATTACCAGGACCGGTTACTATATACTCATAGTATTGCTTGTGATCGGTCACACCAGTCACTAAGATCGGTTACACCAATTACTAGGACCGGTTACACCAATTACTAGGACCGGTTACACCAATTACAAGGATCGATAACATAACTCTCTGTGATCGATCACACCAATTACTAGAATCGGTCACACCAATTACAAGTATCGATCATACCATCTCATGGTGATTACTTAGGATCGGTTATACTAATTAATCAAATTTAGTCATACCAAATCATAAGTCAGGATTGTGATTAGTTGTACCAAGATACATAACAAAGTTATGATCGGTTCTACCATCTCACACATATTGGTAATCCAAAGATTTGCAATGAATAACCGTACCAATAAGCCTAGCGATTTCCCTTTCGATTCATAAAACAAGTTCATGAATGTACTTCATTTAAACAAATGTAAAACATTGTTTCCTAGGATGAAATCTTCACTATTAACCATTCACATAATCATAACAACATTCATAAGATTATGTCGATGTCATATCTACGAAGTTCAAAAGATAAGCGTTATACTTCGTAGTCTAACTCCCTAATACTATAATCATATGATCATGTCTCACTACTAGAGTAATATATCCAATACACAGCTTCGCAGTTATGTTTTCAATATAGCACGACATGAAAGATACGTTAGGAATGAAATAGTTCAAGTTAATATTACTAACCTCAAGAGGAAGGATGATGCTGTCGTTGTAGCTCGTTACTTTTTCACGTTCATCAGGTCTTCGAGTAATACTTGTATGTCTCAATATTCCTAGACTTTCTAGTATAACCTAAACGAAGTTGTCTCTAGTACATAATCAAACGACTCTTAGATGAGTTTTGAATCGCTAAAATATGACAACCAAAATTGACATACCAACGCTTGGTGGGTTCAACCGAGCTAAGATCTAACATGATTACATTGAGAAACAGGGATATAACTCTTGATATACTTTTCTTTGATTGAGTCTGACTTTCTAGTTGATTCTCTTGAAAGTATATTGGAGTTAGTCCATACAGATTGCCCAAACGAAATATTGGGTGTGGTTGTTAGACCCCCACTTTTTCAATTGCAATTATCCAGTTTCCCACCAACGGTACTCGTAGAGCTTCTTGATCCCAAAGAAGTCTTTAAACGAGCAGTCATAAGAGATTCACCTAATTAGGATACTTTCCTCTCCGAATAGATGGATCCACCAGAAACAACAAGAATGAATTTTGCATGGCTCTTAGGATAGTTTTCTAGAAATGCAAACTTAGGTATTTATAGACCAAGGATGTTTGGACAACGAGGAATTTCCAAAACCGAAAATATTCTCAAGATATGCAATAGCAAAACTCGGTTTTCATAATTCCAATAAATGCTTGTCCAAAATTTCCGAAATCTCTCAATAGAAAATCTCCAATTAGTAAATGAACATTTACTAAATTTTATTTTCTAGAGCTACACATTAATTCCTGGTAATTAATGTATATAAAACTAACAACCTTAATTAAAAGATTCTTAATTTATTTCGGCACATGATCTCCTTGAGTACTAAGGAATATCGTTGAACAATAAATGATAAGAATTATTGTACGTGTTCAAAGTATGTTGACATCTCTTCACTGTAAATCCTTATTCATATTCACATGGATTTAAATTCTTGGAATCGGTTATACCACACTTCCAAACAAGTTTAGAATTGGTTCACCTATATTCCAAGATAACTATGTGATTAATCAAATATCAAATCACACACATGGTTTCAATCGGCTCTACCAATCACTAGGATCGGTTATACCTCAATATGGAAATACTTGTGATCGGTCACACAAGTTATCAGGACCGGTTACATCAGTTACCAGGATCGGTTACATCAATTACCAGGCCGGGTTACCATATTCTCATGGTATTGCTTGTGATCGATCACACCAGTTACCAGGATTGGTTACACCAATTACCAGGATCGTTTACACCAATTACCAGGACTGGTTACCAATTATAAGGATCGATTACACAATTCTCTGTCATCGGTCACACCAATTACAAATATCGATCATACCATCTCATGGTGATTACTTAGGATCGGTTACACCAATTAATAAAAACTAGTCATACCAAATACTATGTCGGGCATTGTGATTAGTTATACAAAGATACATAACAAAGTTACGATTAGTTCTACTATCTCACACATATTGGTAATCCAAAGATTTACAATAAATAGCCGTACCAATAAGCCTAGCAATTTCCCTTTCGATTCATAAACAAGTTCATGAATGTAGTTCCTTTAAACAAATGTAAAACATTTTTTCCTAGGATGAAATCTTCACCATAACCCATTCACATAATCATAACAGTATATACAAGATTATGTCGATGTCATATCTACGAAGTTCAAAAGATAATCGTTATACTTCGTAGTCTAATTCCCTAATACTATGATCATACAAATATGATCATGTCACATCACTAGAGTATTATACAATATGTACAGTATATACAGCTTCACAGTTATTTTTTTAATATAGCACGACTTGAAAGATACGTTAGGAATGAAACAGTTCAAGTCAATATTACTAATATCAAGAGGAAGGATGATGTCGTCATTGTAGTTCGCTTCTTCTTCACATTCTTCAGATATTCGAAGTAATACTTGTATGTCTTAACATTCCTAGACTTTCTAGTCTAACCTAAACGAAGTTGACTCTAGTATATAATCAAGCGACTTTAGATGAGTTTTGACACACTAAAATATGACAACCAAACTTGACATACCAACGCTTGGTGACTTCAACCGAGCTATGCTCTAACAATCTCCCCTTTGCCAATTTTAGAGAAAAAACTCTTATTACATATGGATAAACAAATTACAAGAATTCATTTTACATACGCTTGATTCTAAGTTTCAACATCATAATAAGGTGCATATATTCAATCAATAAATATCGCTGTTGACATTTGATTAACAAAGCTTTTATTCCCTCTAAAGGCAAGCTAGGTAGATATTCAATCCGAACATCTTTGTTATTCCCATTTTGTAGTATATAATTACTACACAACAATAGGATATGTTTGTCCCTCT
This sequence comes from Papaver armeniacum, assembly GCA_023531295.1. Lineage (NCBI taxonomy): Eukaryota > Viridiplantae > Streptophyta > Magnoliopsida > Ranunculales > Papaveraceae > Papaver > Papaver armeniacum. Next base: position 31,270 of record JAJJWW010011986.1, on the reverse strand, counting down.
TAGTTAATGTTTACTCTTTCAATAGACTAGATAGTAACCCGTGCTTCGCACCGGTAGCTTTCTTTTCTCATTTAAAATCAGAAGTGTTCTTTATAATATGTTCCCTAATGTTGACATTGCATGAAACTTTTAGAATGAGTCGATTACGTACATCCATCTGGAACTCAAAGCAAGGGTATGAAACATAGTTCTTGGAAGTCAGATGAACCAATTCTAAACTTGTTTGGAAATGTGGCAAATCGATTCCAAGATAGTAAATATGAAAGATGATTTACTAAGTTAAGATGTCGATATATTTTGAACATGTGCGGTAACGCTTATCTTTAATTGTTCAAAGATATTCCTTAATAGCTAAAGGAAAAATCCCGGATCGAAAAAAATAAATTGAGAATCTTTTATTTAAGGTTTTTAATTTTATTTTTGGAAAATGAAAATTAGTAATGTGCATTTACTAGTTGATGATTTTCTAAGAGATTTTCGGTCAATGTTTGGACAAAGCATTTCCAGGAATTATGAAAACCGAATTTGGAAATATATTGCATATATTGAGAATATTTTCGGTTTTGGAAATTTCTTGGTGTCCAAACTTCCTTGGTGTATAAATATCAAAGTTTGCATTTCGAGCAAACTAATATCCTCAGAGCCAGCAAAACTACCTAGTTGTGTTTTTACTGGTGGAGCCGCCTATTCGGAGAGGAAAGTAACCTAATTAGGCGAAATCTCTTACGGTCGCTCGATTTAAAGACTTCTTTGGGATTGAGAAGCTCTATTAGTACCCTTGGTAGGAAACTAGATAATTGCGGTTTATTTTGCGGTTTATTATTAGTTTTCGATTGATTTGATTGACTAACGGTTGTTGAACTTTGATTGCACCTAGTTTGTTTATGTTTGAGAATTTTCTCTTCTGATATAAGATTCACTCAAACTAGATCGAAGTTTCGACGGGGATCTTTAGACTGTTTGTATATCTAAAGACACCTTGTGATAATCCATTGTTAATAGACTCCGTTCTGTGCATGATTGATCACAAGAGATTCAAGTTGATTGTGTGCAGGTGTTTATTGAAGATCTAAGAAGATTCGAAGACAAAGATGACTTCGAAGATTTCTGATTTGGGTTCATAATCTTTGGTGTACACAATACTTGTTTCGGTTAAAGAGGATCCAACTATAATCAGTTTATCCTTGTGGTAGATTGGATTGATTAGTTGAGTAGATCGGCATCAATACAATTCTTTGTTATTCAAAGTATTGATTGCAAAATCTAGACAATTAATTTGGTAGTTGTTATTAGATAGATCTAAGGACCTGACAAAGGAGTTTGGGATAAACGGAAGAGCCTCGTGTCAAACTCACATCACTTGGTTGAAAAGAGTTGCTACCAAACAGATTTGTTGTTCCTTTACTGTTTGGAATACAAACCAAATAAATTGTTCCAAGTACGTGACTTATTACAAGTTGGAGGTGTGGGAATACATACGGAACTAGGTGAACTATAGGTTTATTTGCTTGGTCTCAACTATAAGAAGTTGGTTTGATTTTGTATAGCGGCTTAATCACGAGAGTATTCACCTGGACAAGGTCCCGGGGTTTTCTCGCATTTGCGGTTTCCTCGTTAACAAAATCTTCTTTGTGTCATTTATTTTTATTTTCCGAAATTATAATTGTTGTTATTATAATTTAAAGTAAATTACACAAACGTTAATTCCTATTTACTTGATAGTAATCCTATTGTGTTTGGTTAAGTCCGAACCATTTATCAAGTAAACATACTTCGTTGTTGTATTGTCCCGATCTCGTATCCATAGATGATCACACGAAGTGTGAACCGATTAGTTGTACTGTCTCGACTCAGTCCATAGACAATCACTTTTGGAAAAAGGACTTATAGGTGGAAAAGTTTTAGATTGAGGTATATATAGGTACCCTCTTTTTTTCAATTGGTATCAGAACAGGCAAACACGAAAAGATCTAACAATCTGTGTTTGGTGCGATCCAACCTATAAGAAATTGAATCAGATGAACGATTCGATTAACATTTTAAAGATTTTAGATGGTCTGAAAGAAGACTCTGAAGAATATTTCTCTGCTCTTGTTAAAATGTTAGATAAACAGATTGAACAGAACCAGTCACATACTGACGAGATCAATAATATAATTATTGGTAGAGAACTGGTGAAAAACACAGAAGAATCTATAACAAGAGATTCTCAAAGATGTTCGATTCTTTTATCCAGACATCTTGAACAGTCTAATAAGAGTCAAACCAGGAACCGTTTTCAAAAGGGATAGAATTGTTTAATTCAGAAGATTTGTTTCACAAAATGTCTGATTAACCGTGTTAAGAAACTTTTTATGAACTTAACAAACCATCCTAAATCTGGTGAACAATGTCTTGGAGCATTTGCACTTAAAACAACTTCACCATTCCAATGGTTTCTAGATAGTGGGTGTAGTAGACATATGACAAAGATCTTTCTTGGTTTACAAAAACAGAAGACTACAAAGGAGGATCAGTAACCTTCGGAGATGGAAGCAGCTGTCTTATTAGCAAAAAGGGTACTATCAAACTTCCAGGTATTCTCGAAATCCATGATGTTGTTTATATTAAAGGAATGAAAGCTAATATTCTGTATGTTAGTCAAATTTGTGATAAAGGTCACAAAGTTATCTTTAATATGAGAGGTTGTGATATTGAAGATAAGTCCGGAAAAGTAATTTTTCGAGGACGTAGAAGTATGAATAATTGTTATCTCCTTGATATACAATCTAATTTATGCTGTAACTTGACTAAGGTTGAGTCAACTCATTTGTGGCATGAACGCTTTGGTCATATCAACTACCGAATGCTAGGAAAGCTCATTAATCGTGAACTTGTCAAAGGCGTTCCAAAAATAAACACTAAAGTAGAAGGTGTTTGTGGTGCATGCCAAAAAGGTAAGCAAGGAAAAATTCCACACAAACTTTCTCGAGACATAGCCACTCGTGCCCCTCTCGATCTTATTCATATGGATCTATTTTGTCCAATCCAACAAGCATATGTTGGAGGAAATAAGTATGCTTTAGTAATGGTAGATGACTACACAGTTTCACATGGGTTGATTTTCTGAAGCACAAGAATGACACTCTTGAGGAGTTCAAAATTATTGTGAATAGAATTCAAAATGAACAAGGTCGCAAGCTTAAGAAGATAAGAAGCGATCGTGGTACAAAATTCAAGGATGCAAAAGTACATGAATACTGCAATAAACATGGAATTACTCATCAATTCTCTGCTCCTATTACACCCCAGGCAAATGTTGTAGCTGAGAGAAAGAATAGAAATATTCAAGAAATGGCAAGAGTAATGCTTCACAATAAAAAACTACCATTAACTTTCTGGGGGGAAGCCGTTTTTACAGCTTGTTATCTTATAAACAGAGTTTATTTAAGATCCAAAACACTAAATACCCCATATGGATTATGGTATGGAAGAAAACCTAATCTGAGCTATTTAAGGGTTTTCGGAAGCAAATGCTATATTCTCAAAGACAGAGAACATAGAGGAAAATTTGATTCCAAAAGTGATGAAGGAATTTTTCTTGGCTATGCTTCTGAAAGTCGTGCCTTCCGGGTATACAATATCAGAACCAAAGTCATGATGGAATCAATTAACGTAGTTATTGATGACATTAGCGACTTTTGTCAAGACAATCACACTGCAGCAGAGCTTCCTCCTTCTGAAACTGTTATTAAGGAAAAACAGACTGAAAAATAACCATCAGTTGTTCCTTTAATTAGTGACACGGATGATAAAGATGATAATTAAAGTATTGTTGAACAACCCAATGATACTGAAAATATTGTCCAAAAACCCGCTAAGTAGGTACATCAAAGACACTCTACTGAAGACATCATTGGAGATGCCAATGCTAGAGTTATGACTCGAAGAGAACTTCAGAATGTCTGTCACTACTCATGTTTTCTTTCTTCAATAGAACCGAAAAATATTGAGGAAGCACTTAGTGAACCTGCTTGGGTAAACTCAATGCATGAAGAACTCAACCAGTTCAAAAGATAAGAAGTGTGGGAACTTGTTCCTAAGCCGACAGGAGTAAACATCGTTGGAACAAAGTGGATCCACAAGAACAAATCAGACGAATTTGGAACGATTGTCAGAAACAAAGCCAGGCTCGTTGCTCAAGGATATTCTCAAATTGAAGGTATTGACTTCGATGAAACTTTTTCTCCTGTTGCTCGTTTAGAATCAATAAGACTGTTACTTGCTTATGCTTGCTATCTTAAGATAAAACTTTTTCAAATGGACATTAAATCAACATTTCTGAATGGGGATTTAAAGGAAGAAGTATTTGTTGCTCAACCCAAAGGTTTCGAAGATCCATTATTCCCAGATCATTTCTTTAAACTCAAAAAGGCCTTGTATGGTATAAAACAAGCTGCAAGAGCTTGGTATGATAAGCTGACATCCTTCTTACTTCAAAAAGGATTCTCTAGAGGTGGTGCAGATAAGACAATCTTCACCAAATGAAGTGGAAAAAATGTTCTTGTAGCTCAAATATATATAGATGACATCATCTACGGATCCACCTCAAAATTAACAGATGAATTTCTGAATCTTATGAGTGGAGAATTCGAAATGATCAATGTTGGAGAATTATCATATTTTTTTGGCTTGCAAATACAGCAACAAAAAGACAATATTCTTATTTCTCAAGAAAAATATGCAAGGAATTTAGTTGAAAAATTCGAACTAAAAGGAGCAACACCTATGGCAACTCCGATGCCAACTAATGGAAAACTTCAATCGAATCCAGGAGAAAAATCAGTTGATCAGAAATTATACAGATCTATGATAGGAAGTTTGCTATACCTAACTGCAACAAGACCAGACATTGCCTTTAGTGTAGGATGTTGTACTAGATTTCAAGCCGATCCTAGAGAATCACATCTCAAAGCTGTAAAACGAATCATCAGATACGTTAATGGTACACTAGATTATGGTTTATCATATTTTATGGATACAAACAACAGTCTTGTTGCCTATTCAGATGCTGATTGGGCAGGATGTGTAGAAGATAGAAAAAACACCTCTGGTGGTTGCTTTTATGTTGGTCAAAATATTGTAGCTTGGCATAGCAAGAAACAGAATTCACAGTCCTTGTCAACCTGTGAAGCAGAATATATTACTGCTGGTACATGTTGTACCCAACTATTGTGGATGAAACAAATGCTCATTGATTATGGAATAAATATTTCAACTATGAGCATACTTTGTGATAACTCAAGTGCTATTCGATTGACTGAAAATCCAGTTGAACATTCTCGTACTAAACACATAGATATCAGATATCACTTTATCAGGGGATTATATGAGAATGGTGTTATAAAATTAGAGTATGTTCCATCTGAGCGTCAACTAGCTGATATTCTCACTAAAAACTTAGATAGAGCAACGTTCGAAAATCTAAGGAAATCCATAGGGATTGTCAAGGTACATTAGTACCTTGTGCTTCTGGTTTTCAACTTTTGCTTGCAATAGTTAAAACCGGTTTTCAACCTTTCTCTAGTAAAGGTTGGTTGTTGTTATTCTTTTGTTTTGCATAAGGATGACAACATAATGATATTTCGGTATCAATTCTCCTTGGAAAGAAGATGCAAACATATTGGAGAAGTGGATGCAAAATTTGAGGTAACGACTTTGTTAGTTAATCGTTTTCCTGTTTAAGAAAAGCCTGATTTTATTGCGTATATTTATTGCTTTTGCTTAACAAAATTTCGGTACAATTGATGTTTTATTCCATTATTTGTGCATGGATGTGTGTGTTATTCAATTGTTTCCAGTTAACTATTGTTATCTTGCTTTATTGTTTGGTATCAATCGTTTAGGCTTACAAAATTTCGGTGCTTTAATGTCTATGTTGTTTCAATTGCTTCCGGTTGAGGTAAATAATTATGCAAGTTGATTTATTTGGTTTGTATGAATTGTTTATGGCTTAATGAAAGAAAAGGTTTTCGGGATGAATTGTTTAGTCCAATTCAATTCCGGATAAGAGAAACTAAGTTAATTCTGATCTTAGTTAGACTTATCAAAGTGGAGGTTTCGGTTATTCAAGTCTAATCGAATGCCTTAACAAGAAATGCTAGTTAACTAACCTAGTACTTGTCTTGTTTAAAAGTGAAAGGTCTAAGTTATGGATAATTAGAACCTGATGAGAAAAATGGAGTTATCTTTATTTTGGTCTTATCAAACAAGCGATTGTATTTGTACAATCGGTTTAGCAAAGGAACTAAGGTGCTTAGTCGATTTTTGGTTTGCTAAACTATTAGGGAAAATTGCTTCGGGCAATTTTTTCCTTGGTAACTTATCAAAACAAAATTACTTTGTAGTTTCGGTTTTGATATTGGTTATCAAAAATGTTGTGTAGAACCCTCGCACTTAACTCCATAGGTTGCAAGTCTTGTGAGATTTGTAAGCTCCTTTCGGTTTTTCCTTTATTTGCTCGTACCTTTGTCATTTTGTGACAAAAAGGGGGAGAAATATATGGAGTAAACAAGTAATACTGGTATTGATTTATATTGATTGGTATCACTAAGGGAAAGGACATTGGTGCTTAAACGTTTTATCTAATGGAAGAGTAAAGCATATACTAAGGGGGAGTAGCATATCATATTGATAAGGGAATAACAAAGACGTGCGGATTATAATCTACCTACTATATCTTACCTTTAGGGGGAGTATTAGCTTTGTTATTATAATGTCAACAACGACATTTATGGATTGAATGTATACAGGTTATTGTGTTGTTGAATTTGGGAATTTAGCGTATGTGTAATGAATTCTTGTAATTTGTTTATCCATCTGATGTAAGAGTTTTGTCACTAAAATTGACAAAGGGGGAGATTGTTAGAGCATAGCTCGGTTGAACCCACCAAGCGTTAGTATGTGAAGTTTGGTTTTTATATTTTAGTGAACCAAAACTCATTTAAAGAGTCGCTTGATTATGTACTAGAGTCAACTTCGTATAGGTTAGCTTGAAAGTATTATGATATGAGACATTACAAGTATTATGAAGACTTGAAGAAGTGAAGAAGTAAGGAGCTACAACGACAACATCATCCTTCCACTTGAGGTTAGTGATATTTGACTTGAACGGTTTCATTCCCTAACGTATCTTTCAAGTCGTGCATATTGAAAACATAACTTCGAAGCATGAATGATTATACTCTAGTTAGACGTAGTATTAAGGAATAAAATACGAAGTATAACACTTATCTTTTGAACTTCGTATATAAGACATCGACATAATCGTTTGAATGCTATTGTGATTATGTATGGGTATGAGGTGAAGATTTAATCCTAGGAAACAATATTTTACATTCGTTTAAAGAAAGTAAATTCATGAACTTGTTTTGTGAATCGAAAGGGAAATCGCTAGGCTTATTGGTATTGTTATTCATTGCATATCTTTTGAACTACCAATATGTGTGATTAGTATAACCGCTCATGACTTGTTTATGTTCTTGGTAAAACTATTCACAAGGCCTGACTTTTGTATTGGTATGAATTTTATTAGTGAAACCGATCTTAAGTAATCACCTGAGATGGTATGATCGATTTAGTGTTATTGTTATGACCAACTCTAGGCAAAGGGGAACCGATCCTAGTAAGAGGTGCAACCGATCACAAGAGGGGAATCGATCCTTGTAAGAGGTGCAACAGGTTTCTAGATATTGGGAACCGATCCTATGAGCATGTGCAACACGTTTTTATATATTGGGAACCGATCCTATGGACATGTGCAACAAATACAAGTTAGATACCATATATATGTGGGAACTGATCCTAGTACCTAGTCAACCTAATTTTGGAAAGCTAATGTGACTGTTGATGGTGGATTTTAGTTCAGGGCTAAAATTGTAAAACCAAATTTAATGTGCTGACATCTTGCAAAGGATAAAGCCGTGTGCTGACATCAGGCAAAGGATAAAGCCATTTGATAAGTTATGAGCGCATAAAACCACTCGCTTTATTTATTTGAAGCAATTCAATAAATACACAAGATTCACCCAGAATAGTGATGTTTATGGGTAAAAACTATTTCTTCCGGTTTTGGTACTTTGGGGTGTGTGGATGAGAAATGAGTCTAAACCATAAACAAATGCACTGCACGGGAGTGCTTGTAGATTCGAGAAATCAATCTGTGCAAATCCGGCCTAAACCAAGAAATGGCCGTTCCAGACTTGTTTCGGTCACAAAGTGAAGGAGATGGGGTTGATCTTAGGGAGGGAAGCGAAGAAGGTGTTGAGATTGTGAAGGTGTTGGCTATGTATGACTTGTATAAGAAATCTGAATTGGCTTGTAGGATGTAAGCTATCAGTTCCGGTGTTTGAATACGATTGTATCAACACTTGCCTCTGTTGTATTGTCTTGCCTTGTCTTGTTCCTCTTTTGTAAAATAGGGAGGAGAACCTATTTATACAAGTCTTTAAGCCTAACCCTCGTATCTCATGGGAAGTGGAGAAAGTGGAGTGATGGAGTAGTGGAGTCGTGTGTTGGTGTCATACGACCAGTCTTGCCCACTTCTCCCATCATCACTAATGTAGTTGCAGGAAATCCCACACTACACCCCTCACAAGAATTCACACAATCAAGTCATTTTAAGATGAACAATCATAATCTTTATTGATTAATCTCACAAATGTTACAAGATGATAAGGAAATAAACTAAAGAATTAACAACCGCTCTGAACTTTCTCTCTCCTAATGACTTGCTCAACACTCGAAAAAGATCTCTCTCTTTCTTAAGCATGTTCGGCTCTTTATATAGGACATTACATATTGGATGACATCTAAGTTGTCCTTTATTTTCGGATCTGATTTGCGACACTCTCGCAAGTATTCAAATGTTAAATCTCGCAACACTCCTATATCTCGCTAGGTCTTCACATCTTTCTCGTGTTCAGGCTGTCGTCATCCTTTTCGTCATTTTTATTACCAATCTGCGATATCTTCGCAGTGTGCTTATTTTCTCTGCAATTTTTCTTCAACATCTCTCTGTAATTTCCGCTTCTGCTACTTAAATCTTCTTCTTTTCACTTCTTTTGATCTTCAGTTTTCTCTTCATTCCCATACTCTGAAAATGCCTCCAGTTGGTCGTAAATATGAAACTTCTCTGGACAAAGTTCAGAAAGATTTCGAAGAGAAAGGTTTCATATTAACCACCATTCCCAATCAAGAATCTTAATCAATTCTTTCTGCCAAACTGTTTTCTGATCATCATTGTGATGATTAGGAAATCATAATTTCGCTAGGTCAGATTCTCGCTGGCCTTCCCATTCCTCTCTATGACCCCGATCTTCCATTATTTTATGAAATTATTGCTCATGCGAAATTCTCGCGAGCCATCTACCAATTGAGCGGGGATTGTATCCGCTTAATGCTTGAGTTCGCCAACCGTGGTGCTGATAAAGGGTCTCTTTATCCCAAAGAAGTCAGGGATCCTAAATTTGAGGACTTAGATATATTCGCTGAAAAATATACAGTAGAGAGCTTCTTAGAAAACTATGAAGTAATAAACATGAAGAATGATAGAACTCGCTGGGGTGCTCGCTTGAAGAGGAAAGAAAATGTTTCCAGCGATAAAATACTTATTCAAGACATCGACTGGCATTCGGGCAAGAACAATATTCCTCGTCACTCTAAAGACGACAGGTGGTGCGTTTTTCCGCTAGTTTTGAAAGGACCTTATATTTCAGGTCCAAATGTGCTCCCTACGAATCTCGCCAATTATCAACCTTGGGTTTTTAACTGGCCTGAAAAAGCAAAAAAGGTATACTTCCTAAATTTCGCTCAGTTTATAATCTTCACTCTTTTTTATACCTATTAATCTTGCGAAATTTTCAGATTATCAAGTTGAGAAAAAGCTACAAAAGGACTGCTAAGTCAAGTACCCTAGCGGCGCTCCGTTCGATCACGGATGAAGTAAGAAATACTTTTCTTTATTATTTTTATTAATAATATTGTTGCCTCGCAAAGAAGAATTTTCGAAAAGAACATGGGAAGATAATGATGATGTTGATACTTCTCTCGCAAAGAAGAATTTTCGAACTGAATCTTCTATGTCACAATTGTCCAGCATCTTCTCTGACTCCATGCAAGGGATTGGAGATGATCGTCTCTCTAGTACGTGCAAAGCTCTCGCGAGTATCTGCGATGTTCCTTTACTAGAAGGTGATGATTCTCTTCATGGGGTCTCCAGATCAGTGACTCCCATCTTTATAAATTCGCTTGGTGTCTTGGTATGTCTTTATCCCCTATTTCTTCATAATTTTGATTTTAAGTTATATCTTGATAATTTCTTCATTTTTCTTTACAGACCGGGAGGGATTCCTTCGTTGTTGCCTCAGATCTTGAGAAAAGGCGTGGTATTCTTGAAAACAAGAATCTTCAACTTCGCAAGAGAAATGAAGAACTGGAAGCTGAAGCTGCTACTCTTCGCGAGAAGACTAAGCAATTAGAAGTTGATTCTTCCACTCAGAAGAATAAGATATCTAGTCTTCAAAGTGCCAACCAACAACTTTATGGTATGAGACTTTTCTCTTTTCTTTTGTTTTGTTCTCTCATTATCTTCCCTCATCTGACTTACCATTTTTGCAGACGTCTATAACCTTTCCGATGAAGCCATTCTTCTTCACTCATTCCCTGACCCTATGGATAACAATGCTCTTCTTGATCACCTCAACAATTCTTTGAACAGTTTTTCAAATGACAAGATTAAATCTCTTCCTCTAAATGAACTTCAATCCAAATTTTGCCTCTTAGAAATTGATCATAGATCTATTTTAGGCTTAGCCAACCAATTTAAGCGTCTCTATCTTAATTCTAAAGAAAAAATTAATACTTTAAGAACCAAAATCAGTAATCTCATAGATGATAAAGATCGCATCGCTAGACAAGGTGCTCAAGCATTAGCGAAATTCCAAAAGACTCTTCTTGAAGTTCAAATTGAACGAGATGAATCTAACCGCAAAAATGCTATACTTAGCGAAAGAGAGAATCAAATTCGCTCCCTTCTTCTCATAAATAATGACGATGAATTTGCTTGGGCTGCCAAAGTTCTAGATGACACCAGAAATAATTTAGGTGTTAATGTTAGTCTTCAAGCTGAGCATACGGCCTTGGTTAGGGATATGATTTCTGACAGAGAAGGTTGTTAATTGTTCTTCTTTATTCAACTGTTTGTCTTTTATGAAATTTTCGTTAAGTTGCTGATTCATTGTCACATGTTCGCAGGAGCTGAAGAGAGATTTCGTAAAAGAATTGAAGAACTTGAGTCTGAGAAGGAGCAACTCGCAAAGAACCTTTCTTCTCGGGATGATAAATATTCTAGATTGAAGAGGCAACTACAGATTATCTGTTGCAATTTTAAGAATGATGCTACTCTCTTTCGCAATCGACTATTAAGATGGTCTCATGACGACAACAAAAGATCTATCATTCTCGCATATCCGTGCCTTCTTGAAGAAATCCCCAAGAATGTACCTTCTCTAGATATCTATGACAGCGATGCTAGTGAAGAAGAAGAATCTGATGGAGATGAAGAAGTAGAAGAATTTGATGAAGATGATAAAGAAGAAGAATCAAACGAGAAATAGTTCTGTTTTCTTCTTTCTCTTTTGTAACATCTGTACATTCATTCTTTTAATCTTCTATTTTTGTAATCTTTTGCTGCGAACTTCTTGGATCTTCAAATACAAGCTCTACCTTTGTTGTTCCTTTCTGCACATGTTAAAACAACAATTCTTTTTTGCAATATAATTAATCAATATATTATCAACCTTTCATTTTATGAGTGCGTAAATCTATCATATGAAGACAAATAACATGTTCTTGTTCATTCCCATACTTGCCTTTGTTATTTGTATTCAAATGAAAGATTAAGCAAGTTACTTTTGAATAGCAACATGTATTCATGCCTTAATCTCGCAGATGTTTCTGATGAATTTTCGAAATTAGTCATTTTTTTTTCCAAGATTTCATTTTTTATTTTTCTCTTGTGTGGTCTTATTTTGCCTTCCTAGTTAAATGTCTTATTTTGCCACCTCTTGTTATTGCGACAAAATCGCAGGACGTCTTTACACTTTCATGTAATGACCCATTGATTTTGTCTTATCATTTCTCTAGTATTGTTACCTCTGCAGGATATTATTCATGCGACAATATGACAGGCCTAAATATTCTTGCGAACATAAAGCCCCATGACATTGCCGTCTTGCGACGAGATCGCAGAACGTCTTTACACTTGCATGCAATGACCCATTGATCTCGTCTCGTCTTATCTTCTCTTTTGTATTGTTGCCTCTTCAGGATTGTCGCACAAATATGACAAGCCTTGATACTCCCGTGAGTAAAAAGCCTCATGACATTTGCGTCTTAAGATACTTATCAGCTCCCTAATGGAGGGTGCCGCCCTTATCTTCCCCACAGTTTGCCCCTTCAAGGAGGCGTGCTTACGCCATACAAGGCTAGCTCCCCCATCCAAGTATTAACAACAACCAGTTGTTTTCGCAGCCTCTTATCCCTTTTGCCTATAGGGCTTATGGTTACGAAAATGCACCCTAAGTGGAGTTTTCTTCGGGACAAGTGCAGCATATGCCAAGACTTGCCAAGAATGGCCGAGACACTTCAAATGCCCCGGGCACTCTTGGCTCAACTGTACCTCGTCTTGATCAAATGTTGACTCCTTAGAAGAGACCCTCGGTCGTCCAACCTAAGTCATAAGCTTAGATTGAAAAATCCAAGGTATCTCTCCTGGATGGGCTTTATTGACCCCAAATCTCCATGACTCGGGTTCCGGGGCGGTGTAACCTTTTCCCCTCGAGCCATGCAATAGGTACCCCCTTCTATGACGCACTTTAGGTCTTACATTTGCCTCTTGCAAAATTATGATTTCGCAAACTAGGGTGTACGCCATAGTAGGTTCGCCTCTGTCTGATTATTTTGTCGATTCTTCTACATATAAGCTCTTTTGTAATTTCGCAATCTCATCTTTGTAATTCATAAAATATATTTTCTTCTTCTACATATCAACTCTTTTATAATTTCGCAATCTCATCTTTGCAACTCTTTTGCCAATACAGAATTATTATTTATTTTTTTTTTAAATCAACCATACGTCTTCCCTTCTTCTCAGTCATAAAATCAACAAATACATTCACTCTTTAAGTCTCTTACTTCTGCTCCTCTCTGCCTCTGCATTTTTAAATTTTTCTGTCATTTTCTTGTATATTGCGAAGCCTTCGCCACTTCTTGTCTTCATCATATATTGGTTTCGCAGCGTTGCTTCTTCTCTCTGTTCTATTACATCTACCATCAATCTTTCACCCTTTTATTTTTCTTTGATGTTGTGTTTCCAATTCTTCTTCTTCGCATCTCTTTCTTCGCAAGATTCTATATCAATTTCATAACACTTATTTCCTTCAATCCAATCTCCTTTTGTATGATGCCAATACCGGTGGGATGAGGGAACTTGATACATTGATGGAAAGTCGATGCCACACCTAAAATTTCATGTAACCAAGGTCGTCCAATCAATGCGTTGTATGGTGATTCCACATCAACTACGAATAAAATTTACGAGGACAATCCTTTCGGTAGAATTCACATATGAGTTTCTCCTTTAGGCTTATTTGCGATCTCGTTAAAACCATAGATTTTGTAAGTTGAAGGTATTTGATCTTCATCTTTCCCTCACATAGTTTTATAAGTATGATAAAAAAGAATATTCACGGAACTTCGATGTCGATCAAAATTGTTGATTGTCCATGAATTCTCTCGACCTCATCATCTTCATATAATGTGCATTTTTGCGACACATGTAATGTGCATGAACCCTAATTAGGGTTTTCGTCCATCTTTGCTTTGGCTTGGACGGTTTGGCAAGCTATGCCACCCTTTTGGGGAGAGCCCACCATGCGGGTCTCGCATTGGGTCGGTAGTGAATATTCCAATACCTTGGGTCATGGATTCGATCTAAGCCATCCAACCATGCTTGGTGAAGTTGGATGGTCATGATCGTTTACGAGACCGATATGGACATACCGATTCAAATATGCTCAATCGGGCTAGTATAACACACCGAGAGATGTATGCTCAATCGGGCTAGTATAACACACCGAGAGTTGCGGCTGTACGGGTATTTCGTACATGCTTCATTATTAATGCTTGGAGGTTCTTGTTGCTCTGTTGAGAACAACACTCGATCGTCATGCTTTATAATGAGTACGAAGGAAATACAAGGCTGGTCATGCATTAATTAATAATCTTTGTAAATTTACGGGTATATGGGATTGTTGCCACATGCTCCAACCTGGATGAATTTCGTGTGTTTAATTCACTGAATCTCTGGGATTGTTGCCACATGCTCCTTTCTGGGTGAATATGTAAAGTGAAGAAGTATTCATCACTTATTAATGGCTTTATATTTTGCAAGAGGTTAGCGCACAATTTTGGCTTTTGCAATTTTAGCCTTAAATGAAAATCCACCATCAACATTAAGTCCCCTGCCTAGCGCATAATGGTTACGCTATTGTGGGGTAGGCATAAGATGATTGACCGGTTGTATACGAAATGAGTGAATATACATTTACCGCATATGTCGACATCGTCGGGTGTTGTCCCCGAGGCTGATGGGTCCCGATTATGATGGTGAAGGAAGCGGGACTTAATCTGGCGAGTCGCTTTGGTTTCCTCCGTACGTATCTAGACATAGCTTGGCCCTTTTCTTGGACTAGGTGCACTCCCCTTCGTTACCGACGGCTTTCTTGGATATATCCGATAAGCATCGTTGATTGCTATCTCGAATCGGTAGCCTTTATAGGTGGCAAGTAAGACTCCTTTTCTCCTGGGATTACTCGTTGACTTGCTAGATTATAAAGAAGAATTCTAAGGATTCTTCTCATCACATAGTTGTTCCTTCTATATCTCGGGTATTGCTCCGTACTTATCGATCTTCGATTGATGATGATGATACATACATTTTTGTGTGCTCATAACTTCTTCTTCTTTGCGGCTTATCATGGAAGCGGTGGGCGATGATCATTCCGTAACTTCTCGAAAAAAAGTTTGAAGTTGACAAACCGAAACTAATGCGCACAAAGAGGTAATGGCTAAAATTGACCTCCCACTTCCGCGAAGTCGGTCGTGCTATACGGATGTCCATTACTGCACCTGCGTATTTCCGGGGGGACGCATATGTGCCCTTTCGATTTGCGATCGACATGGAAGAGCGGTGGAGGCATGAGGAAGCGTTGCGAGCACCGGTAAGCGCAAGGGCGAGAGAGATTTGCGGCGCGGTTAAATGGGCGGAGGGTGGAGCATAAACGGCCTCGGATGAAGATAGGCGTGATTATCCAATCCGGGGACGGTGTGATAATCCTTGACTCGACACGAGACGGACTGAGTGTTGAAAAGCGGTCGGCGCAACCCCAATGTTGTTGTGGCCTTTGAGGAAGACTTGGAAGCTGCTCCTTCTGATGATGTTAGTACGGAGAGTGTTGCTGCGGAAACATCTGAAGCGGAAGATGAGGCTACGAAGGGAGAAGCGGTAGCATGTGATGGCGTTGAAGCGGGGATCTAGCGGTGGTGCGGGCGCGGTCGCTCTTCTTGATGGCTAAACCTCTTTGCTTCTTTTTCTCTTTTCAAGTGTATTCCGTAATTCTTGAACATGTTTCTTGTACTCGGTGGCTGAGTTCAAGATCTTTTCTTCCCTGTTTGCTTACTTTGAATAAAGGTTTATGTCATAACCCCTCGTTAAGATTGCATCTGTATGTGCTCCCGACGTGAGATCTCCTTGGTCTTCTTTGGGGTAAATGGCTCAAATCATCTTCCTTTTGTGCACACATTCTATTTCCTTCTTCTAGTGAGATGTTTACTTAGGGTTTCCTTCCTTTCTCTAGTGGGTTGATTCGGGTGAGTCAGGACTTTGTGTTTTTAGGGGTAAAGAGGTTCTCAGATGGAAATAGTGCTTCAATTAAATTGAAAATTGAAAATTGTAACCCTAACTATGAATGCAAGTATTGCAATCATTTTTCGGAGGAATTACAAATATGACGTGAAATTGTAAAAGGAAACACGCTGGAGGAAGTAGCACAACGTTTTAAAGTGTGGAGGACGCTGGAAAGTGGTAGCACAACGTCTTAAGTACGGTAGGGCTGGAGCTATCGCGAGTGAATTGTTGCGCCTTCTAGCTTGTCAGCGTTGATGAGATTGCAGTAGCCGCCTAGGATGACATATGCTACCAGGTATGGTTCATCCTCCTTTTCGGTGGGTGAGTCAGGTGGGGTAGCCACTTTCACCGTAATGCTTCCAACCTTGAATGCGATTGTCTTCGTCACTAGATCTCCAATTCCTAACGGGTTTGGACGTGTAGATGTTTGGACCTTGGACTTGTCGGACTCGTCGTCTTTGATCGAGACAACTTCTAGGCTCCCCGATAAATCTGTTTGAAGGGCCAGCCTCCCATTCACATCTCTTAGCCGAGGTTGGTTTGTTGGTTGGAGCCGGTCCCCGGGACTTATCGAGTGAGGAGCAGTTGATTGTAAAAAAGGTTGCGCGATGAGACTTACTTGAGCCGGAACCTTTTAATGTATCTTTGACAAGCTCTCTCCGAGAAGTTGTGTCACGTTGGAAAGTTGCAGGTGGCACGTCAATAGGCAGTCATTAGGTCTAAATGGCATGTTGGAGATCCTTTTGGGTATCGGAGCCGTAGAGGACAGACTCCTAGTGTTGCCTTGTCGTCGTGTATCCAAGAGCGCCCTAGGATCATGTCGTAGTTCGGATATTCTATGACTATGTAGAACTTTGCTTGTGTCGAGGCATCACCCAATTTTACTTCAAGATCGATGTATCCATATGCATCTCTGAGTTCTTCTTCTGGAGTCTTAATCATAGTTAGGTTGCGAGTAGCCTCCTGTTTTGAAATCTTTGCTGCTTTTAAGGTATGGAGGGTGATGATGTTGAATTCAGAGGCCGTATCGATCAATGTGTTATCGAACTCGACATCCCTCAAACGAGCAACAGTTAAGAGTCCCCAATTTCCCTTGCTTGCATCTTCCAGCAAGGACTGAGGTTGAGACCGCTTCCTCTTCCAGATACAAGCTCCTGCCTGAGACAACGCGGTTGAGGGCTGCAAATATGTCCCGACGTTGTGCTTTGGAGAAGTACAAGTAAATGTTCCATCATAGATTGTACAGTCTTGCGAACGGAATCTCCAGAAATCATGCAGTTCCTGATAGGAAGAGGATATCTACGAACACCTTCGTTTCCAAGCTAGAGTTCTCCCATCTCTATCTTTTCTCTGAAGATTTATTTCAGCCTGTTGCAGTCTTTGGTTGGATGGTGAACGAACCTATGGTAGCGACAGATGCATTTGGGATCCTCCATATCTTTCTCAGTTGGTGGACGCCTCGATAGGAGAGCGGCTTGATGGCATCGTCTTGAATCCATGCCTCTAAGAGTTCCACTACTTCACTCATGGGGAATGGGAAGCCTATATCTTCGGTGTCTTGTGTAGGAGTCTTGCCCGCTCCCTTTTGAGAAGAAGTCGTGTGTGCTGGAGCCGCACGCTTTGGTTGTTATTCCGTTGCTGAAGCTTTACTTTTTCCTCCTTCGCCTACCACGCTCACAGAAGGACCAGTGTTGTATTTCTTGTTTGTAAGACGCCTGCTTCCTCGACTCTCACGTGGATCTTTGTTTTAAACAACCCTGGTTCTCTCTATCAACGCTGGGGCAGTTGTGGCTGAACGTTTGGCAGCTTCATGGAATTCGGAGAATGTCTGATAGCCCACATTCTCTAGTAAAGCGCGGTTGTTGATGGTGGATTTTCGTTTAAGGTTAAATTTGTAAAAACCATAAAAGATCATGCGCTGACATCTTGTAAAAGATAAAGCCATCTATAAGTGTTGGATACTCCCTCACTTGATTCACCAAGAATGGAACTTGTAGCAACAGTCCCATTCTGTGAATTTCTTATCGACCTTGTATTTCTGTGCTCATTATCGGTGTGGCATGATGACCCGAGTGTTACTCATATAAAGTAACACGAACCTCAAGCACTATAATGAAACCATGTACGAAATACCCGTACGGGTGATTCTCGGTGTGTTATACTAGCCCGAGCCCTCTCGGTGTGTTATAGTAGCCCGATTGAGCCCCTCTCGGTGTGTTATACTAGCCCGATGATAGGTGTAGAATACACCGTATTTACTATCTAGTAGTTACGCTTTCTTTGCTATTTTTCGTGTGAATTATGTATCTTATGTTTGAATTTGAGTTATTAGGTACTTTGGAGTCATTCGGAGTTAAACAAGAAGAAAACGTTCAATTGGAGCTAAATGGAGTGAGGAGGTCAATTCATAGGCGAGACATGGAGCCGGCTGAGAGTGCGCAAGGAGATGGGAAGAATTAGGCCCCTGTCGGTTACACAGGAACCCATTGGCCCAATAATAGTGGTGGCCCGTATCTAACAAGTGGGTGCCATTAGTTATTCCATTGCCCCTTATCTATCTCATTCGAGTGGGATTAGCCACTCCCTTTCCTACACCCTAGATCGAAACTTTCAACTTCATTAATTTTTCAATCATTATCCGCACTTTGAGATGGAGTTGAGAGAAAGGGACGTTGCGGCCGAGAAATGGAGGAGATCGATGGGGAAATCGGTTAGAGAAGATTTGTTTTCGATCTGTGAGAAAAGAAAAGCAGCCATGTCTGCTAATCCGTGAGGAATCGGTGATGGTTTTGGGGCTGAGAACGAGATTTGTAATGTGATGGCTTCCGTGAAGATGGTGAGGGTTTCGATCTGTGGGTTTTACTTGAAATTTTTGTGCATAAGCAGAGTTGGAAATCGAGAGAAACAGATCGAGAAATTGATGCTGAGAAGAGTTACAGAATGAGAAGAACGAATGGGTTTACTGAATCAAGAAGTAACTCAAGCTGGTGAGGACGAACTAAGGGTTTGAAGCATCAGGAGAAGGTGATAGAGAGAGAGTTAGCCATGGCGGCATTCGGGGAGGATTAGCCAAGGTCATTTGTGATTGCCGAGATCAAGTCGAGGGTAATGGAAGAAGAAATTGGTTCTAATCTGTTGGTGGTGAAGTCAAGGCGACCGAGGCAATGGCATTGCAAGATGGACAAGCTTGAACCGAGGTTGCAGGTTGCATTTGGAAGGTGGTTGTTGCTTCAGGTGTGCAAAGAGATGCAGTTATGTGATGCTTGAAATGCAGGTACAGGATGGCTGTGTGCAAAGTGGTTGCGGGGATTGAGTTGATCTGACCTCTACAAAGCTCACATCGGTTGCAATGCAAATTTGGTATTAGGTACTTGGTGGTGCAATGGCTGGTTGCAGCTCAACAAGGTGGTGTTAGCTCAAGGTGCAAGAGAGCTGAGGGAACCTAGATGTATGTGTAGGTATAAAGAAATGGAGTGTGACTCTGGCAGGTGGAGTAATAAGCTGGCTAAGGAGATGAATGAGCTGAAGATTCAGGGCTACAATGGAGATGGCTGCAATGCCAGATGGTGCTTGGACTAGAAGCCAAGCCATTGCAAATGGGGTTGATGTAATGAGCTAATGGATGTGCTGGCCTGGGAAGTATGATGTTGCTGTGGTGTCAGCTGAGCAAGTATGCAGATGGCTTGAGTTTCTTCAGAGAGAGGGAACTGGAAGTTGAACCTGGGAATGCAGCTGTTGCAGTGGGGGAGGTTATGAGTTGAAAGTCTGTTGCTACTGCAGGTAGAGTGTGCTACTGCAGGTGGAGTGTGATCTCTGGGAAAGTGTAGCAGGGTAATTCTGGTGAGGTTTTGAGCTAAGGCAAAGGAAGTGAAGTGTTGTTGGTAGTTCTGGAATTGGCTGTGGCTATGCTGGAGGAATGGGAAGAGACTGATGCTATAAGAACAACACAGGGAGTTGTGGAGATTGCAGGCTAGAAGTGGAAAATGGATATTGCAGCTGTGGAGTTCAGGCCTGTTGAAGAAGGAGTATTGAATGCGCTACTAGGCTGCAGTCTCAGGTGGTTTGGCAAATTGCAGGTCTGATAGCTGAGCTGCAGCTCGGAATGCATTGGAGCTGGTTTGCAAGGGATGCTGCTGCTAGGATGATGACCTGAGTCTGTGCTGTGTATGAATTGTTGCATAAGCTGGGAGCTGAGATTGCAGAGAGTTTGAGCTCATGAAGCTATTGCAGCTAGTATTGAAACAAGAAGAGGAGCCTCTGCTGGTGGAGGAATAGAAGTCAGCTGGGAGATTGCAAAGTTGCGGCAGCTGGTGCTGATACTTAGAATTGTTGAGCTGGATGAGCTATGGAATGGCTGGCCAAAGTGGTGAAGCACAATGATTGCCATACACAGAACTGGCCTGTGCAATATCTTATGGCCTGGCAACTCATCCCAATCAGCTGAGTCAGTGCCTGACCCGGTCTGACTCCGATCCAACCCGGTTTGACCCGATCCGACTCAGCATTGACTCGTTGACCGGTGACCGGGCGGACTTTGCCGGTCACCGGAGTCGATTTCCGGCGACTTTCCTAAGGGATTTCGGCCACAATCCCAGACTTCCGGCGACCGATTTTGGGGCGTATTTTCTACACGGGTTTCTCATCCTTGTGGGCTTGGTGGACTCTCACCTAATGGACTTTGAAGACTAGACCTAATTTTAGAAGTTGGAGAAAAGCTATAAAAGGGAGGTTTTCTACAACACATGAGATATCTTTTTTTGGAATTCTTTTGGAGAGCCACTTTTGTTTACACTTCTAGGGTTTGGTTTTGTTCTTCTTCTTCCTTGTTTATTATTGAATATTGATGATGATGAACTCCATAGCTATGAGTAGCTAAACATCTTATTGGTTATGGGATAAAAGTTGATTTCTCAACATGCTTTTGATTCAATGAATTAGTTTTGTCTCAGTAATTATTGTTTGTGATTCACAATTAATAGTGTTATAACATTTGAAAACTTGTTAGGTTGAGTCCGGAATCAATCCGATTTGTGTTCATCTCTAGAGCTATATTAGGGTTTTCAATACGAAAAAGTTGTTTATCCCTGATTCTAAGTAGCATAATTGTGGTTAGTGCTTGTAGTGATACATCCTACTAGTCACAAGTGAATCATAACTTTTGTTAAAACGTCTAGTGCTTTTACACATTCGTTTGCATTGATGAGTCTTATTCCATAAAACTTAATGCTCTTAGGGAGTTAAACTTAATTGTGCTTTTACACTTTAGGTTGCTTTCGACGAAGAATTCACATATGCATCTTTTAATGTGGTTGTGATGAAAACAGGGAATTAACGGGTTATACTTGCGATCAAGATATCCTAGGACTTTTAATAAATACGAGATTAAAATACCAATTCTAATCATTGATGAAAATACATGTTTGTGAATGATACTATCCCTTGACCAATATCTTCTCCTTATTGATTTCTCAAATTACTTACTTTGCTTTCAACTACTTTTATTTCTTAAACAACAAACATACCTTGGGTTACTTTAGAAATTGAAAATTTACTTAACAACAATTGCCTCTCTGTGGATACGAACTCTTCCTTACCTTGTGCTTCATTTAAATTTAGTGCGTAAGAAAGTGAAATTATTTTTGACGGATTGACACACGATCAAATTTTGGCGCCGTTCTTGCAGAAAAGAGGCATACGGCTTGTTATTAAGTTTTTAGTTTCTTTTTACAATTTACTGCTTTTATCTTTGCTTTTCGATTCTTGTCTTGTTTCTCACTTGTTTTGCGAGAATTGTTTTGCAGGTGCATAATCTCGGCTTCTAAGGATTGGAATTATCAAGGTGCGGGATAGCTACTAGACGCGGCACAATACTCCAACCAAGTAAAGACACAACGGACGAGCACGAGGAGGAAGTAGGAGAAGAGACTTTCCGACAACGAGAAGACGAAACAATGGGTGATGCAAATCGTTCACTCAAGGACTTAGCTTCTCATAGGCTTGATACACAACGAGGGTGTATTCAAACAAACTCTACTTTTGAGATAAAGCCGGGGTTGCTTAGAGAATTACCAAAATTCCATGGCATGGTGAATGAAGATCCTAACAAACATCTTTTGGACTTCCACACCATTGTCACGGCTATGCTTCCAGCAAATGTTGAGGCGGATGGTGCAATGTTGAAGGTTTTCCGTTTCTCTTTAATGGATAGTGCTAAGGATTGGTTGTACTATTTACCTCCTGGAAGTGTCACTACATGGAATGGGTTGAAGAAACTCTTTTTGGAGAGATATTTTCCTGCATCAAAGGCTACTCAAATTCGCAAAGAAATTTGTGGGATGAAGCAAAACGTGGGAGAATCCTTATATGAATGTTGGGAACGGTACAAGAGATTGGTTGCAAGCTGCCCTCACCACCAATTTAGTGACGCTATGATCATCCAATACTTCTATGAAGGACTCCAATCAAGTTATAGGAATCTTATTGACGCTGGGTGGTGGTGCACTAGTTAGCAAGGCGGTGGCACAAGCTAGAGAGTTGATTGAAAACATGGCAGCGAACTCACAACAATTTCTGAGTCGTGGTTCGGATGTGATTCTAAGAAGGGTGAATGAAGTGAGTGAGGTGGAGGACCTTCGTCAACAAATGGGTAACATGAACGCAATGCTTCAACAAGTTGCAGCCGCGGTTGTACCAACTTCTTCTCAATCTTATGAAGACGAGCAAGCTAATGCGATCTTTCCAAATCAACAAAGACGGTATGATCCCTACTCAAACACTTAAAATCCCGGGATGGAGAGATCACCCCAATTTTAGCTATGCTAACAAGCAAGGTGCAATTCAACAACCTACCTTCAACTCTTCAAGTGGATTTCAACCTCAACAACAACAATTCCAGTAGAGGCAACAATTTCTCAAGCACAACAATCGATGCAAAATCAAGGTTCGGATATTGACTCAAAGCTTCAAACTTTTATGCAAGGTATTTCTACCATGTTCAAAGAGAGTCAACAAGAGACTAAGAGTGCTATTAAGGAGTTGCAAACACAAATGGGCTCCATGGCGGTTGATATCAACAATTTGAAGGCACAAAATAGTGGGAGACTTCCTTCTCAACCTATTAACCCAAAGAGGGTGTCAATGCCATTACGTTGAGAAGCGGTACACAACTTGGGCAACCGAAATTACCGATTCGGGCAAGGTGGAGACACCAAAGGAACTGTTTTGGAGGAGAAAGTCGAGGATTCTCCCCAAACTTACGAGGTACCTATTCCTAACTCTAAAACTCCGGTTTCTACTTATGTTCCTCCTCTACCTTTTCCTCGCAGATTTGCAAGTTCTAAGAAGGCGGAACTAGAAAAGGAGATTTTAGACGTTCTTAAAAGATCCATGTGAACATACCACTCATTGATGCTATCAAGCAAGTTCCAAAGTATGCAAAGGTGTTGAAGGACTTGTGTACCAACAAACAAAGGCTCAAAGGTAATGAAGTGCTTAGTGTGGGGAGAATGCCTCGGCAATCTTACAACACAAACTCCCACTTAAGTGCAAGGATCCGGGTAGTTTTGACATTCCGTCACAATTGGTAACAAAACTTTTCACAAAGCTATGTTGGACTTAGGTGCTTCCATTAATGTTATGCCTGCGTCAATGTATAATTCACTTGATCTTGGTCCTCTTAAAAAGGCTGAAATTGTATTGCAATTAGCCGATCGCTCTAATGTCTACCCAATGGGTATTGTTGAGGATGTTCTTGTGCGGGTTAATCAACTTGTATTTCCGGCGGACTTTTGTGTGTTAGAGATGGATGAAGGTGCACCGGACTCGTCTCTTCCATTGCTTCTTGGGCGTCCTTTCATGAAAACGGCGAAAACCATAATTGATGTGGATAAGGGAACGCTAACTATGGAGTTTGATGGAGAAACAATACGTTTCAACATTTTCGAGACGATGAGATATCCCAGGCGATGTCCACTCTTGTTTCTCCATTGATGTTATGGATTCATTGGCACAACAAATGTTTGAATTAAACGGTGATGATGCTTTGGAAACCGTGTTAACTACATCCATAGATAATGGTGTAGAGTGTGGTAATGAAGTCAAGGAAGCTCTTGGTGATCTTAATTCACTCCAAGGATGCCCGAAAACTCATAATATCTCTTTTATTTCTTTACCATGCGGTGATGAAAAGCTTGTACCTTCAATTGTTAAATCTCCAAAGTTAGAATTGAAACCTCTTCCCGACCACCTTAAGTACTTGTACTTGGGTGATAATGAAGAGTTACACCGTGATTGTTTCTAATGAGCTTAATGATTTACGGGAGCAAAAACTTCTAAGGGTGCTAAGGAAGTACAAGACGGCCATAGGATGGACAATTGCCGATATCAAGGGTATTAGCCCTGCCGTTTGTATGCACAAAATTCGTTTGGAGGATGATGCAAAGCCTACTAGGGAAGCGCAACGTCGTTTGAATCCTCCCATGATGGAAGTTGTGAAAAAGGAGATACTCAAGCTTTTGGAAGTGGGTGTTATCTACCCCATATCCGATAGCAAGTGGGTAAGCCGGTACAAGTAGTACCAAAGAAATCGGGAGTAACGGTGGTGGAGAATGATAAGAATGAACTTGTCCCAACTCGTGTGCAAACCGGTTGGAGGGTTTGTATTGATTATAGAAAATTGAATGCCACCACTAGAAAAGATCACTTTCCTTTACCTTTTATTGATCAAATGCTTGAACGTTTAGCGGGACACTCATACTATTGCTTTCTTGATGGCTATTCGGGTTATAATCAGATTGTGATAGCACCGGAGGACCAAGAGAAAACCACTTTCACTTGTCCTTTCGGTACTTTTGCTTATAGAAGGATGCCTTTTGGCCTATGCAATGCTCCGGCTACTTTTCAAAGGTGTATGGTGAGTATCTTTTCGGAATATGTTGAAAACATAATCGAAGTGTTCATGGATGACTTTAGTGTCTTTGGTGATTCTTTTGACCTTTGCTTGAACAACTTGTCTCTAATCCTTGAACGATGTGTTGAAACAAATCTTGTGCTAAATTGGGAGAAGTGCCATTTCATGGTAACTCATGGCATAGTTTTAGGCCATATAATATCTTCTAAAGGTTTGGAAGTCGATAAATCTAAGATAGACCTTATTCGTGCTCTAACCCCTCCCACTACGGTGAGGGAGATACGCTCTTTTCTTGGTCATGCAGGTTTCTATCGTAGATTCATCAAGGACTTTTCTAAGATAGCGTCACCACTTTGTAACTTATTGCAAAAAGATGTGGTTTTTAACTTTGATGAGAAATGTATGGCGGCATTCAATCGTTTGAAAGAACTTTTGATTTCAGCCCCTATCATTAAACCACCGGATTGGAGTAAGCCGTTTGAACTCATGTGTGATGCTAGTGATTATGCGGTTGGTGCGGTGCTTGGGCAACGTGTGGGGAGGCTTCCTCATGCTATCTATTATGCTTCTAGAACGTTAAATGAGGCTCAACAAAACTACACAACCACTGAAAAGGAGTTATTAGCCATTGTTTTTGCTTTAGAAAAGTTTCGCTCTTATCTAATTGGTACAAAAGTTGTTGTTTTTACGATCATGCGGCGCTTAAGTACTTGCTTACAAAGAAAGAGGCGAAACAAGAGGCTCATACGGTGGATATTACTCTTGCAAGAGTTTGATATTGAAATCAAAGACAAGAAAGGGATTGAGAACACCGTTGCGGATCACTTGAGCCGAATTGCTGTGGACAAGGAGACTATCCCGTTGCGTGAAAGTTTCCGGATGAGCAACTTTTCTCAATTGCCTTTGGAGAACCATGGTATGCCGATATTGTGAATTACTTAGTTTCTAAACAAATCCCACAGAACTTGTCTCGTCTTTGAGAGGACAAACTTAAGAGGTTAGGGAACCAATACATATGGGATGATCCATACTTATGGAAACATGGTAGTGACCAAGTGATACGAAGGTGCGTGCCCGAATCGAATTTAACTCTATCTTGTCTTTTTGTCACTCTTATGCTTGCGGAGGACATTTTGGGAGTAAGAGAACCGCGCACAAGGTACTTGAAAGTGGTTTTTATTGGCCAACTTTGTTTAAGGATGCACATATATTTTGTACAACTTGTGATAGGTGTCAAAGGACCGGCAATCTAGGTGTCGAAATCAAATGCCACAAACTTTTATTCAATTTATTGAAGTTTTTGATGTATGGGGTATTGATTTTATGGGGCCTTTTGTCAACTCCCATGGGAATTTTTATATCTTACTTGCGGTTGATTATGTCTCGAAATGGGTGGAAGCTAAAGCCACCCCAACTAATGATTCTAAAGTTGTTTGATTTCGTGCAAGCTAATATTTTTGCAAGGTTTGGAATTCCAAGGGCGATAATTAGCGATGGGGGTTCTCACTTCAAAAACGAGGTTCTTGCAAAGCTTGTTAAGGAAGTACAATGTGTCGCATAAGATTGCAACACCTTATCATCCCCAAACCAATGGACAAGCCGAGGTGTCTAACCGGAGGTGAAATCAATTCTAGAAAAGACGGTGAACCCAACAAGGAAGGATTGGAGCATGCGACTTAATGATGCTTTGTGGGCGTATAGAACCGCATATAAAACACCTATTGGAATGTCTCCTTTTAGGCTTGTGTATGGTAAACCTTGTCACTTACCCGTGGAAATTGAGCATAAGGCGTTTTGGGCTATTAAACAATGCAACATGGAGATGGATGGGGCTGGAAAGCAAAGGAAGTTACAACTCCAAGAGCTAGAGGAGCTTCGCAATGATGCATTTGAAAGTTCACGGATTTATAAAGAAAAAGCGAAAGCATTCCATGATAACATGATTTCTAGGAAACAATTTTGTATTGGGCGAGAAAGTGCTTTTGTTTAATTCTCGCTTGCAATTATTTCCGGTAAACTAAGGTCACGATGGATCGGACCTTTTATTGTTACTAATGTGTTTTCTCATGGTGCGGTGGAAATTCGTAGCATAGCTACGGGAAAGAACTTAAAGTTAATGGGCACCGGTTGAAACCATATTATGAGAACTTCACTTCCGAAGTGGTGGAAGGAGTTAACTTTGTGGATGTGCTCCCTCCGGAGGAGTCATAGGAAGCAAGGAGATAGTGGGTGACGACTTTAAACCAAGCGCTAATTGGGAGGCAACCCAATGGATGAGTATTTCTTGTCTTGTATTTATTTCTTTTATTGTTTTTAGTTTTTCTTGTTTTGTTTTCTTTGTTTTTTGATTTCTTATTAGGATTTCCCACCTTGACTTACTTTGGATGATTCAATTTACATTGAGGACAATGTAAAGTTTAAGTGTGGGGGAGCATTTATATGTTTTAGTTTGTTTTATAAAAAAAAAAAAAAAAAATCCGAAAAATAGAAAAACAGAAAAATTTGTGTGCTTTTTGAACTCCGAAATCTAGAAACTTGTGCCTTTAGGATGACACCATTAGTGGATGGAACCATTTTGAATGCGGGGAGTTGAGGAACCAATTAACTAAAAGGGACGAATATAGCTCGAAATCACAAATTAACATGATAGTTGTTACCATATCTCGGAATATCACCATATCACATTCTATTTTTATTTTTCCATATTTATCTATTGTTCTCTAAGTGCTTTGGTGGGTCACTAAAAATCGACGTGTTATTACTGCTAGGATGAAATAGAGTGGTTGAGTTACTAGAAAAAGAAAAAAAAAATTGAAAAAAAAAAAAAAAAAAAAAAAAAATGAAAAATATATGAAAAAAAAAAAAAAAAAAAGGACCGACCAATTAGACCAAAACGGAATAAAAAGACACTTGGGAATAGCAGTATGTGTGAAACGTAGTCCCTGTCTCCGTCGCCTAAACAAGCGTGGAATGCAGGATCCAAGGCAACTATCATGTACTTGCTGACAAGAAGCATGCGCTTGGATCCAAAAGATCTAATCATGTCGTCTAAAAAAAAAAAAGAGAAATTGGATCTAGTTTGATCCAATCATTTAAAAAAAAAAGAATAAATTATTATTGTGTTGAATAAAGTCACTTTTGGTTCCCTTGTATATGCCAATTGATTTGATGTAGCATTCAGCACTAAGTAGCTCAATCCAATAGGATTAGGTTCATCTTAGCAGTGACCTTCAGACAGATATGGGAAACATCGAACACTTGAGAATATTCGCCAACATCTACATCTTTATCCATCTTCTTAATCTTTTCATTGTGATTGTGGTTTGTTAGTTTCCGAGTATTGTGGCTTGTTCAACTATCTAATTAGAGTTTATTTACTAATATTTGAATTGAATTTGCAAGGTACCTCCTCCTGTAGTCATTTTGGATTCGTTCATTGATTTGTCACGAATAGACGGAGTTTGAAATATAGGTTTTGTAGGTAGACCTCTTGTAAACCTTCACGAGACTATAACTCGTCCACTAGGGACACCTAGGGGTTTAAAGGCTTGTTATTTATGCTAAAATTAACCGTAGCCTCGACGTCACGGAGTTGTTGTATTTTATTGTTTTGTTTGATTTGCTCGAGGACTAGCAAAGTCTAAGTGTGGGGGAATCTGATAGGTGTAGAATACACCGTATTTACTATCTAGTAGTTTACGCTTTCTTTGCTATTTTTCGTGTGAATTATGTATCTTATGTTTGAATTTGAGTTATTAGGTACTTTGGAGTCATTCGGAGTTAAACAAGAAGAAAACGTTCAATTGGAGCTAAATGGAGTGAGGAGGTCAATTCATAGGCGAGACATGGAGCCCGGTGAGAGTGCGCAAGGAGATGGGAAGAATTAGGCGCCGGTTACAGGAACCGACGGGCCCAATAATAGTGGTGGCCGTATCTAACAAACAAGTGCCATTAGTTATTCCATTGCCCCTTATCTATCTCATTCGAGTGGGATTAGCCACTCCCTTTCCTACACCCTAGATCGAAACTTTCAACTTCATTAATTTTTCAATCATTATCCGCACCTGAGATGGAGTTGAGAGAAAGGGACGTTGCGGCCAGAAATGGAGGAGATCGATGGGGGAAATCGGTTAGAGAAGATTTGTTTTCGATCTGTGAGAAAAGAAAAGCAGCCATGTCTGCTAATCCGTGAGGAATCGGTGATGGTTTTGGGGCTGAGAACGAGATTTGTAATGTGATGGCTTCCGTGAAGATGGTGAGGGTTTCGATCTGTGGGTTTTACTTGAAATTTTTGTGCATAAGCGAGTTGGAAATCGAGAAAACGGATCGAGAAATTGATCTTTGAGAAGAGTTACGAGAATGAGAAGAGCAGATGGGTTCTTGAATCAAGAAGTAACTCAAGGCGGTGAGGACGAACTAAGGGTTTGAAGCATCGGGAGAAGGTGATAGAGAGAGAGTTAGCCATGGCAGCATTCGGGGAGGATTAGCCAAGGCTGCTTTGTGATTGCCGAGATCAAGTCGAGGTAATGGAAGAAGAAATTGGTTCTAATCTGTTGGTGGTGAAGTCAAGGCAGCCAGGCAATGGCATTGCAAGATGGACAAGCTTGAACTGAGGTTGCAGGTTGCATTTGGAAGGTGGTTGTTGCTTCAGGTGTGCAAAGAGATACAGTTATGTGATGCTTGAAATGCAGGTACAGGATGGCTGTGTGCAAAGTGGTTGCAGGGGATTGAGTTGATACAGCCTCTACAAAGCTCACATCAGGTTGCAATGCAAATTTGGTATTAGGTACTGGTGGTGCAATGGCTGGTTGCAGCTCAACAAGGTGGTGTTAGCTCAAGGTGCAAGAGAGCTGAGGGAACCTAGATGTATGTGTAGGTATAAAGAAATGGAGTGTGACTCTGGCAGGTGGAGTAATAAGCTGGCTAAGGAGATGAATGAGCTGAAGATTCAGGGCTACAATGGAGATGGCTGCAATGCCAGATGGTGCTTGGACTAGAAGCCAAGCCATTGCAAATGGGGTTGATGTAATGAGCTAATGGATGTGCTGGCCTGGGAAGTATGATGTTGCTGTGGTGTCAGCTGAGCAAGTATGCAGATGGCTTGAGTTTCTTCAGAGAGGGGGAACTGGAAGTTGAACCTGGGAATGCAGCTGTTGCAGTGGGGGAGGTTATGAGTTGAAAGTCTGTTGCTACTGCAGGTGGAGTGTGCTACTGCAGGTGGAGTGTGATCTCTGGGAAAGTGTAGCAGGGTAATTCTGGTGAGGTTTTGAGCTAAGGCAAAGGAAGTGAAGTGTTGTTGGTAGTTCTGGAATTGGCTGTGGCTATGCTGGAGGAATGGGAAGAGACTGATGCTATAAGAACAACACAGGGAGTTGTGGAGATTGCAGGCTAGAAGTGGAAAATGGATATTGCAGCTGTGGAGTTCAGGCCTGTTGAAGAAGGAGTATTGAATGCGCTACTAGGCTGCAGTCTCAGGTGGTTTGGCAAATTGCGGGTCGATAGCTAGGCTGTGGAATGCATTACGGGAATGGTTTGGAGGTGGTTTGCAAGGGATCTTTCTTTGCTAGGATGATGACACAGTGCATCTTTGTGTATGAATTGTTGCATAACTGGAGCTGAGATTGCAGAGAGTTTGAGCTCATGAAGCTATTGCAGCTAGTATTGAAACAAGAAGAGGAGCCTCTGCTGGTGGAGGAATAGAAGTCAGCTGGGAGATTGCAAAGTTGCGGCAGCTGGTGCTGATACTTAGAATTGTTGAGCTGGATGAGCTATGGAATGGCTGGCCAAAGTGGTGAAGCACAATGATTGCCATACACAGAACTGGCCTGTGCAATATCTTATGGCCTGGCAACTCAGCCCAATCAGCTGAGTCAGTGCCTGACCCGGTCTGACTCCGATCCAACCCGGTTTGACCCGATCCGACTCAGCATTGACCCGTTGACCGGTGGCCGGGCGGACTTTGCCGGTCACCGGGGCTATTTTCCGGCGACTTCCGGCGATTCAAGCCACAATCCCGGACTTCGGCCCGATTTTTGGGCGTATTTTCTACACGGGTTTCTCATCCTTGTGGGCTTGGTGGACTCTCACCTAATGGACTTTGAAGACTAGACCTAATTTTAGAAGTTGGAGAAAAGCTATAAAGGGAGGTTTTCTACAACACATGAGATATCTTTTTTGGAATTCTTTTGGAGAGCCACTTTTGTTTACGCTTCTAGGGTTTGGTTTTGTTCTTCTTCTTCCTTGTTTATTATTGAATATTGATGATGATGAACTCCATAGCTATGAGTAGCTAAACATCTTATTGGTTATGGGATAAAAGTTGATTTCTCAACATGCTTTTGATTCAATGAATTAGT